>JACDQD010000009.1:1134441-1365503 GCA_019843655.1 Lethocerus indicus | reverse complement strand
CGAAAATTTTCGATTTTTAGCTCTCTTTAGGGGCAAATTACAACTCACTTTTGTACACTTGTGTGGGAATATGGGCAAATTCTGACGACATTTTTGAAAAATCGAAAATTTTCGATTTTTGAAAGCTCCTTTAAGGGGCAAGTGTAACTCACTTTTACACTTGTGGTGGGAATATGGGCAAATTCTGACGACATTTTGAAAAATCGAAAATTTTCGATTTTTAGCTCTTTGAGGCAAGTGTAACTCACTTTTGTACACTTGTGGTGGGAATATGGGCAAATTCTGACGACATTTTGAAAAATCAAAATTTTCGATTTTTAGCTCTCCTTTACAGGCAAGTGTAACTCACTTTTGTACACTTGTGGTGGGAATATGGGCAAATTCTGACGACATTTTTGAAAATCGAAAATTTTCGATTTTTAGCTCTCCTTACAAGGGCAAGTGTAACTCACTTTTGTACACTTGTGGTGGGAATATGGGCAAATTCTGACGACATTTTGAAAAATCGAAAATTTTCGATTTTTAGCTCTTTTAAGGGGCAAGTGTAACTCACTTTTGTACACTTGTGGTGGGAATATGGGCAAATTCTGACGACATTTTTGAAAAATCAAAAAATTTTCGATTTTTAGCTCTCCTTTAGGGGCAAGTGTAACTCACTTTTGTACACTTGTGGTGGGAATATGGGCAAATTCTGACGACATTTTGAAAATCGAAAATTTTCGATTTTTAGCTCTCTTTAAGGGCAAGTGTAACTCACTTTTGTACACTTGTGGAATATGGGCAAATTCTGACGACTTTTTTGAAAAATCGAAAATTTTCGATTTTTAAGCTCTCTTACAAGAACAAGTGTAACTCACTTTTGTACACTTGTGGTGGGAATATGGGCAAATTCTGACGATTTTGAAAAATCGAAAATTTTCGATTTTTTAGCTCTCCTTTAGGGCAAGTGTAACTCACTTTTGTACACTTGTGGTGGGAAATATAGGCAAATTCTGACGATTTTTTGAAAAATCAAAATTTTCGATTTTTTAGCTCTCTTTACAGGGGCAAGTGTAACTCACTTTTGTACACTTGTGGTGGAATATGGGCAAATTCTGACGACATTTTGAAAAATCGAAAATTTTCGATTTTTAGCTCTCAACACAAGGGGCAAGTGTAACTCACTTTTGTACACTTGTGGTGGGAATATGGGCAAATTCTGACGACATTTTGAAAAATCGAAAATTTTCGATTTTTAGCTCTCCTTTAGGGGCAAGTGTAACTCACTTTTGCACTTGTGTGGGAATATGGGCAAATTCTGACGACATTTTTGAAAAATCGAAAATTTTCGATTTTTAGCTCTCCTTAAGGGCAAGTGTAACTCACTTTTGTACACTTGTGGTGGGAATATGGGCAAATTCTGACGACATTTTGAAAAATCGAAAATTTTCGATTTTTAGCTCTCTTTAGGGGCAAGTGTAACTCACTTTTGTACACTTGTGGTGGGAATATGGGCAAATTCTGACGACATTTTGAAAAATCGAAAATTTTCGATTTTTAGCTCTCCTTTAGGGGCAAGTGTAACTCACTTTTGTACACTTGTGGTGGGAATATGGGCAAATTCTGACGACATTTTTGAAAAATCGAAAATTTTCGATTTTTTAGCTCTCCTTTTAGGGGCAAGTGTAACTCACTTTTGTACACTTGTGGTGGGAATATGGGCAAATTCTGACGACATTTTTGAAAAATCGAAAATTTTCGATTTTTTAGCTCTCCTTTTAGGGGCAAGTGTAACTCACTTTTTACACTTGTGGTGGGAATATGGGCAAATTCTGACGACATTTTGAAAAATCAAAATTTTCGATTTTTTAGCTCTCTTTACAAGGCAAGTGTAACTCACTTTTGTACACTTGTGGTGGGAATATGGGCAAATTCTGACGACATTTTGAAAAATCGAAAATTTTCGATTTTTAGCTCTCAACACAAGGGCAGTGTAACTCACTTTTGTACACTTGTGGTGGGAATATGGGCAAATTCTGACGACATTTTGAAAAATCGAAAATTTTCGATTTTTAGCTCTCTTTACAAGGGCAAGTGTAACTCACTTTTTGCAAGTGTAACTCACTTCCACAAGGCAAGTTGTACACTTGTGGTGGGAATATAGGCAAATTCTGACGACATTTTGAAAAATCGAAAATTTTCGATTTTTAGCTCCTTTAGGGCAAGTGTAACTCACTTTTGTACACTTGTGGTGGTGGGAATATAAAATCGAAAATTTTCGATTTTTTAGCTCTCTTTACAGCAAGTGTATTCTGAATATGGGCGACACATTTTGAAAAATCGAAAATTTTCGATTAGCTCTCCTTTAGGGGCAAAATGTAACTCACTTTTGTACACTCTGGTGGGACGACACATTTTTTGAAAAATCGAAAATTTTCGATTTTTAAGCTCTTTAGGGCAAGTGTAACTCACTCTACACCCAATTGTAACTTGTTATTTTTGTGCCTCTTTAGGCAAGTGTAACTCACTTTTGTACACTTGTGGTGAATATGGGCAAATTCTGACGACATTTTGAAAAATCGAAAATTTTCGATTTTTAGCTCTCCTTTAGGGGCAAGTGTAACTCACTTTTGTACACTTGTGGTGGGAATATGGGCAAATTCTGACGACATTTTTGAAAAATCGAAAATTTTCGATTTTTAGCTCTCCACAGGGGCAAGTGTAACTCACTTTTGTACACTTGTGGTGGGAATATGGGCAAATTCTGACGACATTTTTGAAAAATCGAAAATTTTCGATTTTTAGCTCTCAGGGGCAAGTGTAACTCACTTTTGTACACTTGTGGTGGGAATATGGGCAAATTCTGACGACATTTTTTGAAAAATCGAAAATTTTCGATTTTTAGCTCTCCTTTTAGGGGTAAGTGAAACCTCACTTTTGTACACTTGTGGTGGGAATATGGGCAAATTTTCGACGATATTTTGGAAAAATTGAAAATTTTGATTTTTAGCTCTCCTTTAGGGGCAAGTGTAACTCACTTTTGTACACTTGTGGTGGGAATATGGGCAAATTCTGACGACATTTTTGAAAAATCGAAAATTTTCGATTTTTTAGCTCTCCTTTTAGGGGCAAGTGTAACTCACTTTTGTACACTTGTGGTGGGAATATGGGCAAATTCTGACGACATTTTTGAAAAATCGAAAATTTTCGATTTTTTAGCTCTCCTTTTAGGGGCAAGTGTAACTCACTTTTGTACACTTGTGGTGGGAATATGGGCAAATTCTGACGACATTTTTGAAAAATCGAAAATTTTCGATTTTTTAGCTCTCCTTTTAGGGGTAAGTGTAACTCACTTTTGTACACTTGTGGTGGGAATATGGGCAAATTCTGACGACATTTTTGAAAAATCGAAAATTTTCGATTTTTTAGCTCTCCTTTTAGGGGCAAGTGTAACTCACTTTTGTACACTTGTGGTGGGAATATGGGCAAATTCAGACGACATTTCTGAAAAATCAAAACGATTTTCGATTTTTAGCTCTCCTTTCAGGGGCAGTGTAAAATCTGGCACTTTTTAGTATTTTCACTCCCCCCGCATTTCAGGTGGGAATACAAAAACTGCATTTTGAAAAATCGAAAATTGGATTTTTAGCCTAAAAACTGCATTTTTAGATTTTCCACCTTTGTAAAACCTCACTTTTTGGGCAAAATTTTGAAAACCGCATTTTGGGTTGAAATTTTGGCTAAAACCTGATTACCCCAGGCCGATTGAGCCACGGGCAAGTGTAACCACTTTTGCATTTTGGACCGATTGGGCGAAATCGGGCGAAAATAAAAGCACATTTTATTGGGCCGATTTTCGGCCTTAATAGCGCAGTTTCGCATGAAAACCTCATTTTGGGGTCGTAAAACCGCATTTTTGGGCCGATTTTAGGCCTAAAAACCTCATTTTTTGACTGATTTTTCGCCTCAATACCGCATTTTGGGGTCTAAAAACCGCATTTTTTGGCCTAAAAACTGCATTTTTGGGTCGATTTTCCACCTAAAAACCTCATTTTTGGGTCGATTTTCCACCTAAAAACTTCATTTTTGGGCCCATTTTATGCCTAAAAACCGCATTTTTGGCCAATTTTGCGCCTAAAAACCTCATTTTTGGCCTAAAAACCAGATTTTTGGGCCGATTTTGGGCCTACAAAACTCATTTTTGGGCCGATTTCGGGCCTAAAACCGCATTTTCGGGCCGATTTTGCGCCTAAAAACCGCATTTTTGGTCCGATTTCGAGCCTAAAACCGAATTTTTGGGTTGATTTTGCGCCTGAAAACCTCATTTTGGGGCGTAAAACCGCATTTTTGGGGCGATTTTAGGCCTAAAAACCGCATTGTTGGGCCGATTTTAGGCCTAAAAACCGCATTTTTTTGGCTGATATTTCGCCTCAATACCGCATTTTGGGGTCTAAAAACCGCATTTTTGGACCGATTTCGGTCTTAAATCCGCATTTTCGGGCCGATTTTGCGCCTTAAAACCACATTTTTGGGCCTACAAACCAAATTTAGGGCCTGATATCCGCGTTTTTGTGCCTATTTTGTGCCCAAAAACATCATTTTTGGGCCGATTTTGCGCTTAAAACCACATTTTTTGGCCTAAAAACCACATTCTCTTGGCCTAATATCCGCATTTTTAGACCGATTTTGCCTATTTCACCTTAATATCTCTCTTACTTCGCCACCGCGGGGTATGCCAAGAGGGGGGGGTGCACGCGAATATTTTTTGGTTCCCCAAGACCAGATGTATTCGGCTTTTCTGTTACACCGGCCGGGGAAAAATCCATAAAAAATCCGTACTCTTCGGTCCCGTCCGGGGGGGCCAATCAACTGCCCGCTGTTTGACGCACTCGAAGGGAGGAAACTGAAAAAAATAACTTTTCACCTCGTCCCTCCCCCCCGTAATTTATAAATAAGTTTACCGGAAATAAGCCGGCAATTTATGGACTTTGGCCGGTGGACGCGTTGCAAATTTCGCTGGCCGGGGAAAGTTTATTTTTAAACCCCGGTTCATGCGTCAACGCATGAGCCTCCCATCGCCTAATGCTAACTCGATAACTATAAAATATAATATAGAACGGAATCCAACTTCTCCAACCATATTTTATACACTCCGTGATAGGAGACGATTAGTTGCAACAAATCCTTTAAAACTAATTTTTGGGCCGAATTTTACCTGAAAACTTCATTTTTGTGTCGCCCTAAAATCGCATTTTGTTTGGGCCTAAAACACATTTTGGGCCTAAAACCACATTTTGGGCCGATTTTGGGCCTAAAACCGCAGTTTTGGGCCGATTTTGGACCTGAAACCATATTTTGGGCCCAAAACCGCATTTTCAAGGACTTATTAAGCACTGAATAATTTACAATCATAAATTTATCGCTGCACTTTATTAATGTTTCCATATTTTATTGACAGTTTTCATTGTACGAAATCTATTTATATAATTGCAACAGATAGTCGATAACAATATTATTAATTGAACTCTGTGCAGTGAGGACTAACATCGCTATTGAAGACCGCGAGCGATTTTGCGCCTAAAAACCGCATTTTCGGGCCATTTTTGCGCCTAAAAACAGCATTTTTGGGCCATAAACCACATTATTTGGTCCATTTTGCGCTTAAAAACTTTATTTTTGCGCTTAAAAACCGTAGTTTTGGGCCGATTTTGGGCCTAAAGACCGCAGTTTTGGGCCGATTTTGGACCTAAAACCATACTTTTGGGCCCAAAAACCGCATTTTCAAGGACTTATTAAGTACTGAATAATTGCACTTTATTAATGTTTCCATATTTTATTGACAGTTTTCCTTGTACGAAATCTATTTAAATAATTGCAACAGATCGTCGATAACAATATTATTAATAATATAACTCTGTGCAGTGAGGATGACCCCGAAAAACGTCCAAAGTGACTAACATCGCTATTGAAGATGGCGAGCAGCCAATACAACTCGTGTATTGTGTTGTTAAATTTTAAATTTGAGTTAAATCTGTAAGGGAAATACTCTAAAATGATTATAGTCTGTGTATAATAGTTGATGTACCTTGAGGTCCCTGTGCACCACTCTTCTGTTGTGACAGTACTCGACGGCGGAGAGTATCTGCCAGAACTTTCTTCTCGCCGCACTTTCGCTCATCCGACCCTGGCGGGCTATGTAGTCTGAAAAACCAGAAAAAAAACATTTTTCTTAAAAGTTTCTAAAAAAAAAAAAAACTAAGTTTCTTAAGTTGAAAAATTTTTACTTAAGAGAAGCGTTCGTCGTCGAGGTCACTGTAGTTGTGCGATTTGACACCAAAATCGGGCCTGAAAAGTGCTTTTTAACCGCGGAAGATTTAGTGTATTTCCGTCTCCTCCCGCCGGTTAGGTCTTTACCAATATATAGTAGATTAATAATTAATTCGATATACCTGTTTTGTGGTCTGCGAGGGGTTGGAATACTGTGTAGGTTCTGTCTCCTCTCGCTGGCCGGTTTGTGGTCTTTTGCTAGACCGGTTTGTCGGCCGCTCGCCATCTTCAGTAGCGCTGTGTCAGTAGTCACTGTTGTGGCACTTTGGATGTTTTTTTGGGGGCATCCTCACTGCCCACCGTCACTTTCACATGCACTGTAATGTTTGTCAGTATACTGAAACTGCCGACAGTGACTACTGACACAGCGCTACTGAAACATTCCAAACTGCCAAAGTGACTAACACACACAGCGCTACTGAAGACGGCGAGCGGCCGAAACCGGTCTAGCGAAAGACTGAACCGACAGCGAGAGAGACAGAGACAGAAACATCAGGAACCTACATTAATAATTAAATTTTTTTTTAGCTTAATAAAATGAATTACTTTTGGGTACCCCTAATGTTCTTTTTTGGCCGAATCTGTGAACGTTTTGCACTTCATCAGGAGACGATGTGCATAAGAAATACACTTCTTCAATTGGTGAAAATGAGTTCAGAATTTGAGATTAAAGAATTGAAGTATTGTGAAGAATGAAGAATGGAAACTCGCTCTCCCTTTGGTTTTCCCGCTAAGCCGGGGTTAAATTATTTTCATTTAATCCCGCCGCTGTAGAAATTCAATTTTTAGCTGTTTGTCTTGTCATTTATGTTAGGATTATAATAAAGTAAATAGCACGAGGGGGGGTGGGGCGTCTATAACGGTCGGCTGATCCGTGTTCTGTATAGGGCCGTTGTTAATCATAGAGAGAGGTTTCCATCTCCCTTATATCCCGTTTTTATTCCCTCCCTTCATCCCTCCCTCCCTCCCTCTCACCCTCCCACCATCCCTCCATCCCTCCCTCGCTCTCTTTTCAGTCGTTGTTTTCAGTTTTAAATGGCGTAGGCGGGCCCCGTTCTTTTGTGCTCTCTAATCCGGCGTCGCTTTCACTCTGAGCTTCAGGGTGTGCTCTCACTCTCTCTCTCCCTCCGTGTACGGCGGTTTAAGTTTACCCGGGGTTTTATTTCGACCCTTATCTCCGTCCTCAATTCCCTCTGCGGGTTTCTGTCCGCAAATCTGTCATTTCAGACGGAGCATTTGAGAAACACGTCCTGTTATATAAAACCCTTCTTGGCGCTAGTTTAACGTGTTTTGTGGTCTCTCGCCGGTCTTCAGTAGCGGTGTCAGTCACTTTCGGCACTGTCACTGTCACTTGTACTGTGAGGATGCCCCACCCCCCCCGAAAAACAGCCAAAAAATTACCAAAAAGTACTACTGAAGATGCGGCGAGCGGCCCAAAACCGGTCTAGCGAAAGACCGCAGACCGGCAGCGAGAGCAGACAGAAACACTACGAACTTTCCACTCTCTTCACTCCCCACACAAGTTTAACATTTCAAGCAGATAATAAGAACGGTCTAGAAAATTTTGAAACTGAACGTCCCTCATATTTTCTCGCCACTTTGTAAATGAAATTCTATACAAAAGAAAATTTAGATTGGCCCTTAAAACGATTAGTCGGTGAGCCCGAAACCACTCCCCTTTTACTCCAGATCTGACTTGAAGAACCAATTTAACTTTAAAATCCGGGCATAATCCCGGTTGAAAACTTTAAAACTTCGTAAAGCGCGCCTCTACTCCTTTCAATTTTATATTTTTTTACGACACGAATTAAGAATACGAAATTAGCCGAGCGTGAGAGCTATCGGGGTTTTTCGGACTTCTCAACACAGGCAATATATAGAAATGTGACTGAGAACACTGCAATAAAGCAGTACGTCAGCACTGACCCTAAATAATTGAAGTCGGTAATTTAGAGTTCGTTACATGAAACATCGTCGTTCAGAAGAATTTTGGCTTCTCGCTTATAAACCCGACTATTCCGACTGTCCGAAAAAACACGGTTTCGTATTCTCGCCATACTCAGTACTGATGAAAGTTTCTTGAAACTGTTAAGTAGGCCGGTCGTTTAAAAGTCAAACTGTGACTTTTTTCAATTTAGATCCATCTGTAATTCACCCCCATAACCGTGTAATAAGTAAACTTCATCACAGAGATTGCTGGTGCCCCGTAATATATATTTTTCTAACGAAAGTTTATCTCGGCGATTCCATCGATGTCCCACGAAATATTTGACCGATCTCGGTGTATAAGCTCAAGTCTCGATGGGACTTAAAATACGTCAAGTGGGTACGAGTATATACGCCCTTCTTCAACTTAGCAGCCGTCGGTTATACGCGAATCTTCCTTATCGAAGCCTCTCTGTAAGCTTTGTAAATTGTTGATTTTAGTGACGGCCTCAGTAGTCACATTGGGATATAGATGCGCGTTTTTGAACCGGGAACAGAGAACG
The DNA here is from genome assembly GCA_019843655.1 of Lethocerus indicus. NCBI lineage: Eukaryota > Metazoa > Arthropoda > Insecta > Hemiptera > Belostomatidae > Lethocerus > Lethocerus indicus. The sequence continues at coordinate 1,356,708 of JACDQD010000009.1, read as the reverse complement.
GCGGCCTCCCAGGGCAGGTCGGTGCCCGGTTTTCGACCTACGGGGGGGTTCGTGGAACCCAAAAAAGGGCAGATCTAAAAAGGGGGAAAAGGGTTTCCCGGTAGGTAACAGTGAGGTCAATTAGGACCTAGAGAATCAAGCGATGACGTAAGGAACGAAAGGCCGTGAAGAGGGAACGGAATAAAAGAAAAAAATAAATAAATACGAAGCCTTATAACAATATTAACCCTTTTCCATTTAAAATTTGTCTTCAAACTCGAGGGCTCGCGCTACGGAGACGATGCAGATAATTTTCAGTTTTTTACGTAAGGACATAAAAAAATCGTAAAAACTGTTAAATATTTCGCTTTCGGTGACAAATGACTTAAGTAGCGAGTTTCATATCCACGATACGGCGAATAAAAGAAAAATTTGCGAAAATTATACCGATATCGAAAGCAGTAGCGATGAATTATAATTTGAAGTTTATAGACGCTCTTAGCCGGCGATAACGCGGAAAATAATCAACCGAGCTATGAATCCGATTCTAATGATATATTCCTGTCATATACGACGATACGTACCGATAATTGAAAGTGGTACAGGAGAAAATTCAAGATTCGACTGAAAATGACGAAAGGGACAATTATCGCTTCGATATTTCGCCACGAATACAAAAGAACCGTTAGATTTTTTTCGATTATACTTTATCGATAATAAAAAGAGACAAATATGGTAATATGTCCGGTACGAGTTTGCTGGTAATGAGAATGGAAAAAAACTTCGAGCGCAAATTGTTAAATTGCCAATCGTGCAGGTTGAATTGTCTGTCATCCTTGTAGCGAATTTCGCGGGCATCGTGTATTATATGTATTTATAATACACGCGGTTCAAAGACACAGTGTTGTATAAAAGCATCCCCTCCGGGGGGGGTGGGGTGGGGTCTATGTTTCATTTCCAACGTTTTCTACCACTGTATGACTGTATAGAACGGGGAAATTTTAATACGGAGGGAGCCCGTGCAGCCCTGAGGGACGTTAGGCCCTTAAGGGCCGTCTCCAGGGTGTAAATAAACTTTTGAAAATTTACCTCGGCACAGTTGTCAACTTGGGACTTATACAGGGCCAGGGATATTATGTGCGGCGCGTTCGTACTTGGGGGGGGGACATGAAAAAAAAAAATACTATACTCAGAACGAAATATGAGGTATACGAGGGGCGTTGGGAGTTCCTAACGTAGCCGTAATTCCTTCTTCGACCTCTAAGCCCAGTTTTGCCTCCTCGGCCAATATCAAGAGTTCTTAGAATTGCTCGAAAAACTGAAATTCCATCAGAATCCTTCCCCTGTTTACGCACCCTCCGTCATCAGGGTCTTCCTTACCACGATATACGAGGTCTGTTCAAAAAGTATCTGCGAGGGGTTGGAATACTGTGTAGGTTCGTGATGTTTCTGTCTCCTCTCGCCGGCGGTTCGGTCTTTCGCTAGACCGGTTTCGGCCGCTCGCCATCTTCAGTAGCGCTGTTAATCACCGTTAGCACTTTGGATGGTTTTTGAGGGCATCCTCACTGCCCACTGTCACTTTCACGTGTACTTGTGAACATCCAAAGTGCTGACGGTGACTAACACAGCGCTACTGGAGATGGAGCGGCAACAAACCGGTCTGGCGAAAGACCGGACCACAGAAACACACGAAGCTTAAATGCCAATTTTTGCAATTTTACAAATTCCGTTTTACAAATTCCCGATTTCTCTGGAAAGGCTCGATACACACGAATAGAATTGAATAAAATATTGAACACCGTGGATTTCGTGTATTTCTGTCTTCTCTCGCCGGTTTGGTCTTTTGCTAGACCGGTTTCGGCTGTCCAGTCGCGGTTTTAGACACTTTTGATGTTTGCTGACTGGATGCCGATCCACCGACAGAATTCTACTGAAGACGGCGAGCGGCCGGAACTAGACCAGCGAAACGGAGTCATACGACGACGAGAATTTCAGCCACTTTGTCCATTTATTGTTCGACATTTAAAAAGACTGATCCGTTCAATTTGAAAATTTATAATTAAGATTTCGCATGTTTCTGTACCCCTCCTTCGTACTGTCTCCTGTCTCGCCGGTGGTTCGGTCTTTCGCCAGACCGGTTTCGGCCGCTCGCCGCCATCTTCGGTAGCGCTGTGTCGGTCACCATTGGTGCTATTCACCTGCACTGAAGCCGCTTGGATTCAGACAAGACAAACTGAATCCCCCACTAAACACAATGACAGGTCATGCGGTGACCGACACAGCGCTACTGAAGATGGCGAGCGGCCGAAACCGGTCTGGCAAAAGACCGAACCACCGGCGAGAGGAGACAGTACGAAGGAGGGGTACGAACAAAACTAAGTGCGCGTAACACAACAACACATATAAAAACTCAATCGCCTCTAATATTTAGACCGGTTATGATGTCCCTGAAGGGATACGAATTTCAACTAATCTATTTTAGCCCCGGCACTCTGCATGTTGTGTCTTCTTAATCAGACCTAGGTTGGATGATTAATGTTGACGACGCGTTACAGGTATGTACAGTACAGGTACGGTGATGAAACTGTACGGGCAGCGCTGACACAAAAGGGCGTCGCGCTACTGACGAAACTGACGATTCGCCGTCAATTGAAACGCCGTATTTCCGCCACCAGCCGCCGTAAAACAGCCCGGCAATAGAGCGTTCACCGTCTGACCCCCCCCCCCCGTTCCAGACCGATTTTCGGCTCTTCGCCACCGCCGGCAAGATACAAAAGATAAGAAAATATCTAAGGGGAGGGGGGGGGTTTCTGAGTGCGAAAAAAGAGTTTCTGTTATTATTCAACGATTGAGGTCTTTCTTCTGCGGCCTCCGTCAACTTGTAGACGCGATACCGTTTTTTTGGACCTCGTTCAGAGACGAGGCAGGTTTGATTTTCAAATTCCGTTTCATCAATTTTTTTTTCCCCCGATTGTCACTGTCACTATACGTTATCTATCAGTGGAGCATTTAAGTTCGCTTACAATCCGAGCAAATAGGATAATTGTTGACACTTAAGTTTTCAGAAATAGTTCGATAATCTTATAGTGAAGTTTGAAAGTTGGGCCCAACTCCATTCTTGATAAGAAAACGGCTATTATTCGCTTAATAATTGCCGCTATTTTAATAGGAACTATAAATTTAACACCCTCAGATACAATCAAGCGGTATGACACATTTGTATCCTAATGAAACGCAAACCCAATCTCTATTTGAAAATAAATTTTTTTGCCTCTTTTATTGTTACAACTGTAAAATTATACAATAAGCAACATCTATGAAATCACTAGCTACAATAGTCTACAATTAGAGGAGAAACCCACTAGTTTCCCCCCCTTTTTTTATTAAAATAATATTTTTATATATAATTTTTATTTATTTATTTATTTTATTTTTTTTTTATTATTTATTTTGTTTTTAATTAATTTATTATTATTAATATTTTATTTAATCATTTAGGTCGCGTGGCCACTTCCTTTTCAGGCGTCTGAAGATAAATTTAATTTCAAAATAAACGGCTCATTCACTGTTCGTTTCCCGAGATTATTGCAAGATTATTAAAGACTGTAGTAAAGTTAATAATTTTATTGTGAACGAAATGGGACGAGAAGATTTTGTATCGACAAAATTGTTAGAAGATTTCAAAAGGGTTCATAGAATTCTGACGGGAGAATAAATAGACGGGTTGAAAAATCTGTCGGGAGAATTTCGGTCATAAATGAACCGTATAAAATTTTGCCATAAGACAGAAAAAAATTGGAAAATATTGTATCGGACACCGCTGTACAAAAAAATACAAATAATTACAACAGCAAAATTCGAGGACACAATAGACCTATTTCGATAATAGACCATGATTCCTTGTAATCCCTTTCACAGGCACAAAAGTATAGATGAGCAGTAAAGTGTTTTGTAATAAATTTTTGTTTATAATTTTGTACGTTATGTAGTTAAAAAATGTTTTAAAGATACGTAAAATAAATTCGGCATTTTTTTCAATTTGAAGCATCTTAAATTATGTCGAATCGACTTCAAATTCTATAATGAATCCGGTCGTTAATTTTAAAAGTGGCCCCAACTCCATTCTTATTATTAGACGCCTGATAATTGCGAGGAACTATAAATTTAACACCCTCAGATACACTCACGTATACGTATTTTTTAATTCGTTCGAACGCAAACCCTTAAATATCTCGATTTGAAGATAAATTGATTTTAGACCAGTTTCAAAATAATAATAGAAGAAACCCCGGAATGAAGTCCAAGTACGGCCTATTGTAGACTGCCGTTCTAATCGATATACTGGGTATTGTAGACCTGCCGGAGTGTCGCCCTCGTCCAGGGCCTAATTTGTCCTTCTTCTCGAGAACAAAAGGGGTGGATGACGGAAAAAGAGGGTTTCCCAAGCCGACGATTGCGGAGCTCCTAAACTTCCGGTCTGTAGATCCGTTTCGAGCGGGTTTCCGTGGGGGGGGGGGTCTTTTTTTTGCTGTTCACGACCCGCGAAACGCGTCTTGTCGACTTAAAAATGGGTCCCACAATGGAATGCGATTTTACGTCCGAACTGCAATTAAAATATCACATTTTCTGTATCCGATATTGAAAAAAACTGTCTACAGCGTTGTTGGGCTCGTTTCTGACGTTCATTTGGTAATCATCAGCCGGTTTTTCAACCCCCGGAATGGCCTCTTTTTTTTTTAAAGTTTAAGTTAAAGTTAAGTCTGCTAGGGGTTGGAATACCGTAGATTTCGTGTTTTTCCCCTTTTTTCTCTCTCTTTTTGACGGACAATCCGACAAAGACTCGAGCCCGTTAGCAAAAATTCCGCACGCCCAAACCCCAAAATACAATAACAAGACACGTATATAAAAAAACAGACAACCGCCACAGTACAGGCGAGCGGCCGAAACCGGTCTAGCGAAAGACCAAAACGACAGCGAGACAGGAGACAGAGAAACACAACAAATCTACGCTGTATTCCAACCCCTCGGAGACCGCAAAACAGGTATGTTAAACTATCAATTTGTTAGACCTGTTTGTAGGTCTTCGGCCTTTTGCTAGACCGGTTTCGGCCGGCATTACAAGTACAGGTGAACAGCTTGGACCGCCCAAGTGACTACCGCAGCTACTCGAGATAGAGTGTGTAAGACCGGTCTAGCAAAAGACCAGACAGAATAGCACGAAACGTACTATTAAACTATTATCATACACGGGTGGGGGATGATTTCGAGAAAACTCTAAGAAATTATACTGAACATTGTCTGTTATTTGAAATAATATATCTTAATTATTCGTAGATTTCGCGTTCTTCCGTCAACTCCCCCCCCACCCCAAAGGTCTCGCCGGAAAAACCGGTTTCGGCCGTTCGCCGTCTTCAGTAGCGGTGCGTGTCCCACTCCGACCAATGAGGCATGCCGTCGTCCCGAAGCGCGGGCGAAATAGGCGACGGGGCGAACGGCCGAGTGGGACTCGCACCGCTACTGAAGACGGCGGACGGCCGAAACCGGTCCGGCAGAAGACGAGAACGACGTAGAACGCGAAATCTGTTATAGTACGACACTTCGCAGACCACAAAACACGTATTCCAAACATTGTTGTATCGGTTAGGGCATTGTTGAAACAAACGTTGTCTCTAGCCTAATGTTGTCTCGTTCCCCCTCGTCACAGTAGTTTTTTTTATCCGGCACATTTTAATATTTCATAAAAATTCATAAAACCGGCGATAATGCGAACGAAATATGAAAAAAGAAAATTTTTGGTTTGTACGCTCAGCGGAGGATGCGTCTAATACTTCTGTCAGATTTAATTGACAGATAGAAAAAAATATAGAATAAAAATCTGTAAGTTACAAACAATTAACTCTAGACTGTAAAACGCGCCATCCAAAACGTAATACTAGACTGGAGGCTATTGAAAGTGGGACACGGTCCTATATATAAGAGCCGATACGGGATCGATGTACAATCGAAAGGTCGGAGGTCGAGGGTCTTTTAATGCGGCCGTCGTCAATATAACGACGTTGGTGCTCCAATAAAGTGTCTGTCTAGGTGTAGACCTCGTGGCGCTTAATTAGCACAGGACGGGTATACAATGTTGGGCCAACGACGTTGGCAAACTTCAACGAACTCGATGACACAACGAGTCATTCTAGACGGTCGGTATTTCAAAGACTCGGTTTAATTGAGAGAAGCGTTATCCGAATCGAAGAAGAATCCAAGTGTAAATAAGTGTAAAACAACAACCTGCCCGTCTTTTGTACGGCCGGCAAAGTTGCTACTGAAGACGGGGAGAATCCGAAACTGGACGGTTTGGTCTATGGTCTGGTTGATAAACGGACAAACGCCACACAGTACAGTGACAGTGCAATGAGGATGCCCCAAAGTGCCAAAAGTGACTGACACAGCGCTACTGAAGATGCGGCGAACGGCCGAAACCGGTCTAGCGAAAGACCGAACCGGCGAGATGATCGAACGGAATCATCATAATGAGACACACGACAGACAAGACAACCGCCACAGTACAGTGGGTGACAGTGACCCTGGAAAACGTCCAAAGTGACTGACACCGCTACTGAAGATGCGGCGAGCGGTCAGAAACCGGTCTAGCGAAAGACTGAACCGGCGAGATGACGAACGAATCATCCCAAACACAATAACAAGACACGCGAAAGACAGACAAACGCCATACAGGTGAGCAGTGACCCAAACGTCCAAGTGACTGACAATCCGCCACTGAAGATGGCGAGCGGCTGAAACCGGTCTAGCGAAGACTGAACCGGCGAGATGGAACGAATCATCCCCCAAAACACAATAACAAGACACACGACAGACAGACAACCACCACAGCATCATGACAGGACCGAAAACATCCAGAAGTGACAGTGACAGTACAGTGAAAGATGCCGAGCGGCCGAAACCGGTCTAAAAGACCGAACCGGCGAGATGAGATGGAACGAATCAAACCCCATCCCCCCAAAAACACAATCAAGACAAAGTGACTGACACCGCTACTGAAGATGGCGAGCGGCCGAAACCGGTCTAGCGAAAGACCGAACCGGCGAGATGAACGAACGAACCCCAAAAAAACACAATAACAAGACACGATAAACAGACAACCGCCACAGTACAAGTGACAGTGATAGTACAGTTGAGGATGTCGAAAAACACTACAAAGTGACTGACACCGCTACTGAAGATGCGGCGAGCGGCCGAAACCGGTCTAGCGAAAGACCGAACCGGCGAGATGAACGAACGAATCATCCCCCCAAAAACACAATAACAAGACACACTACAAACAGACAACCGCCACAGTACAAGTGACAGTGACAGTACAGTGAGGATGCCCTCCAAAAAACATCCAAAGTGACTGACACCGCTACTGAAGATGGCGAGCGGCCGAAACCGGTCTAGCGAAAGACCAAACCGGTGAGATGAACGAACTGATCATTCCCCCCAAAACACAATAACAAGACACACAACAAACAGACAACCGCCACAGTACAAGTGACAGTACAGTGAGGATGCCCTCCAAAATCATCCAAAGTGACTGACACAGCTACTGAAGATGGCGAGCGGCCGAAACCGGTCTAGCGAAAGACCAAACCGGCGAGATGAACGAACGAAACATTCCACCCAAAACACAATAACAAGACACACGACAGACAACCGCCACAGTACAAGTGACAGTGACAGTACAGTGAGGATGCCCTCCAAAAAAAAACCAAAGTGACTGACACCGCTACTGAAGATGGCGAGCGGCCGAAACCGGCCTAGCAAAAGACGAAATCTACGGTATTCCAACACCTCGCAGGCCGCAAAACGGGCATTCTGAACTCATTTTTAAATATTTCTTTCAGAGACAATTTGTATATTTCTGTGAAGACACACTGTCGAACGCGTTTTTCTCGACGCGCCTCGTGACCTGCCCCGTTGTCTTCAGAGATCCTGTCTGTACAGTTTGACCGTTTGGCCGCCCGTGAAGATCAGTAAGGATTTTACTGAAGCGGTCGCCCGGGCCGTATCGCGGTTGGGCGGGGCGCGGGCGGGGGCGTAATCGATCTGGGCCAAACTCGAAAACGGCGTACACTACGCATGATCTGGGACCGAGTTTATTTACTTCGAATAAACGCGCACCCGAAACCGGGGGGAGGGGGTGCCGAATTTAAAGTCGACGGGCGAAGGTATACGCCTATCTGGATTCCGCTGGGATGGCTTAGTTTTTTTTTGATTTATTGGTATAGTCACGACTACAATTTTTTTTTTTTTTTTATTAAACTGTTGAAGGAGAAGCCACCCAACGGACGGTATTCCCGCTCCCGCCGTTACGGGATTTTCGGGAAGGTGAAGGGCGAGGAAAGTTGTCGAATTGTGGGAATTTGTAACGGAAGGATTTATACGGGGAAGCCGCTAATTCTCGAACCAACTCGGACTTTTATGTCATTATTCCGTTAGAGAAATACGTTGGGGCGTTGGTAATTTTTCGAAGTATTACGGGGGATTGCGAGGATCGGAGTCTATAAGAATTAGACTGTAGAAATTAATAATTTCTTCGAGCGGGGCTTAGTTTTCTGGTGTTTTTCGAATCGCGGGATAAATCCTGGAATAACGGCTGGGTTGTGTTTCAAACCCCTGAAGATCGAGGCACTCCGCCAGAAAATGAGGTCAACAAACACCTGTTATGCCCCATACAAATACCGCATTAGCGGACAGTGTGCAACTGAGGATGGCGGAAAGCCGCGAGGCGGTAATAAACCAGAACGAAATACGGGTGAACGGAAGAAAAAGTGACAGCGCTAAGATTTCCCAATTTCCGCCGTAGTATTTTTCCACTTTAAGCCTTTTCAGTGTCTCCAGATATGCGTTGACAGGAGTTATTATTAGCCGCTGGAGGAAAAATGGAAAACGTTCCCATTCGGACGTCTGTATATCATTGACCTCTTTATTATCGGTCATCGGTTCGGGTCGTGCGTCGTCGTTCCGTCGTCCGACGAATTTTCGACACGATACCGGTCTGGAAATTGAACAGGCACAATATTGATCAGGAACTGAGATTATGTCAATTTTTCCGACAGCTGGGGGGGGGGGAAGCTGAGATTTGCTCAGTTTCCAAATTAGTAAGTTTTTTACTCTGTTCGGTCTTTCGCCAGACCGGTTTGTCGGCCGCTCGCCGTCTTCAGTCACCGCCGTCTCTGTCAGTCACCGTCAGCACTTTGGATGTTTTTGGGGCATCCTCACTGCACTGCACTGTGTCTCACTTTCACACGTACTGCTAAACATCCAAAGTGCCGACGGTGACTAACAGAGACGGCTACTGAAGACGGCGAGAGGCCGACGAACCGGTCTGGCGAAAGGCCAAACCGAGACTGAAACACTACGAAATCTACGGTATTCCAAGCACCCATTTTTCCGTTTTTCAGTTAAAATTTCGCATTATACACTTTTCTTCAGCCATTTATTTCCCCATGACTGTTCCGCAGGTATACATTGTCGGGAACGTATTCAGTTTTTTTTTATCAATTCGAAAGTTAACGTTTTTAAAACCAGTCGTTTGGAATAGAAAAAAAACAGATTTGGGTCAATTTTCTACCGACGATAGCTGTTCAAGTATTATGCCCATGACGTTATAATATGTGCGGCCTAAGATAGCGGTGGCAGTTAATGTATGTTAAACTGACAAGAAAGTCGTTATTCGGAGTCATTTTCTTCTCAGTCTAATTGGGAGGTCAGTCGTGTCGCAATACCCGTCTAGAATTCTCGTAGATTTTTTTCACTCGCCGATACACGGTCTTTACGAAAAGAAAAAGTTTAAAACGTTTTTGTATGGGCAAAGAGCACTTTTGTGGCAAACTTAGCCCGAATCCTTCCAGAAATTTGGTCCCATCTTAGAAAAAGACCGATTTTTACGAGAGGCTCGTAAAACGGGTCGTGTGACCGGGATAAAAAAAAAATATAAAATATTTTTAATGTTCGAAAGAAATCCTGGCAATTTTCGTCCGTCGAAATTCCGTAAATCTTCGATAGCTATTTTTATTCTGAAATGCGCCCCTTCGTTCAATTTCATGTGCCTGTTGTAGGGAAAAAATAAAATTCGCTGTTGTCACGAGCGAAAATTATATAAAACTTAGTGACAGTTTTTCTCTGTTAATACTGATTGTGAGCGATAACGGCACTTGTGTTCTATTTCAGTCATTTATGTACACGCGTACATATATTTTTATTTCTCTCTTTTTTATTGTTGCAACTATAAAATGATGCGATAAAAGCAGCATTGGTACAAGCGCCGACTACAATGGACAACAATTGGAGGAGAAAACCAGTTTTTTAACTTTTTAGAAATTTATTTTATTTATTTAAACATTTAGGTCGCCTAAGGAACGTTCGGGATGTCGGGAGATAGTAACATAATAACAGTTTTTCTCTGTTAATACTGATTGTGGGCGAACGCGTTTTTTTTCTTTTTTATAGTAAATGACGTCGAAACCTCGGTAAACGTTTCAATATTCATGATGCACAATCCAAAAAACTATTTTTTTTTTTACACTTAGTTACGCTTAATTGCACAGACAATGAACGTACTTTAGCCCGTTAAGTACCTGAGGCCCCAAATGGGGGGGGAGGGGGGAATCAGTTAATTTTTTCTTTTTTTTTTTATAAATACATTATAAATACTAAACCGTGTTGAAATACCCGTAATTACGATTATTATTCGAAATAAAAGACGGATCGGTCTCGTGTATCGGTTCGACTCTGTAGTGCCCTAATAACGGGGACTTGAAATAAAATATTTGACAAACTGGTTTTTAAAAACATATTCGATAATGGTGCATCGTATTAAGTGAATTTTGTGCAAAATTTTCAGAAAAAAAAAATTTGGCACTCCGATGGGTCAAAGGGAAATTTTTAAACTCGGCCGAACGGCAACAACCGTGTGTAATTTCTTGTAATTAAACATCAATATCTTTTTAATGGAATTATCCGACACAAATTTATGATTTACGACCTGGGGAAATGTACGTTAATTGGACGATGACAATGGAAATAGTTCGGATAGCTCGTGTTTAAAGGTAAAGGCGCAGTAGCCCTTCGGTCGGCAATCCAGGAATGCCGAGGACAATTTCCAGGTATTTCTACGTCACAAAGGAACGCCCTGTATATATATATATATATATATATATATATATATATATATATATATATATATAAGTTAAGAGGGGGCCAGGAGCCCAAACAGCATTAAGAGATGTAAACAAACAACTTATAGATTTGGCAAAGCCCTTTGTTAAGATGATCGTTATATATTGTAAGCCAGTTGATAGTTAGCATAACTCATGTGCACTCTCCAGTATTTTTTTGAAACCTCTTGTATTACGCATTATATCATTTCTTGTAATAAAGCTTTGCGTTTTTTAAAAACGGTGAATTTCCGGTGAACGGTGCAAAGTTTAACTTATATATATATATATATATATATATATATATATATATATATATATATATATATACATATATAAATCATAAAGCATAAAGTAAATCGGAAGTATATTCATACAAAAAAAAAAAGGTTTACCCCAACATAATTTTGTGGACTATCAACCGCTGTGTTTTCCGATATTTTTTTTCTGTTTTTTTCCATAAGATGTTAATGAACAATTAATGAAGGGACTGTAGAAGGCCAACTTACCGAATATTTCACCTTGGCTAGCGTACTCCGATACGATGTAGATCATATTCTTCGTTTCCATAACCTGAAACAATCGAAAGGGTTAACGTTAATTACGCCCAGTTGTCTCTTGAAGTCGTTCTTGAAAACGTCTGGAAAACGTCGGTCAAATATCGAATAAAATGAATGTAGACTATATATATATATTATATTTTAAATCGGTACGCACGGCGAATAGTTGGCACGCAATAAACACTATATAATACTCTATATAGGTTTGAAGATGCGTAAACGTGCGTAAAAATACAAATAATCGCCATATAATCTCGTCTGGCGACGAAACCTGCAATGACTTAGTTGCCGACATATATATATATATATATATATATATACAGGTTACGTGACTCCTCCAGGTATATATATATATATATGCCTATATTATGAAAGTGGTCTGTCAATTCAAACTTTAAATACAATTTCATATGAAATTCACACAAATTTCATATGAATCATATTCATAGTAAACTTCTATATAATCGAGACTAATAAAATTCTAAATTAAAATGTCGTATAATATAAAAATATTTGTTAATTTATTCGAAAGCAATTCATTAAATATCTCGAAACCAGAAATATATGACAGACCACTTTCATAATTATGGGTATATATATATATATATATATATATATATATATATATATATATGTAGGCTCGTCAATTACAATTTTCTTATATAGCCGACAGATTGACAATATAAAATGGCTATATTGAAATCGATATCCAACGACACATCCAAGACGCCGCTCAAATCCATTATTGGTGGAATTGATGTTATTCGCGCCATTTCCTGAATATGGAACGTCATTATTATTAGTATCTGCAATATATATATATATATATATATATATATATATATATATATGTAGGGAGGGTTCTGGAAGCATTAAACGAATGCCAGAAGCTCTCCTCTGATTATGTTGCTGAGGTACATAGATTTACGCAAGCCATTGATATTGAGTAAAAGTTTTTAAAGCCGCTATATTATCTGCTAATTTTTCAATTAGAGATTCGAGTGCAAGTTGAAAGAATTTCTTTATATTTAATTCGACAGATAATTAATATTTTTTCACGAGAAATGGCCCGTACAATTACCGAAATCTAGGGAGTATCAATTATCACTTATTATACGCCGCTACTGAAGACGGCGAGCGGCCGAAACCGGTCTGGCAAAAGACCAAACCACCAAAAATAGATTGTTGGAATTTTCTACGTACGTACATCAGTAAAACTGTATTTACGGCGATGACGCAGGGGCATTGTCGTCTAATACACAATACAGGAGGGGCGCACGGCGTGAAATTTTAACGCTGAAGAAACAAACAATAAAAATGTGCCGTGACGTACCGCAAAGGGATTTGGCCGGTGGATTTACCGGGCGGCGGATAAAAACTGAACAAGGACAACATTACAGATAACGTAGATTACCGAAAATGACGTTGCAAACAGAAAGAATTACAAACAATGGGGGCTGGGTAAAAATGAAAAACTAAAATTCCGGTATGAGAGAACTTTCATGCCGGGCCGTATTCTGTCTTTTAAAACAGTTGAATAGGTCGTTTTAGAAGGGTCGGTGAAATTAAGGGGTAATAAGTTAAATTTAAAAAGGAAAAGATTAAAATTGTTATGTAAGTAGCTAGATATAAGCGAGCTATAAAAATTATTATTACATTTAATATTTTTCAACGGAAAACATATCTTTCGACAAAACGACGAATTTTCGTAAAATAAAATTAATTTCGTATCGATAAATTGTATTTATATTTTTTTGTCTTATAATCAATATCTTCTAATGTGACACGTGGGCTACAGCGTTCAGTTTTTATCTATAGGCCGGCGTTTAAAAGAATACTTATTTTACTTTTTTAGACTGTTCTAAATACACACACACAGACGTAAAATCTATTCCAAATTGATTTCATATAATCGCGAAAAAATTCACGGGCTACCGTGGATGTTTTCTGCAGAAGACCCTCCGGTAGGGAACCGGTTAATTTTCGTGTACAATTTCTAATTTTTTTTTTTTTTAACTGTTTTATTTTTGCACAATCAACCTATACAGTTATGGGTGCAATTGATACGGATGTATTTATTTCGGCGTGTTAGTCACGACAAAGAAACCACCCGATGATGGCGCTTTTGACATGTTTTAAAATGTGAGGTGATCTCTGGGCCGGTGGGGTTTAAGACGTCGTGGTGGGGTGATAGTGGATGGGTATAGAAGAGGAAAGGGGCTGAACGAGTGGGTTTGGATGTGGGGAGAGGGGCGGGAGTGGAATTTGAGGAAGCGTGATTTTGCGACTTCCTCCACTGTCGGTATATGTTGAGGTCGTTATGGATTGTTCGGTTAGAAACATACCGGGGGGAGCATTAAGGGCGGTACGAAGGATTTTCGATTGGAATCTCTGGATGCGGGCGATGTTGGATTTCCTAGCGGAACCCAGCACAGCTCTATTCCGTAAGTCCGTGTCGGTTTTAAAATGGTTTTGTATATTGTCAGTTTGTTGTCTGCTGTCAGTTTTGATCTCTTTTTTCAATAGAGGTCTCAGCAGTCCAAATTTGCGGTTGAGGTCTGTTCTTTTGAGACGCTTATGGGGGTTCCACGTGAGTCCCAGCTAGCGAACCTGCTGTTGGATGGGAATAGGAGCATTGTTGAACTGAACAGGAGGGCAAGGATGTCGCCGTACAATTTCTAATTTTACGCGACAAAAATTGTTCAGAATAAATCCGACCTGATATAGTTTGATGATGTGCGGGTGATCGAGCTGTTTCATGATGTCCACTTCCCTGTAGACCTTTTCCAGGTTGACGGCGTCCAACTGTGTCTTGTCGATGATCTTGATCGCCACCTGGACACAGAGAGAGGAGAAACTGGCGATTAGAGGAAATAACGGTACGAATTTCACGGCATCGTACAAGGGTGTTCGTTATTAATTTGATATACCTGTTTTGTGGTCTGCGAGGGGTTGGAATGCTGTTGGGGTTCGTGATGTTTCTGTCTCCTCTCGCTGCTGTTTGGTCTTTCGCCAGACCGGTTTGTCGGCCGGGTCGCCATCTTCAGTAGCGCTGTGTCAGTCACTGTCAGCACTTTGGATGTTTTTTTGGGGGGGCATCCTCACTGCTGCACTGTCACTTTCACATGTACTGACAGATGGCGAGCGGCCGACAAACCGGTCTAGCAAAAGACCAAACCAGCGAGAGGAGACAGAAACATCACGAACCTACAGTAAAATAAGTTTCTTTTTGTGCAAAATAAAATGAATTCCAAAGTCAAAATGTTGGTTTAATATAGCTGTTTTTTGGTCTGCGATGGGTTGAATCCCAGTCACAGTTCGTGATGTTTCTGTCTCCTCTCGCTGCCGTTTGTCTTTCGCTAGACCGGTTTGTCGGCCGTTCGCCATCTTCAGTAGCGCTGTGTCAGTCACCGTCAGCACTTTGGATGTTTTTGGGGCATCCTCACTGCCCACTGTCACTTACATGTACTGACAGATGGCGAGCGGCCGACAAACCGGTCTAGCGAAAGACCAAACCAGCGAGAGGAGACAGAAACATCACGAACCTACAGTAAAATAAGTTTCTTTTTGTGCAAAATAAAATGAATTCCAAAGTCAAAATGTTGGTTTAATATACCTGTGTGTGTGGTCTGCGAGGGGTTGGAATACTGTAGGTCCGTGATGTTTCTGTCTCCTCTCGCTGCTGTTCGGTCTTTCGCTAGACCGGTTTGTCGGCCGTTCGCCATCTTCAGTAGCGCTGTGTCAGTCACTTTTGCATGTTTTTCGGTCATCCTCACCGCACTGTCACTTGTACTGTGGCGGTTGTCCGTTTGACGACAGCGACCAGTGTCACGGAAAACGTCCAAAGAAAGTGCCGAGAGCTGTGCCTGACACAGCGCTACTGAAGATGGCGAACGGCCGACAAACCGGTCCAGCGAAATATCGAACCGGCGAGAACGGCAGACAGAAACACCACAAAACTGCGGAATTAAATTTCCAGTCTGTAATCGATCTGATTCCACGAAACTATTGAAACAACCCGCCAGAATCGTATATCATAACCGGCGCATCATAACATCCTGGGGCTAAGGGTTTTTTTTCCGGCAAAAAAAAACAACAAAAAATAGAAAGTTTTAATTAAAAGCGCAGTTGTGCCACTCTAATGAATAAATAGACCA
Source organism: Lethocerus indicus (assembly GCA_019843655.1). NCBI lineage: Eukaryota > Metazoa > Arthropoda > Insecta > Hemiptera > Belostomatidae > Lethocerus > Lethocerus indicus. The sequence continues at coordinate 1,340,805 of JACDQD010000009.1, read as the reverse complement.
AAAAAAAAACCCTCTCGCCCAAACCACCCCTCACAAACGCGCACGGAGAGTTCTTTTTTTTCAACGCGGCCAATTAATTAACAAGCTTTTTATCCCCCTTTTTTTTATCTATCATTCTTCACTTTACTCCATAGTTTTCAATTTTTTACAGTCCAGATTTACAGACGCGTATCGACGCGAGCCGTACGATATGTGACGTCGATTTTGACACTTTGTAGACTGTTTTCTGATAAGAGATAATACCTGAAAAAAGACGGTAATTAGGAGTACCCAAAAGTAATCGACATTTCGACTTCGGAATTGATTTTATTTCGCTAAAAAAGAAAGTTTTAATTATCAATCTACTATATATATATTCACCGATATTATCGACAACTCTCCAACTGCCAATTTTCCGGCAAATTTTCGATTCCCCTCTCTTGAGGAATTCCTCAAGACCGAAATACATCATCTTGTCAAACTGTCGCTCAATTTCGGGTACACCTAATATCGCACAAATTAACTAGTGCGATATTAACCTGTTTAAACTGTTGAAAAAACTCGCGTAGCAGTTTATGGCCGACGCTGTACAGAAGATACTGAAGATGGCGAGTGGCCCCGGGGCTAGAATATTATGCAAAAATTATGGTGTCCTACAATAATGACTCTGAAGATATTTCCAGCTGTGGTATACAATAATAGAAAGGTTTCTGAATTCATTTCGGTAGTCTATTCCTGAACAACTGCTCACCATTGCAAGAGTGCATTTCTCCAAATATAAATTGGCGAGATGCCCGTATTTAATGAGAGTAATTTCGAAGTGAATTCTGCTTTTATTACCAACTTTGAAGTTTCGGGACTTACTCGAGACCGGTATCGGGTACCGGACTTCGCCAATAAGCAGATTTGTGTTTCTGTCTCGCCTCTCGCCGGTTCTGTCTTTCGCTAGACCGGTTTTCGGTACAGTACAGGCGACACAGTGACAGTGCAGTGAGGATGCCCCAAAAAACATCCAAAGTGCTAAACACAGCGCTACTGAAGATGGCGAGCGGCCGACAAACCGGTCTAGCAAAAGACCAAACCGGCGAGAGGAGACAGAAACATCACGAACTGTGACAGTATTCCAACCCCTCGCAGACCACAAAACAGGTATATTAAACCGACATTTTGACTTTGGAATTCATTTTATTTTGCACAAAAAGAAACTTATTTTACTGTAGGTTCGTGATGTTTCTGTCTCCTCTCGCTGGTTTGGTCTTTTGCCAGACCGGTTTCGGCTGCTCGCCATCTTCGTCAGTACATGTGAAAGTGACAGTGGGCAGTGAGGATGCCCAAAAAACATCCAAAGTGCCAAAAGTGACTAACACCGCTAGTGAAGATGGCGAGCAGCCGAAACAGGTCTAGCAGAAGACCAAACCACCAGCGAGAGGAGACACAAATCTACAGTATACCTATTGGCGACGGCCGGAACCCGATACCGGTCTGGAATAACGCCCCAAAACATAAACAAAATTCAAAGTTGGTAATAAAAGCGAAATTCACTTCGAAATTACTCTCATTAAATACGGGCTTCTCGCCAATCTATATTTGGGAGTTTCGGTTCTAGAAATGCACTCTTGGGACGGAAAGCAAATGTACTAGGAATAGACTACCGAAATGGATTCCAAAACTTTTCGATTATTGTACCCCAACTGGAAATATCTTCAGAGTCATGCTTGTTTTGATGCTTCGGCACAGTACAAGTGACAGTGACCCGACAAACATCCAAAGTGCCAACAGTGACTGACACAGCGCTACTGAAGATGCGGCGAGCGGCCGAAACCGGTCTAGCGAAAGACCGAACGGGCAGCGAGAGACAGAAGCACACCGTATCTACGCCGTATTCCAACCCTTCGCAGACCACAAAACAGGTCTGCAGGTTTACGCACAGAGAAGTTTCTGAAAACTCTAATTTTGCGTCTATAAATATTCCCACTCTGCTCAACACTGACGCGGGACGTTTGACTGACGTGAAAGTTGGACGCAGTAAGAGCCAACGTATTCAAGACCGGTAATAACCCACGGTCTCGAGAGCCGGGGTGAGGGGGGAGAGTCCCGATGACGTCAGAGAGCCCATCATTATCTATTTATACATCTAAATATGGACGAGAATGAGCGAGGGACACTAAGAGAGAGAGAGGAGGGAGAGAGAGAGAGAGAGAGAGAGAGAGAGTGATAAGGAGGGAATGCAGCGATGATAACGTACGGTGATAACGAGACCTAATTGGCTTCAACACAACAGAAAGTGCCGAACAATACTCTGGTCTGGGGCCAGAAATAAGAATCGCTTAATTGAATAACGGTGGCGGGGGGGTTTAAATTTGGAACAGGATAGAAAGTTATAATTAATAACACCGAGTGGTATATCGGTATAAAGAGTCGTCGAATAAACGTCCCATTGAACGTCTGTATTCTTCGCAAGACGAGTGGTGTAGATAAACTTATTAGTTTAACGAACCTGTTTTGTGTACCGTAGATTCGCCTCTCGCTGCCGGTTCGGCCTTTCTCGCCAGACCGGTTTGTCGGCCGCTCGCCGCATCTTCAGTAGCGCTGTGCTTCAGTCACTGTCGGCACTTTGGACGTCACTGTCACTTGTGCTCAAGTTGTGCTTGGACTCAAAACAAGACAAAAAAGAGAAAATCCCCCCAAAAAAATAATAACACGACAGACGGACAACCGCCGCAGTACGGATAAAAGCGAGACCGACACCGCTACTGAAGATGCGGCGAGCGGCCGACAAACCGGTCTAGCAAAAGACCACAAACCGGCAGCGAGACAGGAGACAGAAACATCACGAACCTACAGCATCATAAAATTACACAGTACAAGTGACACAGTGCAGTTCGGGATGCCCCCGAAAGACACATCCAAAGTGCCGACAGTGACTGACACACAGCGCTACTGAAGACGGCGATCGGCCGAAACCCCGGTCTGGCGAAAGGCCGAACCGGCAGCGAGAGGAGACAGAAACAGAAGAAATCTACGATAAGTGCTTCATAGTTTGATAATGTGCACCTTTCACACCCTCAGTTTTCTTGCAATAAAATTTATATTTAGCACTAGCACAACCTGCGTTTTGCATAACATACATTCAGAGTCTATTACGCCTGAATATCCTCCAAAAATTAAATTTGACTAATTCAACAAATGAAAAAGTCCCTCGACACAAGTCAAGGGATAATGTCGGGGGGGAGGCGGTTCTAATGTTATTATGCAATATGACACGTTGCATAAACAACGTGTTACGCGGTCCATACATTGTATAACGTCTTAGCGTTGTAGACTCCGGCTTCTTCGTCGGGGTTGACATTGTTCGTGCCGGGGGCGCTGGCGGAATAACAAGACGGGTTTATGTGTTACAACTGAGAATTTACATTTCATTAGTCTCGTTAAAAAAAAAAAAAAACAGTCTATACAATTAAATAATAGGTGTCGGCCTTGAACATCTATGCAGTCTATACAGTACGGGGGTAGAGAGAAATCATTTCGGCCATTCGCCACCCTCAGTAGTACTCCGGATTCTCCGCAATATTAGAGATAGGGCTTTTCTTTAATCAACCATCTTATATATTAGGGGTACCCAAAAATTAACTAATTTTTATTTTGCTAAAAAAGAAACTTTAATTATCAATCCATTATATATATATATATATTCAACGATATTATCGACAACTCTCCAACTGCCAATTTTCCGGCAAATTTTCGCGATTTCCCTCTCTTGAGGAACTCCTCAAGACCGAAATAAATCTTATCAAATTGTACTTTTGGGTACACCTAATATATAATAATTCACGAACGAACTCCACTCTCCTATAGACAGAACATTTTCGGGACTTTTTTGGGCCTAATAACCACATTTCGGGCCTGGGAACGCATTTTTTTGGCTTATTCCAACTGAAAACCGCATATTTCGCACCTGAAAACCGCATATTTGGGTTTAAAAACTGTAGTATTGGGCTTAAAAACGCATTTTTCAAACAGTATTGCGCCCGAAATACGCATTTTTGGGCCGATTTTGGGCCTGAAACCCGAATTTTCCGGCCCATTTTCCCGTCTTAAACAGCATTTTTTGGCCTAAGAACGCATTTTCGGACCAATTCTGTGCCTTGAAATCGCATTTTTGGGCCGATTTTTCGCCCGAAAACTCCCATTTCGGGACATTTTTCGTGACTTTTCAAGATCGCGTTATGTTATTACATGACAGCGCGTGCACCTAATATGCAATAGGTGCAGTGGATTTAAGTATTGTGCCCTGCAGTGTTCACACGATGAAGGGAGAAATCACCCACACGGGTGAAACTTTCCCGACCCATTTATTCTTGGACTTTTATTTATTCTTGGCAAAGTGTCCGCTGTATCAGTGCTTAGAGGATGCTTCCCTCCGGATCATTCGCTGTCAAATTCTTTTCGAGGGCATCGACTCGTCAATTATGGGAAAAGATATTCGAATAACCCAATTTTTTTATTAACATTTATTTCCGTCGTTAAACTCAGATCGTAGGGCCCCGATAGTATAACTATGGCGGGCCAAGGTCATCGGAGTTATATTTGGCTCGCGGAACGGAAAACGGTTTGGGAAAACAGAAAAGTGTTAATCGGGCGGTTTTCGGGATTTTAAAATTTCGCAAATTCGGTGTTTCTTGTTTAGCGGCCACTTACTACTCTTATACGTAAATTTTCCTCGGTGTTTTGGCAATGTTATTGTTTCTTTTTGTGCAAAATAAAATGAATTCCAAAGTCAAAATTTTGGTTTAATATACCTGTTTTGTGGTCGGCGAGGGGTTGGAATACTGTAGGTTCGTTATGTTTCTGTCTCCTCTCGCTGCTGTTCGGTCTTTCGCTAGACCGGTTTGTCGGCCGCTCGCCATCTTCAGTAGCGCTGTGTCAGTCACTTTGGATGTTTTTTTGGGGGGGGCATCCTCACTGCCCACTGTCACTGTGCCACTTGTACTGTACCGAAACCGGTCTAACCGAAAAGACCAAACCGACGAGAGGAGACAGAAACACAAATCTACAGTATAACGCCCCAAAACATAAAATTCAAAGTCGGTAATAAAAGCGAAATTCACTTCGAAATTACTCCCATTAAATACGGGCTTCTCGCCAATCTATATTTGGGAGTTTCGGCTCTAGAAATGCACTCTTGGACGGAAAGCAAATGTACTAGGAATAGACTACCGAAATGAATTCCAAAACTTTTCGATTATTGTACCCCAACTGGAAATATCTCCAGAGTCATTATTATAGAACACTATAATTTATGCAATATTCTAGCCCCGGCACTGCGCCGTCACTTTCACACGTACTGTAGTGTTCAAAGATAACAATAACAACAGTAATTCAAAATTTTGATCGCTTTTGGGTACCACTAATAGATTCATGGCGTTTTCGGCGACACCACCGGTCTCGATTTTGACCTAACGATCTTGGTCTTGGAAAGTGTATTTTGTACAATCAACTTTGACTCTAAGTACAGTTGATAGTACGCTCGGTTGACAGCCGGCGGTGGCACTTTTTCAACTTTGTTCAGGCCCCTTTTTGCGGCGATAAAGTTCAAATATCTACCCTCCATTCGGTTACCGTTCGTGACACCTATCGCAGTTCTAATTGGTAAGTAATACACTCGCGGGTTTTAAACATTTTTGTCTAAATTGGACCCCAATGTTGACGTCATGCACACTTTTTATATCCATCACCCGCTTCGGTCTTAAAAGTAGACCGGGCTGTTTTGAAAATAAACACCCGCCCCACCCGTGTGCCGGGGTCTATATCGAGATATTATGTTTTGCGTAATGGCTCGCCGCGTTCGCTCAAGGTTTCGCCAGTGCACAGCCGACAGCTAACTGTCACCACTCTCTTATATATATATATATATATATATATATATATATATATATATATATATATATATATATATATATGACAGTCAGTAACTGTCACTGCACTGATACGTCATGACGTTAGGAGTTGGGGCTCAGAATTGAATTTTTTTATCTTGCAATACCATTATGTGGTTGTTGGAATACTACTCACACAACTCGCTGGTTCGGCCTTTCGCTAGACCGGTTTCGGCCGCTCGCCATCTTCAGTAGCGCAGTGTCAATCGCATTCGGCACTTTGGACGATTTTTAGGGGGCATCCTTGCTGCATTGTCTGTTTCTCGTGTCTATATATATATATATATATATATATATATATATATATATATATATACGCGTCTTGTTATTGTGTTTTTGGGCGTTTTTGTTTGTCTTGTATTTGAGTCCAAGTGACAGTGCGACAGTGGGCAGTGAGGATGGCCCCCGAAAAACATCAAAAGTGACTGACACAGCGCTACTGAAGACGGCGACCGGCCGAAACCGGTCTAACGAAAGACCGAACCGGCAGCGAGAGAGGAGACGAAATTTACGCTGTATTCCGACCCCTCGCAGAACACAAAACAGGTGTTTTAAACTAATTAGTTTGGAGTTTAGAATACCTGTTTAGGACGGGCTGTTGGGATACAGTACAGGTGACAGAGTGATATCTAAAGTGCCCAAAAGTGATCAACACCGCTACTGAAGATGGCGAGAGGCCGACAAACCGGTCTAGCGAAAGAACAGACCGGAGACAGAAACAGACGAAATCTACGATAAGTGCTTTATAGTTTGATAATGTGCTCTTATTATTAGGGCTACCTCATTAATGAGAAACATCCCTTAACAATGTTACACACCCTACTGTATTTCCACTGCCTCCTTTATTAGGTTATTATGGCCCGGTTTGACAGAGTTATGTCTGGGCTCCGTTGTGAGAATTTTCGCCCTTTTCCGACGTTTCCGAAACCCTTAACGTCATCAGGCTCCGACTGAAGACGATGGTTCAACTCGTGTTTCATCCGGTTGGAGTTTCACTACCAATTATTTATTCGATAAACCATTTATATTCGCCCTACCTTCCGCTTGTGGACTACGAAATCCTAGACCACTAGGATCAAGTTAAACTATCAAGTTTAACATACCTGTTTTGTGGTCTGCGAGGGGTTGGAATACCGCAGATTTTCGGTGTTTCTGCCTCCTCTCGCCGGTGGTTTGGTCTTTCGCCAGACCGGTTTCGGCCGCTCGCCGTCTTCAGTAGCGATAGCAACAGCCAAACCGGCGAGAGGAGACACAAACACCGCAAACCTACGGAAATCCCAGTGAATCCTATCTGTCTTCCGTACGTTCAACGCGCTACGCGCTTCTAGACCCGTTTCAGGTCTAGAAAATTAAGTACGGTGAGAATGAAAAATAAAAATAACGGGCGTTAATGCCGCGGCAGGTGGCGAACGGCCAATTTCCGGTGTTATGTCCGACCCAAGTTGGCAATTATGCAGAATTATAGACCATAATAATTTACCGGCCCGGTTTATAATAATGGACCGTTGCTCCATTTGCAACGGCAATCTTTCATTTAGAAAACCGAGATTTTTTTTTCTATACTAAACCGTCCGCGTAATAACTAAACCCGGTCTGTACGGAGGAAATTAAATGCACGGAAAATATTCAATATGACTACTGAAGACGGCGAACGGCAGGAGCCAAAATATTGCAAGAAAGGCGATGTCGGACCAACATTATTAAACTGATTCCGGCCAGTATACCCTGAGTTTATTACAAGCTCCACAAATTCATGAAGTTTAATTTGTTTTCAAACATTACATATCCGTATTACAATTGTCGAAGGTAAACCTGTTAAATATATAATTTTATATGCGATAATACCTATTGCATCCTTACTGGAACCGTATACAAACTATAAGCAGAATGCGGGTACATAATTTTATAAATGAAAAATATAAAATTTGCGATTGAAAAGAATTGAAAAAAAAATTCTTAATTGAAAAAATTTGATTAAAAAAAAATTAGGGATAGAAAATATTTGTGATTGAAAAAATTTGTGATTAAAGAAATTTGTGATTGAAAAAATTTGTGCTTGAAGAAAAGCTTGAAATTGAAGAAAAATTTGTGATTGAAGAAATTTGTGCTTGAAGAAAACTTTTGCTTGAAGAAAAGCTAGAAATTGAAGGAAAATGTGTGATAGAAAAAATTAGTGATTGAAAAAATTTGTGCTTGAAGAAAAGCTTGAAATTGAAGAAAAATTTGTGATTGAAGAAATTTGTGCTTGAAGAAAAATTCGATTGAAAAAAACTTTTGCTTGAAGAAAAGCTTGAAATTGAAGGAAAATGTGATTAAAAAAATTAGTGATTGAAAAAAATTTGATTGAAAAATTTGCTTGAAGAAAAGCTTGAAATTGAAGAAAAATTTGTGATTGAAAAAAATTTGATTGAAAAAAATTTGATTGAAAAAATTTGATTGAAAAATTTGAAGAAAAATTTTGATTGAAAAAATTTTGAAAAAAATTTGATTGAAAAAATTTGTGATTGAAAAAATTTGTAATTGAACATATATATTTAATTGAACAAAATTTGTAATTGAATTGAACAAAATTTGTAACTGAACGAATATTTGTAATTGAACACTGACGACAAATTTGTTAGTGGAGAGAAATTTTTAATTGAAATATATATTTTTTTCAGCGGGAATCGAACCCAGGTTTCGACGCGTCCGCAGTTGGGCGCCGATAAATCGATCGAAGGGATTAGGCGGTCGTTAAACGGGCGCGATAATCGCGTTTCGGCGTCGATTTCTTCCCCTCGCGCGGCTCCGGGACAACACAAGACGGGGCGCGATTGGGTCGGACGATAAAAAACTAAAAACAGAGAGAGAGAGAGAGAGAGAGAACAACACGGGGATGATAAAAGTGAAAGGGTTGGCGTGAAAGGGGCTCGCGTGTGAACAACGGGAGTTTAATGCACTCGTTCCTAACGTATTTACTCGGTGTTGTGCTAACTCAGCTGGTCATCTCTACAGAGAACAAAACCTTTTATCAATCTTCGTTAGTGGCATATTATCTTCGGTAATTATATCGGTCAAATTATTCTAACGTCAAATTATTCTAACGTCAAATTATTCTAACGTCAAATTATTCTAACGTCAAATTATTCTAACGTCAAATTATTCTAACGTCAAATTATTCTAACGTCAAATTATTCTAACGTCAAATTATCCTAACGTCAAATTATTCTAACGTCAAATTATTCTAACGTCAAATTATTCTAACGTCAAATTATTAACGTCAACGTCAAATTATCAAATCTAACGTCAAATTATCTAACGTCAAATTATTCGTCAAATTATTCTAACGTCAAATTATTCTAACGTCAAATTATTCTAACGTCAAATTATTCTAACGTCAAATTATTCTAACGTCAAATTATTCTAACGTCAAATTATTCTAACGTCAAATTATTCTAACGTCACTAACGTCAAATTATTCTAACGTCAAATTATTCAACGTCAAATTATCTAACGTCAAATTATATCAAATTATTCTAACTAACGTCAAATTATTCTAACGTCAAATTATTCGTCAAATTATTCTAACGTCAAATTATTCTAACGTCAAATTATTCTAACGTCCTAACGTCAAATTATTCTAACGTCAAATTATTCTAACGTCAAATTATTCTAACGTCAAATTATTCTAACGTCAAATTATTCTAACGTCAAATTATTCTAACGTCAAATTATCCTAACGTCAAATTATTCTAACGTCAAATTATTCTAACGTCAAATTATTCTAACGTCAAATTATTCTAACGTCAAATTATTCTAACGTCAAATTATTCTAACGTCAAATTATTCTAACGTCAAATTATTCTAACGTCAAATTATTCTAGCGTCAAATTATTCTAACGACAAATTATCCTAACGTCAAATTATCCTAACGCCTATTATTCTAATGTCGAATTATCCTAACGTCAAACTATCCTAACGTCAAGTTATTCTAACGTCAAATTATTGTAACGTCAAATTATTCTAGCGTCAAATTATTCTAACGTCAAATTATCCTAACGTCAAATTATTCTAACGTCGAATTATCCTAACGTCGAATTATCCTAACGTCGAATTATCCTAACGTCAAACTATCCTAACGTCGAATCATTCTAACGCCTATTATTCTAACGTCGAATTATTCTAGCGTCAAATTATTCTAGCGTCAAATTATTCTAACGACAAATTATCCTAACGACAAATCATTCTAACGTCAAATTATTCTAACGTCGAATCATTCTAACGTCGAATTATTCTAACGTCGAATTATTCTAACGTCGAATTATTCTAACGTATACATATTTCAGATGGTTTATGTATAGACATGCGAACAAAAATATAGGCACAAATGAGTAGTAGTCATCCATTTCTAAAATCCCAATAAAGAAGTTAATGCAGATATTTATATGCTGAATTGAGTTTACATTTTTATGAACCATATATAAGCCTCTATTTCAATGCTATATATGTACATATTCATATTCATAGTTTTTTTCATGACGTATATTCATACGTCTGTACGTAAGAATATATAATATATTTGCGATTGAAAAAATTGTGCTCAAGAAAAGCTTGAAATTGAAGGAAAATTTGTGATTGAAAAATTTGTAAAAAATTTGATTGAAAAAATTTGTAGGGTGTCTCCCCGTATATACGTAAAAATATATAAACATATATAAGCTTCTATTTCAATTATATATATATATATATATATATATATATATATATATATATATATTGATTTGCAGATGAATAGAAGTCATTCATCATTTAAAATACCAGAAAATATATTAATGCAGAATGAGTCTAACTTTTTGTCGTGGGGTGTTTCCCCGCCCCGTACATACGTCTGTACGTACGTACGTACATATATAAATATATTGGGTTCTATTTCAACGGTCCCAAAGTTTAAATAGAAGAGAATGTCGGCCAGAGGGCAGGCAGGCAGGCAGGCAGGAAGGGATGATCGTCTGACGTAAGTTAGCACTTGTGACGTCAAACACTGGCAGATAATTTCATTAGGGAGGACCGAAGGCGCTGCTGCTGCCCCGCCCCGCCCCCGCCCCACCGCCCCCCGGTCTATGCCATCGTACACAATCGATCTGTCCGGGAACCGGCCGAAACCGGGGAGTTTCACAGACCGGTTTCACGCCGTTTCCGACTCTAGACGAATCTACAATTCGACCCGTAGACGACTGAAAAAGAAAAACGGATCTAAATCGCAAATCGAGGACTGTTTAGAGAGACCTCTTTTGAGGAAGGACATCGAAACTGACAATATATAAATATTTAAGCCGTAGTGAAACCGACACCGGAATACATACATAACAAAACTTGTTTATAGATCGTGCTTGGGGAAGAAATCCGACATCGCTCGAGATTCCAGTGAAACCGACTTCCAGTACCACCCTTAATGCTCCCCTCACCCCGGGGGTATGTTTCAAACCGAACAATCCATAATGACCTCAACATAACCGGACAAAATCGCGCTTCCTCAAATTCCATTAAACGCCACTTGCCCTACAGACTTTCTGTAGGGCGGACACGGGGTCAAAAGTACCATCATTCTATAACTAGGTATATAGTCGATAGTACAATAAATAGAGTTAAAAAAAAGGAGATTCGATGTTTGAATAATTTGGCCTCTAACTACAATCAATTGCAGAGTGGTCCAAAAAAATGTATCCACCGTTTAACAGTCCGTAACTTGGAAACTAATTGACGGAGTTGTATCTCATTTTCGGTGAGAGTGTAGCTTAAAGTCCAACTTGAAGATATATCATAGCTGTAGGTGTTCGAAATGGTCACCGTTAACTGCAACGTCGGATATTTGCACATGAATGTACGATGGATTCTCGGATGTTCGTCCAATGTACGCGGATTTTGTGTCGATAAACGACGTCCTTTAGTGTTTCCCCCCCATCCCCACCCCAATAGGTAAAAGTCCAGAGGAGTTAAGTCCGGGGAACCTGGTGGATACTCCTCTACAGCACTTAGTAGATTTTCGTCGGGATAAGCCCCAAAAAAGCGATTTTGGTGTCTCAAAAATGAGACTCAACTCCGTCTCAATTAGTTCGCAAATTATGGACTCTCATTGTCCACTGTCGTCGTCTCATTTTCGGTAGCGTTATAGTGTTGTAGTTGGGGCAATTGCGCCGTACAAGCGTTGTATTCTGTTTTGTGTCGGATGGCACAGTGGCCGCGGATAGTCAGTGTTCTGTTGTTCTTGTTGTATTTTACCAGCCGCCCGAGACTTGTATGGAGACGGAAGATTTTACTCTCAACAAGACAAGGTGTCCCGGCCCATTACCAAAATCGTATTGGGGGCTTATCTGGGCGAAAATCTACCAGGAAGGTGCTGTAGAGTATCCACAACGTTTCCCGGACTTAACTCCTCGTGACTTTTACCTGTGGGGGAACACTGAAGGACTTCGTTTACCGACAAAAGCCACGTACGTTGGATGAACTTCGAGACTCCGTCGTACATTCATATGCAAATATCCGACTGAACACGTGTGTAGATGTTGTTAACGGTGACCATTTCGAACACCTACAGTGTGTGATATCTTCAAGTTGGACTTTAAGCTACACTTTCACCAAAAATGAGACACAACTCCGTCTCAATTAGTTTGCCAATTTATGGACTATTAAACGGTGGATACATTTTTTTTTGGACCCCTCTGTATATGCCAGTTATGGGTCGGTTTCAGTACGGCTTTGTATACCGTCGGTCTGTCGGCCATTGTCAGTTTTGGTGTCCAAATTTGCGATTCAGATCTGTTCTTTACAGAGCCTGCTGACGGCCACTGGGCTCGTAGGAAATGCCGGGGAATTTCGGTAAATAACAAGACTATAAAAAACGTCCACGGAACAGAGTGACGGTACAAGAGATTCGGTATGAAAATTCCATGAGGTCTGTCCGGCTTTGAATGTATAAGTAAGCGTACACCGGGGGACCGTCCGCAGGAATAGTGCGGGGAATAGTTTCGAAATTGGGAAAATTGGCGGAAGACGGTTGATGAAATTGCGCGTTCGGTTTTCAATTTATCGCGTACGAATTAGGCGCGATTAATGAGTGAGGCGGTGAAGAGGAAATGAATAAAATTTGTTCAGACCGTCTTCAGTACCGCAATACGGGGGGGTGCCCCTCCTGAATTCATATCGCTATTGTAGATTTGTTCTGTTTCCGTTCTCCTTTCGCTGCCGGTTCGGTCTTTCGCCAGAGACCGGTTTCGGCCGCTCGCCGTCTTCAGTAGCGCGATGTCAGTCACTTTGGACGTTTTTCCTGTGGGCATGCATCCTCACTGCCCACTGTCACTTGTACTGCGGCGAGCGGCCGAAACCGGTCTAGCAAAAGACCTAGAAGACGTTTCCAACCCCTCACAGACCACAGGACAGGTGTGGTAAACTAATATGAAAAATAGGTATGAAAAACATTCATTCATACCACCACAACAGACGTATGAGGAAAAATATACTGGTATTATATGTCTATTTGTTCCGAGGAGGGTTATTCTACTTTTTCTACGATTTTCGTCCGGCCGCTATCTTTAAAATGAAAATATTTTGACAAACACAATAACGACAAAAAATAATATCTACGATAAATTATTATAAATATTCACGATTAATAAGATTTTTCTACCAAAAATGAGTTCACGAAAATAATTTTCACCCGAGAATAGACTCAAAAATATAATGCAGATTTTAAAGTTAAAGAATTGAACCGAATTGGGTAAATTTATAGACAGTCACAATATTTATATATTCCATCTTGAGAATTGGGAAAAACAGGAAATATATCGGCCAAATTTAACCCGCATTTCGCCCCGGGGAATTTTGTCGAATCCGATGTTTTTCAGATCGTTAACACAGGAAAATTAAACACGGATAATAATTTTTGGACATTTTTTATTGCACGATCAATATTCTTGGTGCAATTGATTCTATGCCTGTTTTGTGGTCTGCGAGGGGTTGGAATACAGCGTAGATTTCGCGCGTTTCTGTCTCCTCTCGCCGGTGGTTTGGTCTTTTGCTAGACTGCGGTTTCGGCCGCTCGCCATCTTCAGTAGCGCGGTGTCAGTCACTGTCGGCACTTTGGCTGTTTTTCAGGCATCCTCACTGCCCACTGTCACTGTCATTTGTACTGTCTTATTGTACTTTTACTTGTACAGTACAAGTGCAGTGAGGATGGCCGCGAAAAACGTCCAGAAAGTGCCGAAAGTGTGACTAACACCGCGCTACTGAAGATGGCACTTTGACGTCACTGTCACTTGTACTCAAGTTGTTTGGACTCAAACAAGACGAAAAATCCCCAAAAAAAATAATAACATGAGAAACAGACAACCACCACAGTACAGATAAAAGTGACTGACACAGCGCTACTGAAGATGGCGAGCGGCCGAAACCGCAGTCTAGCAAAAGACCGAACCGGCAGCGAGAGGAGACAGAAACACCGCAAACCTACGGTAATAATCAGTTCCTTATCAATATTCGGGATAAATCATAAAACATCAGTAGAGTATTCTTGAGACGTTCGGAATTCAGGGTTCACGGGAGCGGCCTCGGGCGAAAGACTGGAATCGAACGGACCCAAGAAAAAAAATAGAATAAAAATTCTGTTATCACCTAATCGACGCTGGGCTGATAAGAGATGGAGGGGGGGGTGGGAAGGCGAGGCCGATAATCTGTCCTTGTACAATGTTTATATTTATAGAGGTACGCCTGCCTTAGTGTACAACAACGCGCAATAAACGTGCGGCAAGAACAACGTGCGGATAAAACGTCTATAATAACGGCAGGGGCGTACTAAAGGCGCGGTACACGGTACAAGGTACAGAGCCTGAGCGGTACTAATCTCAGACTGATTCGGGCTGCGGCATGATTAGAATTCAGAGCGGGTAGTTTGTTCCGTACCGGCCGCGGCCCATACGCAATGAGGAACAGAGGACAATTAAAGACCCCGAGGGCGGTACCTTATTCGAAGATTTACATATTATTATTATTATTATTATGGATTTTCTATTATATTCTGGTTTAATTGGATTCATCTATTTTATCCTGAAACACTCTCGCCGGTGGTTTGGTCTTTCGCTAGACCGGTTTCGGCCGCTCGCCATCTTCAGTAGCGCTGTGCTTCAGTCACCAGAGTACAAGTGACGGTGACAGTTGAGTGAGGACGCCCGAAACACATACAAAGTGACTGACACCGTACTACTGAAGATGCGGCGAGCGGCCGAAACCGGTCTAGCGAAAGACCAAACCACCGGCGAAAGAGGAGACAGAATCACCACAAACCTATATCATCAAACAGGTATGTTGAACTAACTATTAGTTTGTTAGACCTGTTCTGTGGTCTTCGGCCTTTCGCTAGACCGGTTTCGGCCGCTCGCCATCTTCAGTAGCGCTGTGCTTCAGTCACCAGAGTACAAGTGACGGTGACAGTTGAGGTGAGGACGCCCGAAACACATACAAAGTGACTGACACCGTACTACTGAAGAGGCCGAAACCGGTCTAGCGAAAGACCAAACCACCGGCGAAAGAGGAGACAGATACACACGCAATCCACGGTATTCAACTACAGTTTTTTTAGACCTGTTTTGTGGTCTTCGGCATTTTGCTAGACCGGTTTCGGCCGGCATTACAAGTACAACTGAATATAGTGACAGTGCAAACAGTGCCGAAGTGACTAGCACAGCTACTGAAGATTGTAGAGTAAAACCGGTCTAGCAAAAGACCAGACAGAATAACACGAAACGTACTTTTAAACAATTATCATACACGGGTAGCGGATAATTTCGAGAAAACTCTAATAAATTATACTGAACATCGTCTATTATTTGAAATAATATTACCTTATTATATACGGAAATCCTGAAATTCAAATCAGAACTCGTTTTCGAAGATATTTTACTTAAAAAAAGAAAAATTATGTCTACTAATAATAAGACTGACAAGGCTGTTAATGAAATACCTCGTACTTTAATAAGCAAAACATAAATAGAGTAATAACAATTTACCCGTTCCGGGAATTACTAGCCATTTTCTGTTCGCAAAAACCAATTAAGAGTTTTAAAGGCGAAGTTGTTCCAACGTTATTATTTATTAATTTTTATTTCAATAAATGTCTACAATATTCCCTGAATAATCTTTTTCTACCAACTAAGAGTTTTATTTTTTCTGTCTCCTCTCGCTGCCGGTTCGGTCTTTTGCCAGAGACCGGTTTCGGCCGCTCGCCATCTTCAGTAGCGCTGTTACTGACTATCGGCAGTACAAGTGACAGTGTGACAGTGCAGCAGTGAGGATGCCCCAAAAAACATCCAAAGTGCTAACGGTGACTGACACAGCGCTACTGAAGATGGCGAGCGGCCGACAAACCGGTCTAGCGAAAGACCGAACCGGCAGCGAGAGGAGGCAGAAACACACGAAATCTACGCTGTATTCCGACCTCTGACAGACCACGGAACGGGTATGTTAAACTAGTTTTATAGAAAAATCTAGTTTTTAGAAAAATAAATCGAGTCAGACGTTCGGCAGCGCAATTGCTAATTCTGTCCGCGTTTCTTTAGCAATTATCGTCCGCCGGCGCTAACGCTTCGATGTTAATGAACCGACTAATGAGTATTCATTAAGAAGGGGAAAAAATACGTCTACACTCGTCGAGAGAGGTCGTAAACTCTCCGCCAGTTAGAAATCGATTACTCAATCGATAACTGATCGATCGGATTTACGATTGTTCGATAGATATCGAATTTCGCCACAATTCGGGTCTCGGACCCTCGGGGACGTCGGAGAACCACCGAGGTTCTCAAAAAGGTTTATTAAGTTTTACGTCGTCTCAAGGGGATGATTTTGAGGAGATTCGTTTCTATCGCTACCACCACCATCCCCCGTATTTGCCTAAGTATATTCTTTTACTCTGTACAATCAAAATTGAATGTTATAAGTACAATTTTTTTTTTGCCGCGAGTATTTCGCGATAAGAGAAACCGCCCCCCGAAGATGGCGATTTTGAGGCAAGAACAATTATGGACTTCGGGACTTGGCCGACTGTCGGTATGTCGAGGTCGCGGTGGATTGTGCGGTTAGAAACATACCCCCGGAAGGATGGTTAAGGAGGACTTTTGACTGGAATCTCTGGATGGGGGGCGATGTCGGATTTCTTCCCCTAGTCCCATTCCGTATGTCCGTGACTTTATATATAGTCAGTCTGTCGACTACTGTAAGTCCTTCCTCCCAAAGAGGTCTCTAAACAGTCCAAATTTACGATTTAGATCTGTTCTTCTCCGTACAAAACCGTACTAAAACCGACGCGGACATACGGAATGGAACTAGGGGAGGAAATCCGACATCGGCCGCATCCAGAGATAAAAGTCCTCCGTACCCATCCTTAATGCTCCCCCGGGGTATGTTTCTAACCGCAACAATCCACCACGACCTCAACATACCGACAGTCGACCAAGTCCCGAAGTCCATAATTGTTCTTGCCTCAAAATGGCCACCTTCGGGGGGATTTTCTTTATCACGAAATAGACGCGGCAAAAAAAAAAATACATACAGCATTTGTACTTATAACATACAATGTACTTCTTTTCTCTTGCTCTCAACAGTGACGTGGAAAAGTGAAGATGGCGAACGGCCGGTTGCTGGCGAGCTCGTTTTTCTCGTATTGAGCGTTCCTCGTCGCGAATCTGGGACCGAGAGAGAGGGAGGGAGGGAGGGAGGGAGAGGGAGAGAGAGAGCTCTAGGCCGTGTGACGTCAAAGAGACTCTTTTATATCTCCCGCTAACGTCAACTGTGCGTCAGTATGATGGGGGGGAGGGGGGTGGGAGGGGGGCGCACGCAAAACAACCGTCAAATAGCACGTTTACAATTTCAACCTTGCGACCCCCGCACGCACACACACACATATATATATATATATATACACACAGACACAGAGGGGGTGAGGGAATCAGCACTTAACCTTGCCACTTTATCTATACATAAGAGTGATGGGACGTTCTCTCTCGAGGCGTTGGAGGACATTATAGAAACTGGAATTTGGACTAGTTCAATATACCTGTATTGTGCCAGGGGTTGGAATACCGAATCTTCAGTAGCGCTGTCAGTCACATTTGGCACTTTAGACGTTTTTTGGCACTTTCGGGCATGTTTTTCGGTCATCCTCACCGCGCTTGTCGCTTGCCCGAAAGTGGCTGACACCGCGCGACTACTGAAGACGCGGCGAGCGGCCGAAACCGGCCCAGCCAAAAAAAGACCCCAAACCACCGGCCGGAGGAGAGATAGACACACGACGAAATCTACGGTATTCCAATGTGAAAATTATTTTTCTATTCGTTTCCCTACTCTTTTCCCCTGTAAATAAGATTCGGTATTTAAATTAACCGGATAATATTGGGGGTACCCAAAAAATATTTCCCGCAATTTATGTATCGATAAGAGTATATTCTCCAAATATAAATGCGATCGAAAAAGCCGTATGAAAACTTACAATCACTGTGACGTCATAAGTGTTGATTCGAAAAAATATTTTCCTCCACGATGGACAAAGCGAAATATTTTTGTGTTATTGAACTTCTTCGTGCAAAAATTAAGCGATCCAACCGGAAATGATAATTTTATATATATATATATATATATATATATATATATATATATTGGGGGAACCCAAAAGTAATCGACATTTCGACTTTGGAATTCATTTTATTTCGCCAAAAAAGAAACTTTAATTATTAATCTACTATATATATATATCACCGATATTATCGACAACTCTCAAACTGCCACTTTTCCTGCAAATTTTCGATTCCCCTCTCTTGAGGAACTCCTCTCAAGACCGGAATAGATCTTATCAAATTGTCGATTACATTTGGCTACACCTAATATATGCAGCCAGGCTACCAATTTAATGTATATAATAATAATAAAATAAGGTTACAAACGGGAGTGTTGAACTGTAATCGTTTGCAATTATTGAAGCGTCTCTAGAATACCGACCGGTTTTAATAACGTTAAATACTCCACTAGTTTATTACCGCTAATTGGTCCAATTTAATTTTCCCAATTCATTTCCCCGCCCGCCCCCCCGGACGAAACAGGCGATTTTAACTTGAGAAACTCGTCCACAGCCAACTTTCAGAATTTCCCTGGCGCGATGTAATTTTCGCTCGATAACGCGTCGCCACGTGACAATCGGAAAAGCTATATACAATAATAGCTTTTCGGGGAAATTGTACCTTAGTGCAAAAGGGAAATTCTAGTATTAAGGGGTACCCAAAAGTAATCGACATTTTGACTTTGGAATTCATTTTATTTTGCCTAAAAATAAAAACTTTAATTATTAATCTACTATATATATTCACCGATATTATCCGCCGCCACTTTTCCGGTAAATTTTCCCACGATTCCGAAATACATCTTATCAAATTGTCATTACTTTTGGCTACACCTAATGAGGATCCTCCTCAAGACCGAAATACATCTTATCAAATTGTCGATTACTTTTGGGTACAGCTAATATATTGGGGATGGTTCGAAGTATCGGAATTTTTGGACGCTAACTGCGTCGGATGTCACGGCCAGAACTTAGCTTTCCTGAAGTCCTGAAGTCCTCTTCAGAATTTGGGATAAATCTACTCTTTTCAGAAGGGGAGGGGGAGGGCGAGATGGAGGATATTCCACCACTGTCTACGGCCTATATAGGACGAAGGGGGTGACGTCAACCCCGAAGAACCAACCTCTGTCGTAGGCCGCGCGTCACAAAAGAGTATCAGTGACTACGCGTAAAGTGCGATATATATATATATATATATAAAAAAAGGTCCACTCGATTCCTATAAATAGACCCCTTTTAAAGGTTTACAAAGTGTGGCTGGGCGTACGGCGGGGGTCTAAAAATTTCAATAAAAGATAAAAAAAAGAAAAAGAGACTGGAAATAGGTCGGCCGGGGGCTGACACGGGGCTACTGAGGTCAATAGAACGCTCTCGGTTACGTCACAGCATAAACGGCGTGTACGTCATCGACATCACAGCCGCTGCCGCCGTCACCCCCGATCGCCCTAGGACGGGGTTCGAAAATTAGTTTTACCCCGGGGACGACGCCAAATATCCGACTCCAAATTCGCGTATTTCGGACTTCAATTTCAGTGAAGTCTTCAATTTCTGGCGTCTGATAAAATATAAACAACGGGTCGCATCACGTGACCCGTTAAGGGCGGCACTCCGTCCGGAAATAAGGACTACTGAGGCCGTTACTTAACCAGTCCGCAAAAACATCCACCGTAGACCAAGAATTTTTTTCGCGATTATATAAAATCAATTGTCAATAGATTTTACCTGTGTCTGTGTATTTAGAACAGTCTAAAAAAGTAAAATAAGTATTTCTTTTAAACGCCGGTCTATAGATAAAAACTGAACGCTGTAGCCCACGTGTCACATTAGAAGATATTGATTACGAGACAAAAAAATATAAATACAATTTATCGATACGAAATTCATTTTATTTTACGAAAATTCGTCATTTTCTCGATAGATATGTTTCCGTTGAAAAATATTAAATGTAATAATAATTTTTATAGCTCGCTTATATCTAGCTACTTACGTTAACAATTTTAATCTTTTCATTTTTAAATTTAACTTATTGACCGTTAATTTCACTGACCCTGCTAAAACGACCTATTCAAGTGTTTTAAAAGACTCTAAATAATCTAACGCAAAAAACGCGAAAAACGCCTTTGTAAATTGTGCAAAAATATCTGTCACATATGTGTCACATTGGGCTGTGGTAAAAAGAAAGCTGTGTCACATATATGTGACATAATTTTTTGTCGCAATTACAATTATTATTATTAAGGTGTACCCAAAATTGATGTTCGTTTTAATAAAGTTCTTAACAACGTAGATTTGGTGTGTTTCCGTCTCCTCTCGCTGGTTCGATGTTTCGGCCGCTCGCCGTCTTCAGTAGCGCTGTGTCATCAGTCGGACTTCGGACGTCTTTCGGGCTGTCACTCGGCATCTAAAGAGGTTCTCGACAGTCCGAATTTTCGGCTATGGTAGAATGAAACCGAAGACGACTAACGGTTGTTGTACAAGTGGAATCCGACTGAAAAGAGTCGGCTTAAACCGTCTATTCTGACTACTGAGGACATAACTAAAAAGGAAATCGAAATTGATCCCAATCAACAAACCAACAATCAACAACGTTTAAACCGACTTCGATTTACGTTATAGAACTATGGCGCTTTCCGTAGCTCGCATCCAAAGTTTCAACTTGAAAGTCCTTCGATCCTAGAAAGGTATGTTGGTGGTATATTTCAAACAGCAGACCCTGTCCATTCTCTTATCGCCTCGAATTCGAAGCCTCGTCCTTCTTATCAGCAGAAGCGATATAAAAAACACTGGGTAATTGTAGCGACAACAAACCGATTGTACACTAAATAAAAAATAGGAAAACAATTTTCAAATTGTAGATTTTCCGTGTCGGTTTCTGTCTCCTCTCGCTGGCGCTTTGGTCTTTCCCTAGACGGGTATGTTAAAATAATTTTCAAATTGTTAATTGATTAGCGCCGTCAGACGAACAATTACTCTTTAATAAACTCACATCTAATTAGCGATTATTCTATAAATAATTGCAAGAATATGTCAAATTTCCTGCATTCGGAATTGGCCAAATGCCCGCATCTCTAATCGGAAAAGATAACGCGGAAATTATGGAATAACTGAAGGGAATATTCAGAAATCACAAGTTCATTTGCGTAAAACAATTAGTCTCTATCACAATAATTAAGTATATAAATGTAGAATGGCCCGCAGGACGGAATGCATATAATTTTTCTCGATGTCATATTTGTATTTATAGAAAAATATTACAGTTATTTGTAATTGTAATTAATTTGTACAGACCCCGGGTTCGAATCCCGGCGGTGAATTTTACTTCAATAACAGAAAAAAAAGATATTTCGCTTTTTCAATCACAAACATCCAAAACATTTTTTTGAATCAACACTTATGATTTTCATCCGGCTTTTTCAATCGTATTTATATTTGGAGAATAGACTTTTGTCGAACGACATAAATTGTGGTAAATATTTCATAATTGATGGTATCGAAGCCGCGGTATTTTTCACGATTTCTTCAACATCTTGTCCGTTCAACTTTCAGTTTATACGAGAATAATTCCGGCTGACTTTCGAGAGAGAAGCCCACTTCAGCGCAAAGAACGAAGACATAGTAACGAGGGTGAACTAACACTATTAAAATTTCCTACCCCCTCAATTCTCCCCTATTTTCTTTTTATCGTTTCAATTTAAAATAGCGAACGAAATCAATTTGAAATTTTTTAGACATTAGATTCATAACAACATCATTCTGTCTCCTCTCGCCGGTGGTTTGGTCTTTAGCTAGACCGGTTTCGGCCGCTCGCCCCATCTTCAGTAGCGCCGTGTCAGTCACTATTGGCACTTTGGACGTCACTGTCACTTGTACTCAAACAAGACAAAAAGAAAAAATCCCCCCCAAAAAAAAAAATAATAACATGACAGAGAGACAACCGCTACTGATGATGGCGGGCGGCCGAAACCGGTCTAGCGAAAGAGACAGAAACACAACAAATCTACCCGCTCGTAGACGACAAAACAGGTATGTTAAACTAATCATGTAGACCAGAAAACATTCCTCGAAGCAGTAAACCGTTTTAGGCTTTTCGCCATCGTCAGTACGACTGTTTAATGAAAGTAATTTTTCCAATTTTCTCTCAAGGTAGGCGCAGCGTGAAAGTTTTATTCGCAATATCGCCCGGCTACCGATTCTGTACAAAGTTTAAATTCCGAACTAAGTTATTCCTCTACATTTTGGTGCTCAATACCTGTTCTTCAGGTAAACTTCGGCCCGTTTCCGAGCAAAGTATGACAATGTCGCGCCGACTACTGACGGTGGGCGAAGCCAAATCGAATATGTTTATATCTATTGGGCTGTACCCAAAGTGATCGACAATTTGATAAGATGTATTTTGGTGAAATGAATTGGGAAAATTAAATTGGACCAATTAGCGGTAATAAACTAGTGGAGTATTTAACGTTATTAAAACCGGTCGGTATTCTAGAGACGCTTCAATAATTGCAAACGATTACAGTTCAACACTCCCGTTTGTAACCTTATTTTATTATTATTATATACATTAAATTGGTAGCCTGGCTGCATATATTAGGTGTAGCCAAATGTAATCGACAATTTGATAAGATCTATTCCGGTCTTGAGAGGAGTTCCTCAAGAGAGGGGAATCGAAAATTTGTCGGAAAAGTGGCGGCGGAGAGTTGTCGATAATATCGGTGAATGTACAGAGTAGATTAATAATTAAAATTTGTAGCAAAATAAAATGAATTCCAAAGTGAAAATTTTTATTACTCCTGGCTACCCCTAATATAAGATTTATATTGACGAGAACTATGTTTCGACCAAGTTTCGACTTGGCTCAATATTATATTGGGTCGACAACTAAGTAATTGCCCAATTGGCCGACAACAAGTGGCGTTGTACATATTTTTAAGTACGTCAACATCACAGGCACGGTTAAGCCGCGTTAAGACGGTTTCGAATGCGCCTACAAGATACATCCCGCAATGTCCCTTATTTAACTACGAATCGATAACGGCCCTTTATTCGGTCATCGTCGACCTCCACTGGACGTCCGGAGCGGTCATCGTCTTTTAACGAAGAAATTGTACGAGGCCGATATAATTTTAATTGACTGAACGTTCCATAAAGGAAGAATCTTATCTGTGCGAAGATGTTGTACTTAAACGTATTTACGCCACTTCTCCGTGAATTCCCCAATTACTTAGTTGTGTCAAGCCAATAATTG
Source organism: Lethocerus indicus (assembly GCA_019843655.1). Taxonomy (NCBI): domain Eukaryota; kingdom Metazoa; phylum Arthropoda; class Insecta; order Hemiptera; family Belostomatidae; genus Lethocerus; species Lethocerus indicus. Next base: position 1,317,011 of record JACDQD010000009.1, on the reverse strand, counting down.
TACGAAGACTTCTGCTCAATTTAATCGTCCCCGATTCTATAGACGCGGTTGGGCGTTGGCCACGCAACTCGGAAGATATTGGCGGTTTAGATCAATACGGGAGAAACAGGGGTTTTTTTTTTATTTTTTCCTCGGATATTTTCCTGTGTCACGGACGGCCCCGTGATGCGGGCGGCTTCGGTACACTGTATAATAACACACGGTTATCACCTGGTTATCACGAGAGGCTGACGTTAGTCGCACTAACCGCGTCCCCCCATTAGTAATTCAAACCTGTTTTGTGTCACTCTTGAGAAGTCGTTCGACGACAACTTTACACGCAGTGTAATTTGCGAAAGTTTCCCCCCCCAGGTAAACTGCCCGGACGGCCGGATGCGGCACGTCGTCGAGTCAGTTTTCTAAAGTAAACTAGGATTGATTGATGTTACCGGTAACGCCGGGATCCTTATCCGGAAACCAAAAAACCAAAAAAACTGTACGCTTCGTCAACGGTACAAGGCCGCGGTACAGATCGGTTAATAGACGTGTACGAAAGTGAAACGATGAACGGAATACCGTACAATTCCGTCCCATTCTCGCTAGACCGTGTTTTCGCTAGACCGGTTTCGGCCGTCCGCCACACTACAGTGTGACAGCAGCGCGACAGCGCGGTAAGAACGCCCCGCTAAAACCGCATCCAAGAGCGGCGAAAGTGACTGACACAGCGCTACTGAAGATGGCGAACGGCCGACAAACCGGTCTCCGGCAAAAGACCGAACCAGCAGCGAGAGGGGACGGAAAAAAATAAAACTCTTAGTTGGCAGAAAAAAATCCCAGATTATTCAGGGAATATTGTATAAAACTAGTTTAACATACCCGTTTCGTGGTCTGCCAGAGGTCGGAATACAGCGTAGATTTCGTGTATTTCTGCCTCCTCCCGCTGCCGGTTCGGTCTTTCGCTAGACCGATTTCGGCCGCTCGCCATCTTCAGTAGCGCTGTGTTAGTCACCATCGGAACTTTTGGATGTTTTCGGGGCATCCTCACTGCACTGTCACTTGTACTGTGTGTACTGCCGATAGTGACTAACACAGCGCTACTGAAGATGGCGAGCGGCCGACAAACCGGTCTCCGGCAAAAGACCGAACCAGCAGCGAGAGGAGACAGAAAAAATAAAACTCTTAGTTGGCAGAAAAAAATCCCAGATTATTCAGGAAATATTGTAGACATTTATTGGAAATTAAAAATTAATAAATAATAACGTCGGAACAACTTCGCCTTTAAAACTCTTAATTGGTTATTGCGAACAGAAAATGGCCAGTAATTCCCGGAACGGATAAATTGTTATCACTCTATTTATGTTTTGCTTATTAAAGTACAAGGTATTTAATTAATTGTCAGTCTTATTATTAGTAGACAACATTTTTCGACCCAGCCAGCGAGAGTAGACACAGAAATACACGAAATCTAACGTTACTTAAAATAAAATTGACCTCAACAATAAATTAGGACTACTGAGGCCGTTAATCTACAATTGACCTCACAATGACTTGGAGTTAAGGTCTAGAATTTTGGGGTCATTAAACATAACTGTAAGGTTGATTTTACAATTAAAAAAAAATTATATATAAATCTGGGGTGTCGTCCGGTTGCGACGTTTCGGTACTCTTACCGGTCCCATCTTCAGGGTCCAACCCAAGTTGGTTGTCGCGCAAGTTAATGAATAAAGAATTGTTATAATTTTTTTTAATTCGGTCAATGTATTAGACATCCGCTCGACGTTTCGGGCGCACTTTTTTCCGCGCACTTACTCACCGAACTTGAAATTACGCCGGCCGAGATCAACACTGCCCCTCAACCGACACTGTACGCGATATCCGTATTGAAGTTTTTCTTAACTTTAATTGCCCGTCATATCATTTTTTTTTTTTTGTATACGCCAATTAGTCTACTTGACCGCAACTTTACGCTCTAGCCGTTTATTCCCGCCGGCTCAACTTTTCCTCTATGTCAAGGAAAAAAGAGAAAAGGAAAACTCCCCTATCTCCAAGCAGACGCTTTCGCATGGTAATCATATAAACGAAAAAAAATATATATATTGTATATTGTTGTAATTATGGCTTGCGAAATAATGATATAATTTGATAAAACTTAAAGAGATACTACGTCACAACTGATAGATTCAAAAGCTGGACAAATACGACGGGAGTCCCCTCCGCACTCGTCAATGGAATAATCCCTAGGGAAAAGTGGGAAAAACGATTTGGGGGGACGGGGAAAAACCTCTGAATCAAACCGTAGTAAGGGATCGATCCGGGCTGTGAAAAACCAAGTCCCGCATATCTTATTCTAATCTTATTCGCGTTCCGTTCGGCGTTCGGAGGGACGAGTGGACGAAACCGGTCTAGAAAAAAAGACACAGAACAGTAGGACAACAACTCGGTCCGAAGATTCTTTCCGCAGTATTGTGTGACTCTCGCGATCGAAGAAAAATCGAGTGAAAACACATTTTTCGACTTACAGGAAGTTGGTAGGTGTTGAAATTTTGGTCAACGAAATTCTAGACTTGCGGGTGAAAATAAGTTCGGAAATAAGTTTTCAGACTGAAACTTGTACATGTTTATTAATGCGAAATCATCCCGCCGGAAGTTCTGGTCGCGTGTCAACTTCAAGTACCGAGAAATTGGGACTTTTTCAGACCAGAATAATATTGTCTATTCTATGCGAATAAGTTTACTTTATTCCGTTTCCCCCGTCTAGTGTCCATTATAGCGGGGTATTTTTGTATTACATTTCTCGACAGTAGACAAACCGTAGTCGACGCGAAACTTCGTCCGACGCCAAGAACACTCCCCCGGTGGATAAGTCCAACTTGGCAAAGTGGCGGCGGAGCGCGGCGTAAATAAATGCAGAAATGAAAGAGGAAAAAAAAAGAAGCGGAAAGAAAATATTGCCGAAATTAACCACGCGTAACGAGCTCAATTTAAGAACAACTCCTCTAGTATGAGCCGTTTTTTTTCAAGTTCATTCACACGAATGTTTGGCACCGAAACAGCGCCCGATTTCGTTCTTTTTCAATTCTTCCCCGCAGAATCTTCGTCGGGGAAACTTTTACACGTTTCCCAAAAAAAGAAATGCATACGTTCTATTGCTTTATTTTTGAAAAATGTTTAATAAAACATTGTTTAACACGCCTGTTTTCTGGTCTGCGAGGGGTTGGAATGGCGTGGATTTCGCGTGTTTCCGTCTCCTGCCGCCGGTTTGCTCTTTCGCCAGACCGGTTTCGGCCGTTCGCCGCAACTTCAGTAGCGGTGTTAGTCACTTTTGGCTGTACTGTTGTGGTGTCCGTTTGTCGTGTGTATATAAGCGAGCCTCGTTATGGTGTTTTTTGGGGGATTTCGTTTGTCTTGTCTGAGACGAAGTAACTTGTGACAGTGGCAGTGCAGTGAGGAGCACGAGACCGGTTTGTCGGCCGCTCGCCATCTTCAGTAGTTCAGGTGTTAGTCACCAGAGTACAAGTGACGGTGACAGTTCAGTGAGGATGCCCCCAAAAAAACATCCAAAGTGCTGACAGTGACTAACACAGCGCTACTGAAGATGGCGAGCGGCCGAAACCGGTCCAGCAAAAGACCAAACCGGCGAGAGGAGACGGAAACGCACGAAATCTACGGCAATATAAAATTGTTAAATGGTTGTTTAACACTAAGAAATCGAACAAAACCTTCGAACCGTACTGTAGGTTCGTGATGTATCTATCTCCTCTCGCTGCTGGTTTGGTCTTTTGCTAGACCGGTTTGTCGGCCGCTCGCCATCTTCAGTAGCGCTGTGTTACTGTCAGCACTTTGGATGTTTTTTTTGGGGCATCCTCACTGCCCACTGTCACGTACCGTCATGTACTTCGAAACGTACTCAATGTCCCACACCATGGGGTATGTTTCATTCAACAGGACGGCTTAAACGCCACTAGAGCTTGAAATTTTCTCTCGCATAAAAGCACAAAATACCTATAACAATTATAAATAAAAAGAAAACTCCGTTGGAGACATCTGGAGTAGATTTTAAATGGCGAAGTGAACTGGAAAAAACTACTCACGGGTTATAAATACTCGAGCTTTTCCCGGGAAATATTCCCCACCCCCACCCCCACCTCCGACTCCATCTTGAGAATTGGGAAAAACAGGAAATATATCGACCGAATTTAACCCGCATATTTCGCCCCGGGGAATTTCGTCGAATCCGATGTTTATCAGATCGTTAACACAGGAAAATTAAACACGGATAATAATTTTTGGACATTTTTATTGCACGATCAATATTCTTGGTGCAATTGATTCTATGCCTGTTTTGCGGTCCGCTAGGTGTTGTAATACCGTAGATTTCGTGTGTTTCCGCCTCCTCTCGCCGTTGGTTTGGTCTTTTGCTAGACCGGTTTCTGCCGCAAGCCGTCTTCAGTAGCGCGGTGTCAGTCACTTTCGGCACTTTGGATGTTTTTCGTGTGTCACCTGTACTGTGGCGAACGAGGACAATCGACATGCCGCAGAAACACAATAACAAGACATCGTATACGACAAACAGACAACCACCGCAAGTGGAGCCGAAAGTGACCGCTACTGAAGACGGCGAGCGGCCGAAACCGGTCTAACAGAAGACCGAACCAGCGAATCTACACGCAATCTACGCTAAAACGAAAACCGTCTGTTCCTCAATTCCTCAATAGCCCCCACTTGATCCCCGTTCCCTATTCATCCCCCTTTCTCGTTGACCTCCGACCCCCCGAAGATAAAAAAAAAAAACGGTTGACCCGAGATTGGGGGTTTTATTACAGCGCGGTAATAACAGACTGGCGTCGAAGGACGAAAATATATAAGTTGGGAACGAAACTCAAACTGTCTTCGGACCAATCTAAATATATCCCCTCGTTTATTTCCTATATAGAGGGGGATGGCTAAACGCAGGTTTTTACCCAATTACCTGAACGCTTACCTTTGACGCTTATGACGGAAAAGGTGAATTTCAGCATATAAATCTTCTACACTGGAAGTTCCATTCAATATAAATTGCATATCGGACAGAGTGGAGGAAATATAGAAAGGTATAAAGGTTGAAATAACTAATAAAGGTCGTAAAAAGGCATAAGAAGCGCACTAAAACTATTAGAAACGGGCAGAAGATGTTATCTGAAGAACAAACATGTAAGCTCACATAGTGATTACTACACTCTTTCTGTACACGCACTGATTAGGACAATGTTCTCTACATATCTTATCGTACATTTTATTGATGATTTTCTCGTCCTCTTTCAGTCGTTATAAACCGTTTGGAAAAGGCATTTAATACGGAGGAGGATGCTGTAGATTTCGTCGTGTTTCTGTCTCCTCTCGCCGGTTTCGGCCGTTCGCCATCTTCAGTAGTTAGTCGCTGTCGGCACTTTGGATGTTTTTCGGGGGCATCCTCACTGCCCACTGTCACCGCTACTGAAGACGGGGCGAGCGGCAGAAACCGGTCTAGCAATAGACCGGTATTCCAACCCCTCGCAAAACGGGGGTGTGTTGAACTAGATAATTCGAAAATTGTCCCACCCACCGACGTAGCAGTATCCCCCTTCCGGGAAAATCAGGAAAATAAATCCGATAAGTTAATCATCCCCCGGAGATATTGTGTCACGCGATACTATCTCGCGAACCGGAACCGGTTTTAGATTGCGCAACGTCCAATTCGCATATAAAATTGGACGGACGAGCTATTTCTCCCTAAACTATCCAATTCAAAACAGTATTTGATTTTGAAGGAATCCACGCCTTTTTTTTTTTTGGATTTAACTTCAAACTTCATCTCCGGGGATTTATAATTAGGGGAGGGGTTGGTAGGTTTTTCTGTAAGTTGGGTCACGTGGTTTTCATACATTTTGGAATGTTCAAAAGCAGGGGAAAACAGTTTAAAAATCGTGTTCACGAATAATAAAAAACTACAACAGCGGCCGATTGATTTGTCCAGAAGCTTTATCTTGGAAAAATTCTGTAAATGAAATTCGAGAAAGTAATCGGGGCCAAAGCTTTCCGAGAAAACCTAACGGCTACAATGTTTTGATTTTGGGCAAATTTCACTAGAGTGAAGAAACGAAAAACAGCCAGTTTTCTGAAAAAAATTTCGATTCCAGAAAATTGAATTCAGAAAACGAAACCTCGGCCGAATATTGACAAATTTCAAACCTCGGGCTCGATAATATTACGGAAAACAACCAACGCATAATAGGTACAAATTGTAATGTCCCGTTTCAACAACTTTCACTCCAAAAATCTGAAAACGTACTACCCGGTTATTCTCTACTCCATAATATCGCTTTTTGCGGCAATAGAACACATTTAAAGAGCTGTGTCTTCTATAGATAATTTCATAATGTGATTCTCAACAACCCCCTGATGTAGAATGAGGTCCGGATGACGTCGTCGTCTGTAACGGCTTTGACGTCTTCCGACTGGACGTCAACAACTCTCTCTACAAGTAGATTAAAATTAGTTAACGAGATGTTCCGTTTCTTGCGCCTGAATTTTCGGTCGAGCCGAATTTAATATTATTTCGTGAAATTCCGTTTTATTTCTATGACGAGGGGGTCAATAAAAGGGTGTCATAAATGTCGAAATGACGTGTCCTCGTCCCTCTTCTCCGGGCACATCCTGAGCCATTTTTTTCGCCTCCGGATTCTACTTTATTTTTATTTAAACTATGTTGTAAACCATAATTAACCATAATTAATAGGGGGGGGGGGGGCATTTATATACTGAGTTTGTTCACCGGGAGTCGATTCTGAGTCGATTGAGAAGACCCCCACCCCCACCCACCCCCAACGGCGATAAAATGACAAAAAGCGGTGGAAATAAAACAAATTTATATTTAAAATTGCGCAATACTTTATATCACGAGGTTTCCGCGACAGTAAGTCGTATTATCGCTAATTGACTTGGCGGTGGAATCGCGTAATACTGCTGGCGGAAACTCGGTTAGAAAAGGCTGAATTCATCGCCGGGGATATGACTTCATTCGGCCGACAACGTCATGACTACTGAAGACGGCGAGAAGTCGAAGGTGGAAACTTTAGCGGCACTTTAGTGACTGACGGAGTGGACAAAATATCAGTCTACTTTAACACACCTGTTTTGTGGCCTAAGCGCCGAAAGTGACCAACACCTCGATACTGAAGACGCGGCGAGCGGCCGAAACTGGTCTAGCAAAAGAGCAGTCAGCGAGAGGAGACAGACACGCACGAAATCATTGGTATTTGGTCATAAGTATCGTTGATAGTTTAATATACCTGTTTTGTGGTCTGCGAGGGGTTGGAATACCGTAGTTTCTGTCTCCTCTCGCCGGTGGTTTGGTCTTTTGCCAGACCGGTCTGTCGGCCGCTCGCCGTCTTCAGTAGCGCTGTGTCAGTCGCTGTTGGCACTTTTTTTTTTGGGGGGGGTACAGTACAAGTGAAAGTGCAGTGAGGATGCCCAAAAAAAGTGCCGACAGTGACTGACACACCGCTACTGAAGACGGCGAGCGGCCGACAAACCGGTCTGGCAAAAGAGCAAACCACAGAGAGGAGACAGAAACACAACAAATCTACGGTCAAATATCAGTCATTGGTAGGAATTAAAACAATAAAAGAAAGGAACAAATATAGATACAAATAATTTTTTCTACACATAATAACTTCGGGCGTAATACTACGTTAGAAGAAGCTAACGGATAGCGGGCCTGTACCCATCTTCAGGGTACAGTGTTATTTGTAACTCATCAATATATTTCAAATAAAAAAATCGAAAATATATATATATGAGAAAAGTGAAATTGAACAACGCAACTAATTATTAGGGTGTCCCATAAGTTTCTTCTCCACCTCGCTTGAAGGGGGACTTCGTTTATATTCAATATTTATATTCAATCTGATCTCTTATATCCGTTTATGACACATTCAGGTTTCAGTTGTCACGGAGAGCCCTTTCAAAGTGCGTTTCGTCGGTGACACAAAGTGTCTTTTCTGCGTTTTTCCTGCACCGTTCAAAATGGACAGCCGAAAGAAGCATTGGATACCACTAACATTTACCCCGTGACATAAGCATTTAATCAAGATTGTATATGCGAATCGATACTCTATTGCGTATTCAATTCGGTCCAGAAAAGGAAAAAACTTACACGGGACACCCCAATATATTATTTTATTCTCTCACGAATTTTCATCGAACTTTCACTCCGATTATATTGGGAGTGGCTGAAGAGAAAAAGTGTGTTGTCGCGCGAAAAAGGGGCAAATACAGGGTGAAATCGGGCGGTGAAAATGTACGATGGAAGGTCGTTAAAAGGGCCCGCCATTAAACGGCCTCCACTGAAACGCTTGCACTTAAACCCTTTCGGTTTCGATTCCGCGGCTGGAACACCCGCCGAGATTACGACCTCTCTTATACAGCACTTGCCACTCGGCGTAACAGGGAAACGGCGTAAATATCACAAACTTAAACCATTAGGAATTAATAAAGTCCCTATTTATAAAATTAAATACGCTCTATATTAATTTTTATAGATCGATTTTGCCCCACGACTAAGGAATTAAGATCGATGGCCTTTCAGCGCGGATTCGAACCCCTAGTTCGACGCCCTATAATAAAAACGTGTTGGGATATAATTTACTGTTTGTTTTTTTTATAGCCGTAATAAAATCGGGTAAAATGTGTGTCAGGTTAGAACGCGAAATCTACGGTGTTGCGAACGCCGCTCGCGGACCACAAAACAGGTACTGGACAGGAGGTACTGGACAGGTACTGGATAGGTACTGGACAGGTACTGGACAGGTACTGGACAGGTACTGGACAGGTACTGGACAGGTACTGGACAGGTACTGGACAGGTACTGGACAGGTACTGGACAGGTACTGGACAGGTACTGGACAGGTGCTGGACAGGAGGTACTGGACAGGTGCTGGACAGGAGGTACTGGACAGGTGCTGGACAGGAGGTACTGGACAGGTACTGGACAGGTGCTGGACAGGAGGTACTGGACAGGTGCTGGACAGGAGGTACTGGACAGGTGCTGGACAGGAGGTACTGTACAGGTGCTGGACAGGAGGTACTGTACAGGTACTGGACAGGAGGTACTGTACAGGTACTGGACAGGAGGTACTGGACAGGAGGTACTGGACAGGAGGTACTGGACAGGAGGTACTGGACAGGAGGTACTGGACAGGAGGTACTGGACAGGAGGTACTGGACAGGAGGTACTGGACAGGAGGTACTAGACACAGGTACTAGACGGTAATAGATGCATCAGGTTTTATCGTCTCGAGGGTGAGATAAATAAAACTACCCTCGGCCGGAGTCTGAGTTTTCAGCGTCGGATTTTCACCCTTCAATATTTTCTCGACGTGACGTCATACGGAAAACTCCGTCAGTGCGTGCGCGCGCGCGCGCCCGAGCGTCAATGACGTCACCGCGCCACCGGTGACGTCAATATTCAATTGTCTCCCATTGACTGTTCACTTGTGTCAAATTACAGAATTACATATAAGAGCGATGGCCACAATTACCAAAGGTTTACAATTACACCGTATCGTTTACCGGAAGCGGTATTAAAGAGGCTTACATAACAATACTCATTACGAAAGTATCATCTGCTGAAAGTTATATATTAATAGTAGCAAGTCAGATGAACAAAACGAAATTCATGTTGAACAGGAAAATTTACGTGAAATGCCCAGATTTCAGAGACAAAATTTTAAATTCATACTTTATTCCCGGCTTCTTCGTTTCAATTACGGCTAATTACTTTGTTCTGAGATTATGTAAAAGTCTTACAAATAGACAACGCTGAAAAAACTATATGATTTATATTTATATACCATAATTAAGCCCAAGGGTAAGAGCACTTACTTAGATATGTAATATTAAATTGAATTTATTCCACGGCAAACTCTCTGCGCTGAGGGATGTAATTCACGACTAGAAGAGGTACAGATTCTGTACGCTTACAAATACACAAATTCGAATAAACTGTTTCGTATCCCAATTCCAAAAACAGGGCTATCTATTTGGTGTTCGAATATGCGGAAAATTGACGAATTCGGTACAAGAGGAAAAACAGAGATTTCTACCAATTCTAGAATAATAGAATTCGGAATGACTTTTCCCCACACGACTGTACGGTCCCCCACTTAAGGCTTCCTTTCATATACGGCTTTGGCCGTATTAATATATGTATTCACATGACATATATACACGTACGTATAATTTTACGTAACAGCGTTACGTAAAACAAAAATAACGACCTTAATAGGGATACAGTATATTAGCTGTACTCGAAAGTAATCGACAATTTGATACCGTGTATTTTTGGTCATGAGGAGTTCCTCAAGAGAGGGGAATCGAAAATTTGCAGGAAAAGTGGCCGGAAAGTCGTTGTGGGAATATCGGTGGATATATAGTAGATTAATAATTAAAGTTTTTTCAGCAAAATAAAATTAATTCCAAAGTCAAAATGTCGATTACTTTTGTGTACCCCTAATATAACAGAGAGGACGGTTTGTTTCTGTCTCCTCTCGCGCCGGTTAGGTCTTTTGCTAGACCGGTTTGTCGGCCGCTCGCCATCTTCAGTAGCGCCCTGTGTTAGTGCAGTGAGGATGGCCAAAAAACGTCCAAAGCGCTAACAGTGACTAATAGAGCGCTACTGAAGATGGCGAGCGGCCGAAAAAACCGGTCTAGCAAAAGACCAAACCGGCAGCGAGAGGAGACAGAAACATCACGAACCTACACGGTATATTCCAACCCCTCGCAGACCACACACACAGGTATATCGAATTAGGATATTTATTGTACCTCGTGTAGATCTACTCTTCGGTCTACTAACCTGAGGATGGGACTGGTAAGGGTTCCGAAACGTCGGAATGACAGGGCAAACCAGGGTTAGTAACCACTTCCTGCCAACCGAGGTTTCTTCTTCGGGCGATCCTACCTGAAGCTAGTGATAGTTTTTCAATTTTTTTTACAAATTTTCAACGCCCCAGAATCTGAAATTCCCACCCAACACCAGATTCGCCAACTTACCCCCAAAACACGACCGAAAGAGAATCGACTTAAACCGAAAATTTGGACTTTTAAGACCGTCACTAAAAAGGTACCTCAAGTAACAAACTGACAATATACAATATAGTATAGAGCTATGTGAGTCAAAAGTCCTTCGTACCGTCGTCCTTAATGCTACCTCAACGTACCGACAGTCGACGAAGTCCCAAAATCCCGCCGTTCCCCAAGTCCCACTCCCGCCTTTCTCCCAATCCCATTGCGCTTACAGCATTCAATGTTGATTGTACAAGAAAAAAAGTTTTTTTCCATATACTAACTGCAGTAATGCGTGGTCCATGCGTTGTTGGACGAAGGACGACAATGAAATGTCGTCGTTTTAATTTCGCGACGACGAAAAACCGGGCCGAAACCTGAGCCGGTACCGGCAGCCGGGTTCAAATTGCGTACGGTCATGCGGACGCGGATGACGGCGCCAAACGTGACTTCTTTAACGGCGGGCCCTTTGTCTCCGACCGCTGTCCGAGGACAAAGGGACTCCTGCGCCCTTTACAGCTACGGCCTTCCAAAGGGACCGCAGTGCAGGCGTCTTTCCGTTTTTAAAGTAACGAGCTTTAAAAAGCTCTACGCAGAAAGCGCAATTTTGGTTTTTATTCTTATCAGTTATAAGCGTCAGGTTACGCGGAATACAAAAATACATTTAGTTGAGTCCGATAAACAGATATATTTCTTCTGTAAATCACAACTGCAACTGTTGATACAAACGACAAGGTGACTCACGGGGGCGCGAGAAGTTATTTTTAGGGGTGCGGGAAGTTATTTTTGGGGGTGCGGAAGATGCCCCTTTTATGCTATAAAAAGCATAAGCTCATACAGAAATTAGTGTTATAGATTATTCTGAGACTAGCCTACTTAGCAGATATATATATACAATGGAATTGAACATATCGATCCAAGGATTTGGTACAAATATAATAATAGCTAGTGAAAAATTATCTTCTTTTATTGGAAAACTAGAAATTTCGATACGTCCAGTTGAAATTGGGAATTTCGCGCAAACTTTCCCCCGCTCGATATTTTTCCACTGGATTATATTGCCAAAACTCAGAGATGGATACTGAATCCATTTCAATGGATTTAAAAAATTGAATTCGAACAATTAGAATTACAAACAGTTGGCGAAAGAAGCATTGCAGTTACTTCTACCATTTGCTACTACCTACTTGTGAAATGGGATTTTCATCACTTTCGCATATAAAAACTAAAGCGAGAAATCGCCTAAATGCGAGTGATGACTTAGGCGTGTCACTTTCAAAAAAATAGCCTCGCTTCACAAATACTGTAATAAACGAGCAACAATAGTCTAGTCAATAACAAAAAATAATATTGTTTTGTATGCGATATATAAAATGTACAATTTTTTTAAATAAATCGCAAAAAATCGAGACACTTTTTCATTGGGGTGCGGAGACCTATTTTCAGATTTAAAGGGGTGAGGGTCACTTAAAAGTTTATGAAACACTGCACTATGAGATACTTCGAGATACCCGTCGATGGTACTCCTGTTCTTCACAGGATGAACCATCCTGGATGACCATTTCCTCTTGAGAAGGACTTTCCGGACGACAATTGGAGTGTGGCGGTATCGATTTATTGTGGGACTTATATTATTATAAATTATAAATATTGTATATTTATACTGTTATGGGACTTTGAAATATGAATATCCGAACGGATCCAATCGAATTCAGCAGGAGTTGGAACCGAATCTTTCTGCGAAATAAAAGTTTAAACTGAGACTAACTCGAGTAGGGCAAAATTCCCCGAATTCCACCAATGGAAGGGCAAAAACCCTAACAATTTGGTTTCTCTCAATCCTAAAAGGAAGTTAGTAATAATTCCCGGAAACCTTCGACCCATTCAACTTCAACAAAGTGTTTTTGTTATTCAATCCTTATCTGTCACAGAAAACAGTTTCGGCTGTTCGGATTACAAACATAACTGATGTTGTAACGGCCTTAAAAAATTTTTATTTTTCTAGATTCAACCAGCCCCAACCGGCCTAGGATTTCTCCTACCTTGGGTCACGTGACCCTCAGGCCGAAACCGGTCTAGAAACAGTACCCTATTTCAAGGATAGAAATGAGTCACTGAACGCGAGTGATATTCCTTAGAATTGTTGTTAAATATTATCGGACAGGAAACGATTTGAAATGGAATTATGTATCCCTTGTGTATCCTTGAGCCCAATAAGAAATCTCTCCGATTTTCCTGTTATTATACAGACATTCCCTTCAAATTTCCCACAAAGAGTTTGCTTAAATGTTTTCAACGAGATTCGCTCTTCATAATTCATTCAATGTGAACGAAGTCATTTTCAAACTATTCCTAATATCGGGGGGTACCCAAAAGTGATCGACATTTTGACTCTGGAATTCATTTTATTTTCCTAAAAGAGAAACTTTAATTATTAATCTACTATATATTCGCCGATATTATCGACAACTCTCCAACTGCCACTTTTCCGGCAAATTTTCGATTTCCCTCTAGAAGAACTCCTCAAGACCGAAATACATCTTATCAAATCGTCGATTACTTTTGGGTACACCTAATATATACGAGGGGTTGGAATACTGTAGGTTCGCGATTTTTCTGTCTCCTCTCGCTGGTTTGGTCTTTTGCTAGACCGGTTTCGGCCGCTCGCCATCTTCAGTAGCGCTGTGTCAGTCGCTGTCAGCACTTTGTATGTTTTTTCGGGGGCATCCTCACTGCCCACTGTCACTTTCATGTTTGTCAGTATGTCAGTCGTTTAGTGCATGCCCCAAATATGGGGGTTAACAGTAACAGTAACCCCAATAACAATAACATAACACATATAAACGACTGACATACTGACATTACAGTACATGTGAAAGTGACAGTGCAGCAGTGAGGATGCCCCCAAAAACACATCCAAAGTGATAACAGTGACTAACACAGCGCTACTGAAGATGGCGAGCGGCCGACAAACCGGTCTAGCAAAAGACCAAACCAGCAGCGAGAGGAGACAGAATCATCACGAACCTACCAACCAAAGTTCACCCTATACAAAAAATATTCAAGTACATCTCACCCCGGAATCCGATTTAGCTTTCTGAACTCTTTCCCTTTTTTTTTTTTATTTTCACTTCTTCACTGAACTTTACGCCGAAAGTTAAGTTAAGTGCTGTCGGATACGAGTTAGGCTCCGGGTTCCAGATAAGTTGGGTATGGAAAAACTTAGTTTTCCATATTTCGCCGACGCGAAAAGGCAAACGGAAAGTCTTTATAGATAAGATTTTAGATCACTTTCGTGGGTACGACGGAATCGAGTTGTGAGGATCACTGTACCCCACACAAAATTACAATCATTGCAATTTACAAGCACTAGCAAAAACGTTAATCTGAGAGCCGTTGAAACGTTCCCTTTCGTTGGCGAACGAATCGAAAATACAGTGGATATAATTTTTTAAAAATATTGGCCTTCCTAAATCCTTTTTGTATTGTTCTAGAACAGTTCTGCTCTGCGGTTTTGAGAAAGCGAGAATTTTTACGCGAAAATGTTACAAGGTCCATTTCAGTATTCCAACGTAGCCCGTTCTATACCGGTGTTCGAGAACAACAGGAGTTTACATAATTCCACTTTCTCGAGCCGCCGGCGGAGCGTGGAACCGGTTTTCGAAGATTGCATTCGAAGATTGAGGCGAGTTTTATCGCGGCTATTAATAAAAAGGCCGGGGCTTATCTCAAATTTTACGGTCGCACGACGGGCGGATTCTGATTCAAAATCGCATTCAAACTGTCGATAAATATAATTTATTGTATCTCTAATGATTCCAGTCACGATTGATATCGTGGATTTGTTGTGTTTCCGTCTCCTCTCGCCGTTTCGGTCTTTCGCCAGACCGGTTTTTTCGGCCGCTCGCCATCTTCAGTAGCGCGGTGTTAGTCACAGTCGGCACTTTTGGGCATCCCCACCGACACAACCGCCGCAGTACAAGTGGCACAGTAGTGACACAGCCGAACTGCCGACAGCGACTAACGCCGCTACTGAAGATGGCGGACGGCCGAAGAAACCGGTCTGGCGAAAGAGCGAAACGGCGAGAGGAGACAGAAACACAACAAACCTACGGGGTATTCCATTTCTATTTAAATACTTTCCGTAGAGAAAACTATAAATGCTTTATGGTTTCAAATTATTCACGTTTAGAATCCAATCCGAAACCGGTCTGGCGAAAGACCGAACCGGCGAGAGGAGACAGAAACACAACAAATCTACGGTATTCCAACCCTTCGCAGACAACAAAACAGATATGTTAAACTAATATAATCTCATCCATTTTCAAGTATCGTTACGGGCCGAGATATTCCGAAATGAATATTCTTCTGAGATAAAAGATGGCGTGTCGGCAGATTTGGGGGGGCCGTTGCCGGGGAAATATAAATTGAATAACTTTGATATTGCAGATTAAACATAGAATTGGGGTAGTCTGGATAATAATTCGAGGATGCTAATACTTTCGGTTAATTGTTATGTCTCAATTCTGCCAGCAGCACATTCTGGATTCTCCATGTCGTGGGCTCATTCCAGACCCATTCGGTTTCTCCTCGCAAATCCTCGACAGTGCTGCGCTCCATAGTGCTTAAGTGGTTCAAAATGGGGCTTCCTCTGTCCCCCAGGTCCCTGATCGCGTGATCCCACTCCCCTGTCCTTTTGGTCCCGGAGGCCTAGGACGAAAACTGTGCTCAGGAACAAGAGAAGGAGGATGCTCCACTCTGACGGTCGGAAGGGAGGCTGCCACCAATGTTGTCAATCCCTTTATAGGGTTCCCCCAATCAGGAACTGGCGAAAATCCTCCTCCATGTCCTTTGCTGCGATGATTTATTTTTTTCTCAACAACATATATTAGTACAAATGTTGAGTGTTTTGTTGTTTTTTTCCACGTGAATGTCTCGATAAAAGAGTGGTGCCACTTTTCTCACATGAGCGGCTTACAGTATTGGACCAAGAAAATCTCTGGGCCAGCGTTTAAATCGGCCAGATAATGGATGGGTAAGAGAGGAAAGGGACCGAACGAGTGGATTGGGACGGGGGGAAAGGCGGGGTGGAACTTCGGGAACCGGGATTTTGCGACTTGGTCGACTGTCGGGGTATGTTGAGGTCATGGTGGATTGTGCGGCATTAAGGACGGTAGGAAGGACTTTTGACCGGAATCTCTGGATGAGGTCTATGTCGGACTCTATTCCGTGTCGGTTTTAACTTACATTCTGTATATTGTCAGTTTGTAGTCTATTGTAAGTTACGATGTCCTTCCTCGAAATGGGGTCTCGGCAGTCCGAATTTACGATTTAGATCCGTCCTTTACAGTCGCGTACGGGGTGATAATTGTAGCGAGAGTTTCCATTCAAGTTTCCGTATTGAAAATCCGCAATTATGGATATTCATTCATTCATTTCTGTGCGGCATCGATGATGAAGAGTGAATCGGTCCAGAAGGGAATATTCACCGGGCGCTATTGAGAACTTCCACTGAACTGTACAGAGTTCAGTGCGGTTTATGTTAAACGGTTTTTCACTATACCTTCCGAGTCGATAATTGATTTGTTTTTCGGATACTTCAATTTATAATAACGAGTACCCGTTTGGTGGTCTGCGAGGGGTTGAAATACCGTAGATTCGTTTGTGTTGATCTGTCTCCTCTCGCTGCCGCTTCGACGTCCTTTTCAAAAGAGGTCTTTGGAGACCGAATTTTCGGTTTATGTCTATTCTTTTCAGCCGGGTACGGGGGGGAGGGGGAGGGGGTTCCGTGAACACTTTATCTTCTTAAATTGATACTCGGTTCGCCCGCCCCCACCGACCGACGAAAGATACGTACAACTTTCGGCGCGAGTCTATTGCCTACAGCAGAAGATAACAACGGGCTGTATAAGAGATACACGGTATAGTCGACATTGGGCCGAGTTTTATTAGATCTGGCGGCCGGGACGGAAAAAGTGTGCCGAGGCCGAAGACAAGTACGCGTCCCCGCCCCCGCCCACGGCCCGAGGACGACGCTTTTAGACGAAACGCCGAATAATAAAAATATCCGTCGAGTTCCAATAGCGTAGACCCGAACTGCAATCAGATATAAATATTTGGACGAACAATCCGTTCTCACAGGAGAAAATCAATCGGATTGTACCGTAGATTTCGTGCGTTTCCGTCGCCTCTCCGCCGGTTCGGTCGTTCGCCAGGTCTTCAGTAGCGGCGACAGTCACTCCAATGTCACTTGTACAAGTGACAGTGCTGAGGACGCCCACGAAAGGCAGGCGTCCAAAGTGCCGAAAGTGACCGACACCGCTACTGAAGATGCGGTGAGCGGCCGAAACCGGTCTAGCGAAAGACCGAACCACCGGCGAGAGGAGACGGAAACACACGAAATCTACGGTATAAAATTATTATATTTGGACTTCCGAGACCCGACTAACGGTAAAGGACTTAAAAAGGACAAAAAACTTAAGACTACTATATATATATATATATATATATATATGTCATCCAACCAAGAATCGTCCTCAATGCCCCCTCAAGGGGTACGCGTTGAAAACCTCCCAAATTATATCGCTGATTTTAATTAATTATTCCAATGAATATCGGCTGAACACTAGGAATGAAATGAAACACCAATGCCGACAATGCCGAATACGAATTGAAGTCTTTGAATAACAGTTTTTATTTAAAATTACCGGATACTGTCGGCCGGCGAAATAATAATAGTGGCCAGCGAGCGGCCGAAACCGGTCTAGAAAAAGAGCAAACCGGCAGCTAGATGAGACGGTATTCCAACCCCTCGCAGACCACAAATATGGGTATGTTAAACTTTTTATTTAAAGGAAAATCTCCCGGGGTGAACCCGTTTATGAACGTACCATGCTACTATATCTATTTTTTGAAACTACAGGTTTCGTGTACGGAAATGTAAGATGGCGAGCGGCCGCGACCGCGAATTGTACGTTATTCCGAACTAACGATATATTCTTAAAGGGCGGTCTAGATCTGTATACGTTTTGTCGATCCGGACTCCCAGGTACCACATAACTTATCCCCTAAGCACTGAGACCATTCATGATAACAGTTAAATATCTTGGTGCTTGGAACAACGCTTTCAGCACTATTATACAACGTTCTGCGGTTCGGCCGAAGTTCCTATTGTCCCAGCTAATCCTCTTTGGCCCAACACGAAGAGGTATATCTCTGAAGAAGGAGATTTGTCAAAAAATAAAACTTTTTCCCCAACAGAATGCTCCCTACAGAAACAGTGATAGGGCTTAGATTGTTTCACCTTCAAATAACTCTTTTTCACCGACTATTATCTCGTAAATGACTCAGAGACTCCTTCCTGTCCGCCTGTAAAACCCCCCCCATAGGGAATAAGTAAGACCCGACGCAGAGCACGTAATACCGGGCAATTACGTCGAAACGGCGTAACAGTTTACATCCGGCGTAAACCCGCATCGTGTTCGACAGTGCGACAGCCGATAGCGCCCTAGCTACTATTTATTAGGCGCTCAATTACCTAGCGGAACGCCGGACTGTAAGAAGAAAAATAAAAAAAAAAACTTGTACTTGACCGAGAGACAGTGTAAGAGTAGTTTTTTTTCAAAGCGCTCATGAATCAGTGCGGATTTGTGTACTACAATTTTTTGCCGTCAGTTTGTTCTTCAGCTCTTATGAATGGCACGCGCGGCCCCGAATTTAACGATCCTTACAGGATCGTTTAAAATTCGTTTTAACGTTACTTTGAAGGTATTCCTTGAATATATATATATATATATATATATATATATATATATATATGTTTCGAATGTTTACGATTCACTGGGAGAAACACATGCCAATAACGACCATTAAGTTACAACTAAAGCTTTTAAAACTATTACTAAGTACTTAGGATATACCTGTTTTGTGGTCTGCGAGGGGTTGGAATACTGTGTAGGTTCGTGATGTTTCTGTCTCCTCTCGCTGCCGTTTTGGTCTTTTGCTAGACAGCGGTTTCGGCCGTTCGCCATCTTCAGTAGCGCTGTGTCAGTCACTGTTAGCACTTTGGATGTTTTTTTGGGGGCATCCTCACTGCCCACTGTCACTTTCACACGTACTGTCAAGGAATTTAACGATCCTTGCAGTAACATTTAAAATTCGTTTTAACGTTACTTTTAAGGTATTCCTTGAATATATATATAATGTTTGGAATGTCTTCTCGTTTGAACGGTACGCTTACGAATTTTCGGCATTTTAGCGCTAAACCATCTTCAGTAGCACAATACAGAGGTTAGCGAGAAACAGGTTTGGTGCTTATGCTCTTTTTCCACTAACGAATTAACATAAACAACAATACATAAAGACAGTACATGTGAAAGTACATCCAAAAAAACATCCAAAGTGCTACTGACACAGCGCTACTGAAGACGGCGAGCGGCCGAAACCCCCCGGTCCAGCAAAAGACCGAACCGGCGAGAGGAGACAGAAACATCACGAACCTACAGTATACTAATTTTTTTGGCTAATTCTCCTCAGTACCGTGCACGTGCTGACCAATTTATTCCTCTTCTAATTTTATTTCTAAATATTCTAAATTTATCACTTCCAATTTTTCCTCGTTTACACGCAAAGCGCACTATATACACGGCATGGATATATTGACTGAGTGCATTTTCAGAACGCTGAAGTCTTGACGATGCACTTGTTCGAAAGGTCGGAATTATAAAACTATATCAACCCAATTTTCCGAATTTCAGATCGTAAGAATACGTTTTAAGTAACATAAAAGAAAACCTATTGACTGGAATTAACTGAAGATGGCGAGAAGCCGGCACAGGGACCGGACCCCAGCGAGGTCTTCCATCTTCATGTGCGGACGGAAGATCGAAAAATGAATCTTTTTAATTGATTTTCCCAGCAGTTATCAACTATTCTCAGCCGTCAATTACCAACAGTTTTCTGAATAATTTTTAAGTGACATAAAAGAAAAGCTATTGACCGGAATGAAGTGAAGATGGCGAGAAGCCGACACAGAGACCGGACCGGAGCGATTACTTCCATCTTCTTGTGCGGACGGAAGATCAAAAAATGAATCATTTTTAATTGATTTTCCCAGCAGTTATCAACTATTCTCAGCCGTCAATTACCAACAGTTTTCTGAATAATTTTCAAGTGACATAAAAGAAAAGCTATTGACCGGAATGAAGTGAAGATGGCGAGAAGCCGACACAGAGACCGGACCGGAGCGATTACTTCCATCTTCTTGTGCGGACGGAAGATCAAAAAATGAATCATTTTTAATTGATTTTCCCAGCAGTTATCAACTATTCTCAGCCCTCAATTATCAACAGTTTTCTACGTAGAATATAATCGTATTCTGTTTTATTTTCAGGGACGTCGGCCGCTTGGAAGCGAAGGTCGATTCTGGAAATGACGCAGAGGAAAAAACGCTTTAATTTCCAAAGTTCCGAAGGGCCGAACTGGAAAAATTCTTCTATTTCGGGACGGTTATCTAGCGCCCCAATCGTTTCGGCGATTAAACTAAAATTGGGGAGGAAAAAGCGGCGTTGAAGACGGAAAAACTAGGAGAAAAGTGACCCTCGGTTAAGTGACTCTGCTTCAATTCACGATTGGAGGGGTGAGAGGGTAAAGGGGAATCAATTAAAAAATTAATTCAATTACAGATGAACGGTCGTTCAATATTCACCGAACGGAATTCCTCCGGAACTTAGGGATTTTCTCGGTCCATTTTATCGGTTTTTCAACGTTTCTTCGACAAATCCCAGATATCCGATTGAATACTGACGAAGTACTTTTGGGTAAAGCGTTCAGAATGGTGTCGGGAAAATTTAATTTTCCTCAACCATTCTCCCGTCCTTTATACCGCTGTTGAGAGTGAAAGTTATTACTCTCAATACTGCAGGTTCTTCGACATCAAATTCCCAACTCATCTACTCTTCTTCATCGTTATATTCTTCTTGGATAGTCATCACGGATATATTCTCTTCCTTTGCCAAGCTAAGCACCCCGAAATTCCGACCCGGCGGACTTTCAACGGCCCATTCGAAAGGTCAGAACTTCGTACAGGCCTTTTAGTTCAACACACCTGTGTTTGTGGTCTGCGTCTTTAAAAGACCAGCGAGAGGAGACAGAAACACAGGAAATCTAAAATACTGCAATATTTAATTTGAGACGTTGAAAGAAATTGAAAGAAGACGTCCATTGCGGCTTAGAAAAATTGAAATAAAACCACAAATATCTACCACAATCGGTTGGCAGTTAAAACACCGGGAAGAGGACATGAATGAGTCCACGATGAAGTGCAATAAATTAATTCATAAATTAAAGCTTAAAGAACCAATCGCCAGGCAATATTGAGACCGAAACTAATAAGAAAACTTACAACTCCAAAACACGTTTGTTGAATATAAATTTGTATACCGTAGGTTCGTGATGTTTCCGTCTCCTCTCGCTGCTGGTTTGGTCTTTTGCCAGACTGCGGTTTCGGCCGCTCGCCATCTTCAGTAGCGCTGTGTTAGTGCAGTGAGGATGCCCCAAAAAACATCCAAAGTGCTGACAGTGACTACTGACACAGCGCTACTGAAGATGGCGAGCGGCCGAAACCGCAGTCTAGCAAAAGGCCAAACCGGCGAGAGGAGACGGAAACATCACGAACCTACAGGTATATAAAATAAATTTGTATGATGCAAACAAATAAATAAATCAAGATATCCCCTTTACTGTCTTATTTGATAGGTATTTAATAGGTTTAAAATTTCCTTTTTGGGAAAAAAAACACCGCGGAAGAGATCGAGGAAGCCGCGGTACTTTCTTTATTTTTTTGGAAGTGCAAAAAAGTGCGAACTTCATAAAAGTCTTTTAGTTTAACATAGCTGTTTTGTGGTCTGCGAGGGGTTGGAATACCGTAGATTTCATCCCCAAATTCCTTCCAGCCCTCAGACCTATCAGAGTGGTATTTTATTTCTCAATTCGCATAATTTCCTTACATTTTAAACTGTGCCGTTTTTACAATTGAGTTATATAAACTTTGGAATATATCCTAGCCGTGGTCCACGGCGAAGGGGTAGGCGTTTAAAGCTGGAGCAGAATACAAATTATCACCGACATCACTTCCGGTCAAGATTCCGGAAGGGTTCCGGCCGCTTCCGTCCGGGGCGGTCTCGGGGTTGTCGTCCACTTCCGATATTAAAATGTTAAGCTCAGTACCGTAGGTCTGTGGTGTCTCCTGTCTCCTGTCTCGCCGGTTCCGTCTTTCGCTAGACCGGTTTCGGCCGCTCGCCATCTTCAGTAGCGCTGTTAGTCACTTATGGCACTTTGGACACCTTCACTGCACTATGTAACTATCACTTGTACTGTGTGGTGGCTGTTTGTTTGTCGTGTATATATATATATATATATATATATATATATATATATATATATATATATATATATATACCTGTCTTGTTATTGTGTTTTGGAGGGTGTTGTGTGATACCTCGCAGACCACAAAACTGGTATGTTAATCTACTTCAGAGTTTTGCTGTTGGAATGACCCGTAGATTCGTAGATTTTATCAATTTTATATTGGCATTTCCTAGCATTTTTCCCTTCATTTTCATAGTCCAATTTTTTTCCATGTCATTTTTTCTATTTTTTTCTATTATTCTGGATTTGTTTTCTTCAGTGCGTATACAGTGTAATTGTGCCGTATATTTCGTGTGTTTCTGTCTCTTCTCGCTGGTTTCGTCTTTTGTTAGACCGGTTTCAGCTGCTCATCGCCTTCAGTAGCGGAGTTAGTCACTTTTGGCACTTTGGATGTTTTTCGGGGGGAGGGCATCCTCACTGCACTGTCACTGTGTCACTTGTACTGTGCCCAAAAAACATCCAAAGTGCCAAAAGTGACTAATTCCGCTACTGAAGGTGATGAGCAGCTGAA
The DNA here is from genome assembly GCA_019843655.1 of Lethocerus indicus. Classification (NCBI taxonomy): domain Eukaryota; kingdom Metazoa; phylum Arthropoda; class Insecta; order Hemiptera; family Belostomatidae; genus Lethocerus; species Lethocerus indicus. The sequence goes on along the minus strand of JACDQD010000009.1, from coordinate 1,294,012 downwards.
ACCGGTCTAACAAAAGACTAAGTGACTAACACCGCTACTGAACCCGCTTTTTGGGTGATGTTGTTTGGCTTCTTTGTATTGAGGGGGGGTGGGCATTTTGCTATTAACTAAATTAGACCTATCTGCTTATAGACTTAACAAAATCCAACCCCCCCACCACCTCTCAACACAAAGGAGGCAAACAACATTCCCCCGAAAACACAATAACAAGACATGTATATGACAAACAGACAAGTGACAGTGACAGTGCAGTGAGGATGCCCCCAAAAAACATCCAAAGTGACTGACACAGCGCTACTGAAGATGGCGAGCGGCCGAAACCGGTCTAGCGAAAGACCAGACCGGCAGCGAGAGGAGACAGAAACACCACAGATCTACTGTATTCCAACACCTCGCAGGCCACAAAACGGGTATGTTAAACTAGTTAAGCTCAGTATTAACCCGGATAGATCCGATGAAGCGATCTGGGACGCAACGTGCGGACTTTCACCGCGTCTGGCGCTGGGACAATTAGCGCCTCCGCTCGTTGAGGGTAGGAGGGAGGATGGGAGGGAGGGAGGGAGGGGGGCTTAGCGACGCATGACGTCATTAGGCACTTAATAAAGCGGCGGCGAGGAGAAACGCGCCGTCAGAAGCCGAACGCGTCCTTGCCAGTGACCCACTTAGCCGCCGTTCGCGACCTCGCTCTCATGTGACCTCTCATCCGACCTCTCCTCAGGCTATTTTAATACGGCGGATAATTTTAACCCGGTCCAGTTTAATCCGCCGAGATTTCGAACCGGGGGGCGGGGGGGGGGACGGATTTTACCTCTTTTTTTTTTTTTCATAAAAGAAAATGTCTAAAAATAAAATCGAGGCACGATGGTGTAACAGCAGAAACGAGTGTTTCTGCTATTCAATTTTTCGTCACCATATCTGACTCCTTATCGGTTGCATAAAACAATTTCGGCTGTTTACATTGCAAACAATTCATTTTCACGTCTTCATTTCAGCGCAATCGATGATAATTTTCATTCTTGATTAATATTTCTCTGCTACTCATTTACGGGCACAAATACGTCAGTGGTTTGGAATTCATTTTATTTTGCTAAAAAAGAAACTTTAATCTGGTATATATTCATCGATATTATCAACAACTCTGTGCCACTTTTTCGGCCAATTTTCGATTCCCCTCTTGAGGAACTCCTCAAGACTAAAATACATCTTATCAAATTGTTGATTACTTTTGAGCAGACCTAATATATTCCGGGGTTAACGTTTGGAAGAAATATGTATGCTATGCAGTCCATAGGAAGTAACTTCTAATAGTGCTCGAAATTATGGTTGAAATACGAGTGTTTTTAATATTCGATTATACTACAAAAAGGTGTTCTGAGAAAACCAATATTTCGAAACTGATTTCAGCGATCTTCAGTAGGATTGGCAGACAACAGTAAGAAGTGAAATAAGTGACAGTGCAAACAGGATGCTCCACAAAACATATTGTCTTTTTGGGGGATGTTGTTTGTCTTCTTTGTATTGAGGGGAGGATTTTAATTGGGTTTAATGTGTATTAACAAAATTAGAGTTATAGACTTAACAGAATAACAAGACAGTACAAGTGACAGTGACAGTGCAATGAGGATGTCCAAAAAACATCCAAAGTGCCAAAAGTGACTGACAACGCTACTGAGGATGGCGAGCGGCCGAAAGCGGTCTGGCGAAGGACCGAACCGGCGGAAGGGGACAGAAACACGCCAAATCTACCGTATCAAATGATGAAATTCAAAAATGTTTGAATTATCACTAACACAATGTACAGAGCCATATTGAAACCGATTTGGACTTAAGGTCTAGAATTTTGGGGTCTCATTGAACATAGAGTGTAAGGTTGATTTTACAATAAAAATATATATAAAATATACCCCGCGACGTTTCGGAAGACGGAATCTACGGTAAACTAAGCGTCTATCGGACGCCGGCTCCGTCGGCCGTACTCGGGCCGCGGCGGAAAGCCGAAATCGGCCTCTGCTACCGATGACCCGGCATGACGCGATCGCCAATACCTGCGTTATTTACCGACCTTGGACGGGTCGCGCCGAACCCGCGAATGTCACGTGAGGCGGGCGAACGTGACTCTGTATACGCGGGCGTACGCGCGCCGGGCCCTACCTTAAATACTGTGCACGCAATTGGGTAGGTACGCGGGGAATGGTAAAGGTAAAAAAGTTCACAAGCTACAACGACCGATCGATGGGCCGCGTCGATTTGTAACTGTTTGACTTTGAATACAGAGTGGTCCAAAAAAAATGTATCCACCGTTTAACAGTCCATAACTTGGCAAACTAATTGAGACGGAGTTGTGTCTCATTTTTTGGTGAAAGTGTAGCTTAAAGTCCAACTTGAAGATATCACACACTGTAGGTGTTCGAAATGGTCACCATTAACAACATCTACACACGTGTTCAGTCGGATATTTGCATATGAATGTACGACGGAGTCTCGAAGTTCATCCAACGTACGTGGCTTTTGTCGGTAAACGAAGTCCTTCAGTGTTCCCCCATAGGTAAAAGTCACGAGGAGTTAACGTTGTGGATACTCTACAGCACCTTCCTGGTAGATTTTCGCCCAGATAAGCCCCAATACGATTTTGGTAATGGGCCGGGACACCTTGTCTTGTTGAGAGTAAAATCTTCCGTCTCCATACAAGTCTCGGGCGGCTGGTAAAATACAACAAGAACAACAGAACACTGACTATCTGCGGCCACTGTGTCATCCGACACAAAACAGAATACAACGCTTGTACGGCGCTATTGCCCCAACTACAACACTATAACAGTACCGAAAATGAGAGACAACTCCGTCTCAATTAGTTATGCAAGTTATGGACTTTTAAAAGGTGGATACATTTTTTTCTGGACCCTCTGTAGTTTAGAACCGTCGATTACGAATTACGGGCAACGGGCGAATTGTAATTTGTAAACGGAACAGAAATACCGGGTGCGCAACACGTAGGCGGAATTACACCGGAAACAGGCGCGGAAAAACAATTTATTTCATCGTAATAATAAATGTAAATAACATAATTTATCGTAGATATCGTGTGTTTCTGTCTCCTCAGCGCTGGTGTTTCGCTAGACCGGTTTCGGCCGCTCGCCCCATCTTCAGTAGTCAGTCACTTTTGGCACTTTGTATGTTTGTATGTTCAGTCAGTCGACTGAAGGCGGCGAGCGGCCGAAACCGGTCTAGCAAAAGACCGAACCGACAGCGAGAGAGGGGACAGAAATACACGAAATCTACGTTATTCCAACCCCTCGCAGACCACACAAAACAGCATTGTTAAACTAACATAATTTATATTTTATTATTTAAAGCCGGAATCAGCGTGTTAACAACCGGTTTTTTAATACATAAATACATCACTATTATACAACATAAAAAATAACTGAGATTTGTATACCATAGGTTTGGCCTTTTGCTAGACCGGTTTCGGCTGCTCGCCGTCTTCAGTAGCGGATGCCCGAAAAACATCCAAGGTGCCAATAATGATGGCGAGGGGCCGAAACCGGTCTAGAAAAAGACCAGACCGGCGTGAGGAGACAGAAATACCACAAACCTACGGTATTCCGACCCCTCCTCGCAGACCACAAAAAAGGTATGTTAAATGAGATTTCTATCGTAGGTTTTGATGTTTAAGTCGTCTGTCTAGACGGAGACCCATTATAAGGATATAAAATATTCCTAAATTTGACCGTTCGAACTGGAATAGCCCCAATATAATACTGTCGTAAAAGAAATTTTTTTTTTTTTACGATAGGCCCTGTTATTTTTTATTGCGGGCCGTAAAATACATCGTGTAACCCGGGGCCAGAAAGTAGTTTACAAGGTGTCGACAGATCGTACGTTTAGAGACGTTGGACTCCAGAGTCCGGGACTCGTAAAATCGGCGCTTTTATTGGCCCGGTTAGAGAACCCCGAACCGGAGTTTTCTAATAACTCTCGGCGATTATGACGGCTGCCTGTTGTGTTATAACGGGTATAACTCCGGTATCTGGTTATAGCGGGCGACAAGAGGGGTACGAACCCCCCCCCGAGAGTCGGTTTAACGACCTGTTGGTATATACAAGGTCCGTTCCGGGCATCCAGCCAGCATTAGTAGCCCCTCTTCCTTCCCTCTTCCCCTTTTTATTATTATTACAGGCTTATATCCTTATATACCGAGAGGGGGAGACGGAAGAAATACGGTATAACAACCCCCCCCCCCCGGAAGAACCACAAAACACGCACTCGAAAACGGGTCGGTTCCGTCGATAAAAATTCAGTCAGCATCTAGAGCAATACGTTAGCACTTGCCGACGGGAAGGCGGGGACGGAGTATCGCAAATGAAATCCCAATAAAAATTTTTATGCCTCTAGAAAGGCCCCATTTATATGTCGTAAATGAAGAAACAAGGTGCCGTTTATCGACTGCTGCTCGCGGTGTGAAAATTGAGGAAAAACGACCGAATTAGTACAACGAAGTTGCAGTGAAACTGTTGTTTTGTTGGTTGGCGCTAAGCCCGGCATTCGGAACTTTCGCGAAAGTAGAAGAGAACTTTATAAAAAGGCGGCCTCGCGACCGACACCGTAGAAAGAATTTCCCCTCGACATTAAGCGCAAGAAAGAACCCCGAAACGACCCCCCTAAAGACGACACTTTGTACCGTAACTATGACGACACTTTTTTTGCTACAATCAATTATAGCATAATTGTGTGTACAAGTGTCGCTATTTTGATGTCATTATGGATTGTTCGGTTAGAAACATACCGGGAATGGTACGAAGGAATTTCGACCGGAATCTCTGGATGAGGGGCTATGTCGGACTTCATGGCGGAACCCCACAGCTCTATTCCGCGTCGGTTTTAACTTAGATTTTGTATATTGTCAGTTTGTAGTCTATTGTAAGTTACGATGTCCTTCCTCGAAATGGGGTCTCGGCAGTCCGAATTTACGATTTAGATCCGTCCTTTACAGTCGCGTACGGGGTGATAATTGTAGCGAGAGTTTCCATTCAAATTTCCGTATTGAAAATCCGCAATTATGGATATTCATTCATTCATTTCTGTGCGGCATCGATGATGAAGAGTGAATCGGTCCAGAAGGGAATATTCACCGGGCGCTATTGAGAACTTCCACTGAACTGTACAGAGTTCAGTGCGGTTTATGTTAAACGGTTTTTCACTATACCTTCCGAGTCGATAATTGATTTGTTTTTCAATTTATAACAACGATATAAGTTTACCTTACCCGTTTTGTGGTCTGCGAAGGGTTGGAATACCGTAGATTTGTTGTGTTTCTCTCTCCACTCGCTGCTAGACCGGTTTCTCGGTTGTTCGCCACAGTACAAGTGACAGAAACCGGTCCGGCAAAAGACCGACCGGCAGCGAGAGGAGACGGAAACACGACAAGTCCACAATAACGATATGAATTCGGGTATTGTGGTACTGAAGACGGCGGAGCGCAGAAACCCGTCTAGCCGTTCAACTTTTTCCAATACTGAAAATCTTCGTACCGGAGAGACGAAAGGTTTTGTTTCGACGTTACCTTTCAGGCTCTAAACGCGCCGACGAGATTCGGTTTTTATACCGCGCGGTAAATATTTACCGTCCGGTAAACGCCGAAGTAAATATCCGGCGGCCCGGATGTTTGAGCAGGAATCGGGGAAGAAAACAACAAAAATAAAAGGGAATAATAACACAAGAGGCACAATGCAAATGTGGAGCCCGCGTTGTATTCAAGAAGGCCGGTTGGGGAATTTTCAACTGAAACTTTGAAGCCGGATAATTTCGAAATTTCGCCTTTATTGATAACAATTTCAACCAATTATCACTAACTGACCTTCACGTAATACTGCGGGAAGAAACTCGGTTATCGGGGGTTGAACCCTTTACTACTTATTTGGAAAACACTTGATCAGTTACTATTGAAAGGGTTTCGTTACATTCCCAACGTTTCGGTATCCTCGCCGTTTTCTTCTTCAGGCCCCGACACTATTACACAAACTAGTTAGTGATAATTCGATTTCTGGCCGGTTGAACATTCAACGTCAACAGTGTTTAAAATGCGCCGATAATTGCGCTTCCGTAAAGACAGTAAACACAGATAAAACTACCGGGCAGCGGTAAACACCATTGGTCATTAACAACTGTTCGCGGTCCTATCTTTTATCGGAATTTACCCAATTTTCTCCCGATATAGTGAAAACAATCCGTTTTGCAAGGCTCACCAGTTGGGAATATCCGTTTTGTCATTTAATAAAAACATTTAAAACACATTAGTTACAATAATGATATAAATAAATTCCGAGAGGGGTCGCCACCTTCTGGATACTTCTCAGGGAAATTACCGCTACTACCTCAGTAGGACACAGTTGTTTACTGTTTACTGTTGTTACTGTAGTGTTTCTGTCTCCTCTCGCCGGTTCGGTCTTTCGCTAGACCGGTTTCGGCCGCTCGCCATCTTCAGTAGTGGTGCTGAAAACTGTCGGCACTTTGGATGTTTTTCGGCCATCCTCACTGCACTCTCACTGTCGCTAGTAGTACTGTGGCGAGTGGCCGAAACCGGTCTGGCGAAAGACCGAACCGGCGAGAGGAGACGGAAACACACCACAAACCTATATTTCGTGTATTTCTGTCTCTTCTCGCCGGTTTCGTCTTTCGTTAGACCGGTTTCAGCTGCTCATCACCTTCAGTAGCGGAGTTAGTCACTTTGGCACTTTGGATGTGTTTTGGGCACAGTACAAGTGACAGTGCAGTGAGGACGCCCTCCCGAAAAACATCCAAAGTGCCGATAGTGACTAACACAGCGCTACTGAAGATGGCGAGCGGCCGAAACCGGTCTGGCGAAAGACCAAACCGGCGAGACAGGAGACAGAAACACCGCAGAATCTACGGTATTCAAACCCCTCGCAGACCACAAAACAGGTATGTTAAACTAAAATATCTGGATTTCTATTTTTTTTCTCTCGCCCCCCCCCCCCCCCCAATTATTGTACCGTTGACGGAGAAAAATGGTACCGCTAATGGGGTACCCGTTTTCGGTCCGAGGGGTGAAAATTTCACAGAACCTGTCCCGAACAATCGCGGCCTCGTTACCGCCTCAATACGCCCGACAGAATGGACTTCGTTAACGGGGGAAAATAAAAAATGTGACCGAATCGCTTTTGTACCGAAAAATTGGGAAAATTGGCTGTTATTCTACAGCCATCAACAAACTCGCTCGATCGTCAATATGTCGGAAAATTTTCAATTACAAAACATCACAATATAAAGATTAGTATGAGACACATTCACTAATGCCAGCAAGAAAGGTAAATGAACATAAATAACAGAATATCAGAAATATAACAGAAAATTGATTCTAATATTATAGAGGACGTTTGGGGCCGATAAACTCAATTATAAATATTAGGGGTACTCAAAAGTAATCAATATTTCAAACTTTGGAATTCATTTTATTTTGCTAAAAAAAGAAACTTTATTAATCTACTATATATATTCACCGATATTATCAACGACTCTCCGGCCGCTTTTCCGGCAAATTTTCGATTCCCCTCCTGAAGAACTCCTCAAGACCGAAATACATCTTATCAAATTGTCTTGAATCTTTTTACTATTCGTTCGTTACTATTTTACTACGAAAAAATCCAACCGCATGTATCTCCCCGAATTGGAGATTATACTGAAATATAAAACTGTATTTCTGTCCAGAAAAGGTTTTAAGCGAAAAATCGGCCTCAAAAAAATGTGGTTTTTAGGCTCAAAATATCGGCCCTAAATTCGGTTTTTTAGGCCCAAAATCTGGCTGTTTGGAGCAAAATCCAACAGAAAGAAGACAAACAACACGCCCCAAAACACAATAACAAGACACGTATATATAAAATTCGTATATATTAAAAACAGACAACCACCACAGTACAAGTGACTAACACCGCTACTGAAGACGGCGAGCGGCCGAAACCGGTCTAGCGAAAGACGAAACCGGCGAGAGGGGACAGAAACACGCGAAATCTACGCTCAATTATTATAAATGTTCAAATTATACGGATTAGTCTTTTTAAACGTCGAACAATAAATGGACAAAGTGGCTGAAATTCTCGTGATCGTACGACTCCGTTTCGCTGGTCTAGTTTTGGCCGCTCGCCGTCTTCAGTAGAATTCCGTCGGTGGATCGGCAAACATCCAAAGTGCCAAAAGTGTCTGACACGGCGACTGGACCGGCCGAAACCGGTCTAGCGAAAGACGAAACCGGCGAGATGGGACAGAAACACGCGAAATCTACGCTCAATTAGACATGTTCAAATTATACGGATTAGTCTTTTTAAATGTCGAACAATAAATGGACAAAGTGGCTGAAATTCTCGTGACCGTTTTGCTGGTCTAGTTTCGGCCGCTCGCCGTCTTCAGTCGGAGAATTCCGTCGGTGGATCGGCAAACATCCAAAGTGCCAAAAGTGTCTGACACGGCGACTGGAGCGGCCGAAACCGGTCTAGCGAAAGACGAAACCGGCGAGATGGGACAGAAACACGCGAAATCTACGCTCAATTAGAAATGTTCAAATCATACGGATTTTTTAAATGTCGAACAATAAATGGACAAAGTGGCTGAAATTCTCGTGATCGTTTTGCTGGTCTAGTTTTGGCCGCTCGCCGTCTTCAGTAGAATTCCGTCGGTGGATCGGCAAACATCCAAAGTGCCAAAAGTGTCTGACACGGCGACTGGAGCGGCCGAAACCGGTCTAGCGAAAGACGAAACCGGCGAGATGGGACAGAAACACGCGAAATCTACGCTCAATTAGAAATGTTCAAATTATACGGATTTTTAAATGTCGAACAATAAATGGACAAAGTGGCTGACGTTTCGCTGGTCTAGTTTCGGCCGCTCGCCGTCTTCAGTAGAATTCCGTATTCGTGCCCTCTGTCCGGTCCGAAAGACGAAACCGGCGAGATCAGAAACACGCGAAATCTACGCTCCAGCCTGGTATCGCTCAATTATAAATGTGCCAAAAAGTGATATCTACGGTGACTAACTTCGACGTGAGCACAGGGCGGTCTATCGTAAATCTCACTCACTCTCTCTCATTTTCGTCCCCATAAACATTATAAATAGGCGTAAAATAAATGGGGAAAGAAAACTCGTAAATCTAATAAAACCGGAATATCGATTGTTTGGACAGTGCAGCGTTAATCTCATACACGTGCCCACAATCGGTGGGGCACTCGAGGTAGGTTCGACAAAAAAAAAAACGAAATGAAAAAGTCATGTTTTTCGGTCTGTTCTTTTGCTTGACCGGTTTCCACCAGCTGCCCAGTATTCTATTGCCGGATCTAAGCATTGTGCGATACCGAAACGGTTCAGTTTAGCTGGCCGTTCGCCATCTTCGATAGTTCGAAGTCGTCAGGCACTCCCGCTATGCCGGCCACACAACGGGCGGAATACGGTCATCAGTCGAAAGTCCCGAGTTGGGCCGAATTTTCCGATATTTAAATCGCTAAATGATCGGAATATAGGCCGTATCTCGAAAGTCCTCCTACGGAGATAAACCCTTTCAACCGAACTCCCCCTAATTTGGCTGGAAGTCGTTTATTAGTACAGCGTATCCGCTTGGACAGCGGCCCCACCCCCACCCCACCCATTATTGTTCGGAATTATCTATTTACTCGCTCATTGTTGCCCGGTTTAAACGTCGTGCCGGGCCTAGCACTAGCACTGGATTCTGAACGTTGTATTCAACCGACCCTACACCCTAGTGCCATTTTGTTTCTATAATTAACAGTATTAAAATTATACCTAGGGCACCATTATCCCTCCTATTATCCCCACTGCACTGTCACTGTCACTCGCACTGTGATTCGTCACCCCTGCCTTATATTATTGTGTGTTCTCGTGTTACGTTGTTTGTTTGGGGCATTTCGTCAATACGCCTAAGGCTTAATAAGCCGATAAGTCTATAAACCTATAAAGTTTTGAAATGTCCAATTTTGTCAATAGACACTGTATTGAGGAGGTTGCCCAAAAAACATCCAAAGTGACTGACACCGCTACTGAAGACGGCGGTACAAATCTACGCGTGTTGGGGATGGGGTGTGTGGGATTTTTGTAAATGGGTTTTTTTGTTAATTGGATTTTTGTTAATGACCGAAACCGGTCTAACAAAAGACCAAACCGGCGAGAGGAGACAGAAACACAAATCTACTGTACGCGTATACTACGGTACAAATCTACGCGTATTGGGGATGGGGGTGTGTGGGATTTTTGTAAATGGGTTTTTTTGGTTAATTGGATTTTTGTTAATGACCGAAACCGGTCTAACAAAAGACCAAACCGGCGAGAGGAGACAGAAACACAAATCTACGGTACGCGTATACTACGGTACAAATCTACGCGTGTTGGGGAGGAGGTATGTGTGTGACATTTTTGTAAAAGGGTTTTTTTGTTAATTGGATTTCTGTTAATGACCGAAACCGGTCTAACAAAAGACCAAACCGGCGAGAGGAGACAGAAACACAAATCTACGGTACGCGCATACTACGGTACAAATCTACGCGTGTTGTTGAGGGGGGGTGTGTGTGGGATTTTTGTAAATGGGTTTTTTGTTAATTGATTTTTGTTAATGACCGAAACCGGTCTAGCAAAAGACCAAACCGGCGAGAGGAGACAGAAACACAAATCTACGGTACGCGCATACTACGGTACAAATCTACGCGTATTGGGGATGGGGGTGTGTGGGATTTTTGTAAACGGGTTTTTTTGTTAATTGGATTTCTGTTAATGACCGAAACCGGTCTAACAAAAGACCAAACCGGCGAGAGGAGACAGAAACACAAATCTACTGTACGCGTATACTACGGTACAAATCTACGCGTGTTGGGGGGGGGGGTGTGTGGGATTTTTGTAAATGGGTTTTTTTGTTAATTGGATTTCTGTTAATGACCGAAACCGCTGTCTAGCAAAAGACCAAACCGGCGAGAGGAGACAGAAACACAAATCTACAGTACGCGTAACTACGGTACAAATCTACGCCTGTTGTTGAGGGGGTGTGTGTGTTGGATTTTTGTAAATGGGTTTTCTGCTAATTGTATTTTTGTTAATGACCGAAACCGGTCTGGCAAAAGACCAAACCGGCGGGTGGAGACGGAAATCATTGGATTTCTGTTTAGCTTTCACTTTTCTGTACGGCATTTGTGAAAGTTTCGCCCTCGATACGGCCATGCGACCGCTCCATAAATCCTTTCCTAGTTTCCCTATTATTATCATTATAATCCCGGGTTTTCCTGCATATTCAGGGGACAAAATCTGTATTTGACTCGCTAGGGGCTGGAGCAGTTCAAGTGTCATAATGGACGTGTGTCATCGCCCGGTGAACTGTCCACTGCATTCCGACGCACTCGAGCTCTGTTCACGCTCAAATCCTATTTCCAGTCTACCCGCCCCCCCCCCCCCCCGCCACGGGGATCGACGCCCCCGAAATAGACCCCTCTACACACCGGTCTATAATAAACCGTGTGACGAGGAGGCCGGTCTAGCCGCTAATTGAGTAGGGACGCCGCCAGCACTCTCATTTCACGCGTTAGCGCCGTCACTTAATTGGTTTTCGTTTAAAATTTTAATTGGGAAGAGCAAATATACAATGGGGGCCACTCGGGTTGTGTCACTTTCAGTTCATTCTACAACAATTCCGGAATTACGCTCTTACCCTAAGCTTTACGATTTACTGGGAGAAACACATGCCAATAATGACCATTAAGTTAAGCTTTTAAAACTATTATAAGTACTTTGATATACCTGTTTTGTGGTCTGCGAGGGGTTGGAATACTGTGTAGGTTCGTGATGTTTCTGTCTCCTCTCGCTGCCGGTTTGGTCTTTTGCTAGACTGCGGTTTCGGCCGCTCGCCATCTTCAGTAGCGCTGTGTTAGTCACTGTTAGCACTTTGGATGTTTTTTTGGGGGCATCCTCACTGCCCACTGTCACTTTCACATGTACTGTCAAGGAATTTAACGATCCTTGCAGTAACATTTAAAATTCGTTTTAACGTTACTTTTAAGGTATTCCTTGATATATATATATATATATATATATATATATATATATATATATATATATAATGTTTGGAATGTCTTCTCGTTTGAATGGTATGCTTACGAATTTTCGGCATTTTAGCGCTAAACCATCTTCAGTAGCACAATACAGAGGTTAGTGAGAAATAAGTTTTGCGCTTATGCTCTTTTTTCACTAACGAATTAACATAAACACAATACATAAAGACAGTACATGTGAAAGTGACAGTGGGCGGTGAGGATGCCCCAAAAAACATCCAAAGTGCTAACGGTGACTGATACAGCGCTACTGAAGATGGCGAACAGCCGAAACCGGAGAGGAGACAGAAACATCACGAACCTACACAGTATTATAAGTACATTATATTATAAAACTATACATATATCCACTTCAAGATTCGAGAGGAATTGAAATGTATTGAAGTTAATTTATATTGAAATATGACGAAAGGTGGGATAAACTGGCGTCCTTTCTATTTCATCGTCCTTCCCAGTATTATATCCAGAAAATAGACTTTATCGAACAACTTTGAAAACATTTTTTATGACAATATTTAAATTTTTTTCATATGCCCATATGCGGCCTGTCGACGCATATTCCCGACTCGCTCAAAACTCTGATTAGTTATTAATTAATATTAGGCTGTACCCAAAAGTAATCGACAATTCGATAAGATGTATTTCGGTCTTGAGAGGAGTTCCTCAAGAGAGAGGGGAATAGAAAATTTGCCGGAAAAGTGGCCGGCGGAGAGTTAATATCGGTGAATATATATAGTAGATTAATAATTAAAATTTTGTTTTTTGGCAAAATAAAATGAATTCCAAAGCCAAAATGTCGATTACTTTTTGGGTACCCCTAATAATTTATTCGAGTCTTAGTAGCTGAACGAGTCTTGTATTCTGAATAATTTGATGAATTAAAATTCAGCGTAAATACGTATAACCGAATAATTAGGTAAAATTATCACACCGCGACCGTAGAACGTAAACGTAGACATAAAAAAAAGACACGAATTATTGTACACTGTGGTCTATCTTTATACACGTGTAAGCTCATTATCGACGGTCCATTTTTTTAGGAGGGATGTTCTCCCCCCCTCTTGTCTTATTCCCTTGAAATTTTATCGAACCAGTTTCTTCGCGGAGAGGTAGGAAAAGGGTAAACGCCACAAAACGGTAAGGTGGCTCCGCCTCATCCCCGTTTAATTATTCACCGCGCTTTTTCCTTCCGCTGATCCCCCACAACCTACGTCTCCCGGCGTTTCACTTTGCGCTAGGGTTTTTCTTTAAAAATCGTCCGTAAAAATTGTAAAATATCTCGGGGGATAAGGCGGTGTCGGCGAAGATAGGGGTTGGGGCGGAAATAATGAAGAGAAATATATTCGCCGGCGTTCGGGGGGGTGGAAAAAAAACTGGCGGTGAGGAAAACTGCGCCTGTTAATAACGCCCCGCCGGAAAATGAGTGTAAATCTTTAGGTCGGACGTGAATGAAGAAAATGTCCGAGGGGAAAATCTGTTAATGCCGCTGGGGTTCGAATCCCGTTGCCGCACCCACCAAACTGAGAATGGAGGGACATTGAATGGAATCTGGACGATCTACACCAACAATGCTACTGAAGATCCTGGCCAGGCTTAAAAGAATAGCAAATAAGCAAATAGTTTGGGATAGTTCGTATTGGGTACTTTGGTCTTTTTCCATAGTTGCCGTTCACTGAGAAAACGGAGTGGGAGAAAACACCCCGCTACTGAAGACGGCCGAAACAGGTCTAGGAGAACATTGTTAGAGTTTAACAATGCTGTTTTGCGGTCTGCGTGGGGTTGGAATACCGCGGATTTCGTGTTTTTCTGTCTCCTCTCTCGCCGGTTCGGTCTTTTGCTAGACCGGTTTGGGCCGCTCGCCCCATCTTCAGTAGTCAGTGTCACTTTTGGCACTTTGGATGATTTTTGGGGGCGTCCCCACTTGTACTGTCAAGAGACAAGACCGACTGAAGACGGCGAGCAGCCGAAACCTGTCTAGCAAAAGACCGAACCAGCGACAGAGGAGACTGGTATAATGTTTATAATAATATAATATAATAGTATTATGATAATATAATAATATAAATTATATTATTTAAATCCGCAAACAGCGTGTTGACAACCGAGTCCTAAAGCGATATCGGCAAACGGATTTTTTAATACACAAATACATCACTGTTGTACAACATAAAAAATATCTGAGATTTGTATACAGTAGGTTTGTGGTGTTTCTGTCTCCTCTCGCCGCTTGGGTCTTTTGCTAGACCGGTTTCGGCCGCTCGCCATCTTCAGTAGCGGTGTTAGGATGCCCGAAAAATAATAATAATGCGAGCAGCCGAAACCGGTTCAGGAAGAGACCAAACCAGCGCATATCTACGGTATTCCAACCAGTCCAGACCACAAAACAGGTATGTTAAACCAATTTATTTCATCGTAATAATAAATATAAATAACATAATTTATCGTAGATATCGTGTGTTTCTGTCTCCTCTCGCTGGTGTTTTGCTAGACCGGTTTCGGCCGCTCTTTTGGCAATTTGGATGGTTTTTCGGGGGCATCCTCACTGCACTGTCACTCGACTGAAGTGTCACCGGTCTAGCGAAAGACCGAACCACCGGCGAGAGGAGACAGAAACGCACTAAATCCACGGTATTCCAACTCCTCGCGGACCACAAAACAGGTCTGTTAAACTTGACGGTATCTCTGGATGCGGGCAATGTCGGATTTCTTGGCGGAACCTCATGACTCTATTCCGTAAGTCCGTGTCGGTTTCAATACGGATTTTTATATTGTCAGTTGTAAGTTTCGATGCCCTTTTCAAAACATGGTCTGCAAATAGAAACCGAAAGCGATACTAGAGATTCTATTCACTTTTTTTCCGCCATCCAACGAATTGACACCGACATCGTTATCGAGTCGATAGCGGACATGTTACACTCGGAAATGACGGTAGTTCTGTGTCAATTTCAAGTTGACAGCGTCCTATTTAAAAATAAAATCTATAAATAGTCATCGCCGCGTCAAAGCCGCCACTCGGACAACAATTCCCTAGTGCGCCTGCGTCCCTAGCTGATAACAGACCCGCTTGTTCTCTGATAACAGACTGGTAGGCTTGCAACGCCTCTCTCCCTCTCTCTCTCTCTCTCTCTCTCTCTCTCTCTCTCTCTCTCTTTCTGTAAACAACCATCGTCTGTAGCGGAGTACGCTATACACGCGGAATGCAGTTAAGTCGAAAAAAAACTCCGATAAGACCGAGTTTTCCCGGTTAATCTCCGACTTGGGCGGCAGCAAAGTGCCGAGACGAATTCCCCACGATATTGGCCACTTTTCAGTACTCAAGCTGACATTGTCAGTTTAACAGACATGTTTTGCGGTCTGCGACCGGTTGGAATACCGTAGTTTCTATCTCCTCTCGCCGGTGGTTCGGTCTTTCGCTAGACCGGTTTCGGCCGGAAGTCCAAGTGCAGTGAGGATGCCCCCGAAAAACATCCGAAAGTGACGAACACCGAAACCGGTCTAGCGAAAGACAGGCGAGATGAGACGGAAACACACGAAATCTACTGTAGACATTGTTCTATACGGCGGTGAATATTAGAACCTCGATACTAACGTAATGCTAAGTAATTTTCCATTGAGAAAAATTCCTACAATTCAATTGCTTATACAGAAAGCTCTGAGCTAGCCCAGGAATACTCTAGAGGAGAGAAACTGAAGGGTCGGCGCCTGACAGTGGGAGTTCCAAAACGCCGGAAGTAGAGAACACCCGGAAGGGCCGAACCTTGGGGGAGAAAAGGGCAAAAACCTTTTCGCCGGGGCACCCTCGAGTGGTTTCCAAACACAGAAAAACTTCCTGAAATAGCACTAAGGGGTGGGTTCAACTTCTGGTAGTTCCTACAGTGAATAGGATCAATTGATCGGTCAACTAAACCGGTTAGGTTTAGGTGTTTTTCCTCTGAACTCTCGAACTCCTACCGTATTGATAGATGCATCGGCGAAACCGGTCTAGTTTCATGGCGAAATAAGATAGAGTTATCGGAACAGCGGAGTAGGAAGCAAGACAACAGTCGAGATGGCCCCCAAACAGGGACGAAAAAGGGACAAAAAAAAAACCCTTTCAAAATTGTCTCGGGTCGTTTCCAAACGCGGGAAATATCCCGGTCACCGCGATGACCCGTATACAGTTCATTTCCATTTGGAAACCGGCGATAATTCCGACTTTTGAAAAGGGTAATATCGACAGATCGACCTGTACGAAGGGAAAGTATATTTTATGGGTTTTTTTTCCCGTAGTCTGACGGGCGGGGGGGGCCCTTTCGTGCGGCACACACACACACAGACACAGCCCTTTGCCGGTGTGTTAGTGAGCCGGTCGACGACCAAAGGTTAAAAGGGGGAGTGTCGGCTACGACCAAGGGTCGATGAGCCCTTCACTCCCCGACTCTACAGCACCGCCCTAAGATCTTGAACACGGCCAACAACGGACGAGGGCTCTCCTCGTCTTCACTCAATCTTAACATTCAATTAGTCTTTATATATATATATATATATATATATATATATATATATATATATATACATACAAATATATATAAAATCATATAAGACAGCAGTACAACAAATAGTTATTCAGTCTCCACCCGCTGGAGTAGTCGTAGCAGTGGCCCTTTTTTCTAAACTTACTTACTACTTACTTTTATCAGCCCAAGTGGAATAATCCCGGTGAGAAAAGCTAGAAATTTACCCTACAGTAACATTTAAGCCGCCTAGAACATTATCAGTTAATTGAAAATAAAATTTCAAGTACGGAGAATTATAAGAAAGGCCACAAGGCATAAAGCTACGAGGGCATTCGGTACGAAATACGTTTGAACCCCGAACTGAAAGAGCGACTAAATTCAATCGATATTAACCGAAAAGAGAGTTATTCTAGGGGATGTAAATCCCTATTTTCATTTATGTAGCCCGAAGTTTTCTAATTGGGGGCGTAAAAGTATGTAAACCTTACATTTTTTGAAAAAGTAGCGTCTAAATATCGTTAATATTAACTGAAAAATCCACTCGGACAGTGGATGGGATAGAACATTATTGTCAGGTAATTGGAAATAAAATGCTACGAATTGGCCACATAAAGCTACGAGGGGACTCGGTAGGAAATATGTTTCGTGCCCTGATTACGGAAACGGTGAGAGGGCAAAAATTGGAAAATTTCGGAAAAAAGAGCGAATAAATTCAATCGATATTAACCGAAAAGAGAGTTGTTGAACCTGGTGCTTATTCGAGGGGATGTAAATCCCGATTTTCATTTATAGCGATTCAAGCCCGAAGTTTTCTAAGTGGGGGGCGTAAAAGTAAGTAAAAAGTATGGTCTAAATATCGTTAATATTAACTGAAAAAAAAGCGTTATTTAGCGTTATATCTTTTGCTGGACCGGTTTCGGCCGTCTCGCCACATCTTCAGTAGCGGTGACAGTACAAATGACAGTATGTGACAGTATGAGGATGCCCCCCGAAAACACCCAAGTGCAGACAGTGACTGACACCGCGCTACTGAAGACGGCGAGGCCGAAACCGGTCTGGCGAAAGACCGAATCCGAGAGGAAACCTACAGCGTTATTTAGCTTTCGGCGGTTCTAGCCGGATATGTTTCACGCCGGCGTGTAAACCGTAAAGTAAGTAGACCGTGCGCGTATTTGAAAATTACAGACTACAGATTTACACATGCCGTACTCAGTGATCGTAGTGTACAGGGAGGTGCTTGCCCCAATGAGACTCAAGTAAGAGGCATTCCATTAGGCCATTGTGTTATTCGCCCGCCCCCCCCTTACAGCATCGTTCACACACAGACGTGCCCACTAATTAGCCCTAATTACAGTCATTAAAGACCTAATTACAGTCTCCGCTCAGAGGCGGTGGCCGCCATACTCTAGGTACTTATCTCTCTCTCTCTCTCTCTCTCTCTCTCTCTCTGAGTGGAGAAAATAAGTTTTAGAAGTCTACAACAAACGGTCGAAATACACATAGTATGCGAGATTTGCATTTAAAAATAATATTGTAAACGGTTAACATGTTTTGTGGTCTGCGAGGGGTCGGAATACCGTGGTCCTTTAAAGGTCAGACCAGCGAGAGGAGACAGAAATACAAGATATCTACAATACTACAATATTTAGTTTCAGAGGTTGAAAGAAACTGAAAGAAAACATCCATTACGGGTTGGAAAAAATTTAAATAAAACCTCGAATATCTACCACAATCGGGGGAGTTAAAACACTAGGATAGGAGAAAAGGTGTCCCCAAAGAGGGAACAGGAATGAGCCCACGATTAAGTGCAATAAATTAATTCATAAATCAAATGTTAAAGAACCTGTCGCCCGGCAGTATTGAGGACTAATAAGAAAACTTACAACTACAAAAAAAACTTGTTGAATATAAATTTGTATGTTGCGAACGAATAAATAAATAAAAATATCCCCTTTACTGTCTTATTTTATAGGTAGTTAATAGGTTTAATAGTTCGCAGTTGGGGGGAAAAAAACACCGCGGAAGGGATCGAGGAAGCCGCGGTACTTTCTTTTTCTTTTGAAGTGCAAAAAAGTGAGAAAAAGCGAAAGATTTTTTTTTTTTTTTAACAATGCCCCGGACAGAATTTTCGGTTGAAAATTACAATCAGTGTCTGTTATTGAATCAGAAGACAATGGGCATGCAGATATAGGAATTTTTAATAGAATTGTTTAAAATTTTATTCGATTTTAAAGGAGGATAAAGCTAAAGCGGGGATGGCCAAGAGACATCCAAAGTGCCAAAAGTGACTATAAAACCGCTACTGAAGACGGGGCGAGCGGCCGAAACCGGTCTGGCAAAAGACCGAAACACCAGCGAGAGGAGACGGAAACACACGAAAAATGATGAATTATCGCTAAGTTAAAATAAAATTGACTTGGCGTTAATCTAAAACTGAGCTCACGATCTACAGAGCCATATTGAAACCGACTTGGACTTAAGGCCTAGAATTTCGGGTGCCATTAAACGTAACTGTAGGGTTGATTTTACAATAAAACATATACACCGGGGTGTCCAACCCTTCGAAGACCCTGCTTATATTCAGTTTCACTTCTACAGCCTCCCGGACGACCGTGGGTATTAATGAACGGTCTAATGTAGAAGTAGGAGGGGTTGTTTACCGCGGCGAGGGGGTGGAAATACCCCTTGAGGGTGGCGTATTCACTCACCAATCGATACGGCACACCGAGGCCCCGCCAGCCCCGCAACGATCACATTTTCGGCACCACAGTTGGTAGGATATTCTTCAGGAAACGTCGAAGAACGTCCCGGAAGAACATTGGCCCCCAATAAACCCTTCCGGTGGTCCCTAGGGAATATCCCGGAACCGACATCCGCAATTGCGCAGAGTTAGATTTCGTCTCCTTCTGTTTTGCGGTCTACGAGAAGTTGGAATACAGTAGATTTCGCGTTTTTCTGCCAACTCTCGCCGGTGTTTCGGTCTTTCGCTAGACCGGTTTCTACAAGTCACAGGTGACAGTGACAGTGCAGCGGTGTTAGTCACTGTTGGCGCTTCGGCCAACTTGGGGTAGGTAGGATGTTCTTACGAAACGTCGAAGAACGTCCCGGAAGAACTAGGGCCCCAATAAACCCTTCCGGTGGTCCCTAGGGAATATCCCGGAACCGACATCCGGAATCGCGCAGAGTTAGATTTCGTCTCCTTCCATCTCCAGTAGCCCGCTGTTGAGCATCCTGTTTGCAGGACTTCATCATAAAGGTTGATTTTGTTAGTTCAACAAACCCGTCTTGTGGTCTGCGAGGGGTTGGAATAGCGTAGCTTTGTGGTGTTTCTGCCACCTCTCGCCGGTGTTTCGGTCTTTCGCCAGACCGGTTTCGGCCGGAAGTACTAGTCACAGTGACAGTGCGGTGGTTCGGACGTTTTTCGGCCCACCGTCACTTGTACTGTACCGAAACCGGTCTAGCGAAAGACCAGACCGGCGAGAGGGGGCAGAAACACCACAATCTACAGTATACTTATTGGCCGGAACCCGATGCCGGTCGGGAATAACGCCCCAAAACATATTCAAAGTTGGTAATAAAAGCAAAATTAACTCATTAAATACGGGCTTCTCGCCAATTTATATTAGGAAGTTTCGGCTCCGGAAATGCACTCTTAGACGGGAAGCAAATGTTGTAGGAATAGACTACCGAAATGAATTCCGAAACCATTCGATTATTGTACAACAGCTGGAAATATCTTCAGAGTGATTATTATAGGACACCGTAATTTTTGCGATATTCTAGCCCCGGTCGCTCGCCATCTTCAGTATCTTCTGTACAGCGACGGTACCAGTGAAGACGTCTGGTACAATTGTAGTTATGAAATGGCCCACGAAACTTTCATCACTGTCACGACAGTACATGTGAAAAAGTGACAGTGGGCAGTGAGGATGCCCAAAAAACATCCAAAGTGCTGACAGTGACAGTAACACAGCGCTACTGAAGATGGCGAGCGGCCGAAACCGGTCTGGCAAAAGACCAAACAGCAGCGAGAGGAGACAGAAACATCACGAACCTACAATAGGGATGAGTTTCTGCGCCGAAACCGGTCTAGCAAAAGACCGAACCAGCGAGAGGAGACAGAAACATCACGAACCTACAATAGGGATAAGTTTCAGCACCGAAACCGGTCTAGCAAAAGACCGAACCAGCAGCGAGAGGAGACAGAAACATCACGAACCTACAATAGGGATGAGTTTCTGCGCCGAAACCGGTCTAGCAAAAGACCGAACCAGCGTCACGAACCTACAATAGGGATGAGTTTCTGTGCCGAAACCAGTCTTCACGAACCTACAATAGGGATGAGTTTCTGCCGAAACCGGTCTAGCAAAAGACCGAACCAGCGAGAGGAGACAGAAACATCACGAACCTACAATAGGGATGAGTTTCTGCGCCGAAACCGGTCTAGCAAAAGACCGAACCAGCGAGAGGAGACAGAAACATCACGAACCTACAATAGGGATGAGTTTCTGCGCCGAAAAGCAAAGACCGAACCGGCAGCAAAGAGGGATGACTGCGCCGAAACCGAAAAGACCGAACCGGTTTTCGTTTATTGTACAGCAATGAATAGAATAAAAATTGAAAAAAGTATTATTATATGGCCGTACCGCTGTAGACCGGAGACCGCGCTTTCGGCTTGCCCATATAATGGGGCCGTATTAAAGTTAATAATGGGCACGTTATAAATAGGGCAGGAAGAGTGCCGATTGGGCAACATCCTTTATTGTCGAGTTTGTACGTCGACGGGGCCTTTCGTTCGTCCCACTTAACGAACGAGCCTAATTTAACTATTGTAAAACTAATTTAAATAAAAAAAATAAAAAAATTCTCTACTCTAATAATCTTAAATTTGGACTGTCCTCTGACCCGCTACTCAAAAAGGACTTCGGAACTTACTGCGGCCAACAAATTGACAAATAAGCGAAACTATATCGAAACCCAGGCGGGCATAAGACATCCTCAATCGCAGCATACCTACTGCAGTACCTACATTAAATTCCGGTTTCATTTAATCATTAAATTCCCGAATTTCAGTACATGTGACAGTGACAGTGCAGTGAGGATGCCCGAAAAAAGCATCCAAAGTGACTAACACCGCTACTGAAGATGGTGAGGGGCCGAAAACCGGTCTAGCGAAAGACCGAAACCACCGAGAGGAGACAGAAACACACGAAATCTACAGTACCTACATAAAATCCCGGTTTCATTTAATCATTAAATTCCCGAATTTCAGTACATGTGACAGTGACAGTGCAGTGAGGATGCCCGAAAAAAGCATCCAAAGTGACTAACACCGCTACTGAAGATGGTGAGGGGCCGAAAACCGGTCTAGCGAAAGACCGAAACCACCGAGAGGAGACAGAAACACACGAAATCTACAGTACCTACATAAAATACCGGTTTCATTTAATCATTAAATTCCCGAATTTCAGTACATGTGACAGTGACAGTGCAGTGAGGATGCCCGAAAAAAGCATCCAAAGTGACTAACACCGCTACTGAAGATGGTGAGGGGCCGAAAACCGGTCTAGCGAAAGACCGAAACCACCGAGAGGAGACAGAAACACACGAAATCTACAGTACCTACATAAAATACCGGTTTCATTTAATCATTAAATTCCCGAATTTCAGTACATGTGACAGTGACAGTGCAGTGAGGATGCCCGAAAAAGCATCCAAAGTGACTAACACCGCTACTGAAGATGGTGAGGGCCGAAAACCGGTCTAGCGAAAGACCGAAACCACCGAGAGGAGACAGAAACACACGAAATCTACAGTACCTACATAAAATCCGGTTTCATTTAATCATTAAATTCCCGAATTTCAGTACATGTGACAGTGACAGTGCAGTGAGGATGCCCGAAAAAAGCATCCAAAGTGACTAACACCGCTACTGAAGATGGTGAGGGGCCGAAAACCGGTCTAGCGAAAGACCGAAACCACCGAGAGGAGACAGAAACACACGAAATCTACAGTACCTACATAAAATCCCGGTTTCATTTAATCATTAAATTACCGAATTTCAGTACATGTGACAGTGACAGTGCAGTGAGGATGCCCGAAAAAAGCATCCAAAGTGACTAACACCGCTACTGAAGATGGTGAGGGGCCGAAAACCGGTCTAGCGAAAGACCGAAACCACCGAGAGGAGACAGAAACACACGAAATCTACAGTACCTACATAAAATCCCGGTTTCATTTAATCATTAAATTCCCGAATTTCAGTACATGTGACAGTGACAGTGCAGTGAGGATGCCCGAAAAAAGCATCCAAACTGCCAGAAGTGACTAAAACCCCTACTGAAGATGGCGAGCGGCCGCGACAAACCGGTCTAGCAGAAGACCGAACCACCGGCGAGAGGAGACGGAAACATCACGGACCTACAAAAGCTTATAGCTATACGGACGGAAGATTGATTGTATGGGACGAGATTGATGCAATAAACATCCTGCAATGATTGCGATTCATCTGCGGAGATTGGCACCAACAAAATTGACGCCATTCGTAGATTGTTCATCGAGAATTAGAGACCAGATTAAGCTCCAATCTGGCGCCGGCGAAATACTATTTATTCTCGCCTATTTGCAACTGTAAAATTACGCTGAACCGAATACAATTTCAAAGCCTTACAAGGCGCTGTAACGATGGAATTTAATATTCTCGAAATATCTGGCAGCTTTGACCAAAAATGCAATGAGATATTACGGTTGGAAATCTTAAGAAAAAACTATGAAATCGTAGAATTTAATTTAACATACTGTTCTGTGATCTACGCGGGTTGGAATACCGTAGATTTCGTGATGTTTCTGTCTCCTCTCGCCGGTGGTTCGGGGTCTTTCGCTAGACCGGTTTCGGCCGCTCGCCGCCATCTTCAGTAGTCGGTGTTGGCACTCTGGATGATTTTTTGGAGGCATCCTCACTGCGCCGTCACTGTCCAAACATCCAAAGTGCCGAAACTGACTACTGAAGATGCGGCGAGCGGCCGAAACCGGTCTAGCTAAAGAGCAACCAGCGAGATGAGACAGAAACACACGAAACCTATGGTATTTGGTTATAAGTATCGTTGATAGTTTAATATACCTGTTTTGTGGTCTGCGAGGGGTTGGAATACTGTAGATTTCGTGATGTTTCTGTCTCCTCTCGCCGGTGGTTCGGTCTTTCGCTAGACCGGTTTCGGCCGCTCGCCGTCTTCAGTAGTCGGCGAGCGGCCGAAACCGGTCTAGCAAAAGACAAAACCGGCGAGAGGAGACAGAAACACCTTCAGTGGGCTTTAATTTTCCGACCGGAGTTGGGAACGACGACACAGTGCTGACGGGATGCTTGGAGAAGATTTTGAGAAAGGATTTTTTTTTTTGTACAGCGCTCAACACTTTCGCCCGTTCAGCCTGTACGCTACTGAAGACGGCGAACGGCCGATAACCCAGAAGAATTCCGGCAGAGAATTCCAGAAAACGTGGAATCCCCAAACACGACTTAAACCGCGAATTTGGACTGTTAAGGCCGTTACTTAAAAGGACATCAAAATTGACCTTAAGTGACAAACTGACAATACAAAAACCGATACTGAAACCGACACGTACCAAGACATCAAACATCCAGTCGAAAGTTCTTCGAAAAGTCCTTAAAATCAGCTCCACGGTATGTTTCAAAACCGCACCGTCCTCAACATACCGAAAGTCGACGAAGTCCCGGCGGATCCTCAAGTTCCATTTCCGCCCCTCACTCCTAATCCTAATTTACCCTTTCAGTCACTCTCCTCTATTAACCAATTAACAAGTGTCAAAAAGTGCCATCATCGGGTAGTTTATTTATCGAGAAAAATATACGTGCATCAATTGTACTTACAACCCTAAAGTTGATTGGGCAGAAATAAAAAAATGTTAAAAAAAAAGTCGTGAATTACATCCCTTGAGAGTGTGTCATGGAATAAATTTAATATAATATTACATATCCAAGTAAATGCTCTTAGCCTTAGGCTTCATGTCGTATATAAATATAAATCGTATAGTTTTTTTCAGTGTTGTCTATTTTAGACTTTTACATAAAAAAATTTCGTATCCGAAATGTGGATGCGCAGGAGCCATTTCACGTAAATTTTCCTGTTCCACACACGCTTCAATAGATTCGGAATTTCCAAAAATGACCAAAAAAAAAAACGTGCCGGAAAGTGACCACTGAAGACGGCGAGCGGCCGAAACCGCGGCCCGAAATCTGTCTATAGATAAATTCTAGAGGGAAAATAAATAGAAATTGGTGGGCCTAAGTGTAGAAGGGTTCAACAACTGGACGGTTCCGATCGATCGACGACGTCGACGTCGTCGTCGTCCCCCTTCCAGTTGCCAGAGCTTTACGATAGGAGGAATTCCGAAGCCGGATTGTAAAGGTACATACAATTTTCGACCGGTTTTTATACAGAACCGAAAACCCCCAAATAGATCAGAAAGTTTCGACATTGGCACCACATAAAAGCTGGAAGGCAACGAGAGATAGACCTATTTGGTTGTCGCATAAGTTTCTTCAACCCTATGGCTCGAATGACTCTAAACTGCATTCGTTTATGTCCTCTGCATTCAATCTGATCTCATATCCGTTTATGACACATTCGGGTTTCGGTCGTCCCGGAAAGCTCTTTCAAAAAAAGTGCGCCCTTCGTCTGTGACAAAGTGTCAAAGTCTCCTCCACTTTTCCTCCACCCTTCATCAATACGTAGACCGATTTGCGGCATTTTGCGCGAGTTTCGTTATTTTTTTTTGTGTGTGAAAAAAGGGCAACAGTGCAAAGGACTGAACGGTTTAACAGAATTCAAGTCCCAAAATTGATATTGCGCTAACAATCCCGGGACAATAAGAATTAAATCACGATTGGATACGTTGGATTGGATAATATTGTGTATTCATTTCGCTCCGGAAATAGGGGGAAAAAACTTCCCCTTCGGGGACAAAAAGGAGAAACGTTTATGGGGTCGTGAAAACCGTCACGGGTCGAAAGGAAACTAAGGAAAACTCTGTGCGAAAACTTGATCTACACTCGTAGACACTTTCGCCTGGAAGAAATTAAAAAATTACACTCAATTTACCCCCCAAAAACCTCACTGTATGAATTTAGCTGTACCCCCAAAAGTAATCGACAATTCGATAATATGTATTCCGTTCTTGAGGAGTTGTTCGGGAGAATCGAAAATTTGCCGGAAAATTGGCAGTTTTTCCATTGTATTAACATACAAAACATTTCAGAGTTTAGAATACACGTTTTGCTGTTGGAATGACCCATTTCGTAGATTTTTTATCAATGTTATATTGGTATTTCCTTGAGGAGTTCCTCAATAGGGGGAGGGGGGAATCGAAAATTTGCCGGAAAATTGGCAGTTTTTCCATTGTATTAACATACAAAACACGTACGTTGATCTATTTCAGAGTTTGGTATACAAGTTTTGCTGTTGGAATGACCCATTTCGTAGATTTTTATCAATGTTATATTGGTATTTCCTTGAGGAGTTCCTCAATAGGGGGAATCAAAATTTGCCGGAAAAGTTGGCAGTTTTTCCATTGTATTAACATACAAAACACGGAATGTTAATCTATTTCAGAGTTTGGAATACACGTTTTGCTGTTGGAATGACCCGTATTTCGTAGATTTTTATCAATGTTATATTGGTATTTCCTTGAGGAGTTCCTCAAGAGGGGGGATCGAAAATTTGCCGGAAAAGTGGCAAGTTGGAAGTTGTCGTTAATATTTTAGCTTTATCAAAATGTCGATTACTTTCGGGGTACCCTAAATACTAGCAGCTATAAGAAAAGCTTAAGTTGATTTTTCCCCCAAAAAAAATTTATGGGGCAATAAATTGGCTACAGGATTAAAAAAAAAAACGGGTAAATTTATCACATTTTAACATTTTTTTAAAAATTTTAATATAAATTTGTGTTCGATTAAAATATCAATATAACGTGCCCACAATTATGAAAGTGGTCTAAGTCACATTTTCATATGAAATTCACACTAATTTAATGAAATTCACAGTAAACTTCCATTAATCGAGACTAAAAAAATTCCAAATTAAATTATGTCGCGTAATATAAAAATATTTGTTCGAGTTATTCCAGAAATATATGACTTGGACCAGTTTCATAATTATGGGCACATATTAATAACTGGGCTTTGTATTTAATTTTTTATATTAATTGAAACCAAATTTTAATATGTTTTAAAAAATGATTTTCAATTCGATAGAAATGTCAGTTTAACAGAAACAACTCGAGAATGCCGACGGAATTGCTGATGAATATCGTTTCCAATTCCAAAGTAAAAAATGTAATATTACTTTTGTGTACCGCTAGTGTATTTCAAGAGGAATAATGTATCTGTAATTTGATACTGAAAAGTAGTATCTTTTGTATTGGAAGAGGGGGCGGGGGGCGGCGGCCTCAACCCCGTTACAACCCTCAGTGTTACTGACCTCAGATTCGGCAACGTACGTAGTAACACTGACGGCAATCGTGCCGCCACCAAATAGGCATTTTTTTTTTTTCCTAATAGCGTTACACTAAAATTTGTGTCGAAAACCCGATTCGGGACAGTCAAGTGTTATAGAGCGCCGAACCCCAGGTGAAAGTGCAAAGTGTCAGTCTTTGTCGGTGTTTCAAGTGCGTGGAGCTTAAGTTCCCAGAGCTTTTTTTATCATGCAACTTTTTCCCTATTGACGTACTGTTCGAAATATCTTCAAGTCCCGATATCCGCCTAAGTGAACGTATTAAGCCCCGTCGGCCGGGAAAAAGTGTAAGAAAAATCATCGTTCGTATATCGTTTTCAATTAACTCTGTGTATTAGTAGAAAAATACAAATTTTTCTATACCGTATATTGATTGAAATGAGAAGGGAAATCGGGCGTCGGAAATTCGACGAATTTCATTTTTAATTGACCGGATTTTTCCGGCAAATTAAGCGCAGTTCGGTTACGGTTACGGTTACGGTTTGTTCGGCAACAAATTTGTCCGTATTCGGCAACTGACGCCGGCCGGCCACAATTGAATGGCAATTACCGGAGAGTCATCGTAGTCCTAATTAAATGTAGCTTTTAACAGTTTTACGCTTCTAAAATTGGTCTGTACACGAAACAGTCGTATACTGTGAACATAAATGCTTGATATAGATATATATATATATATATATATATATATATATATATATATATATATATATATAAAGTATGTATTTCCATCGTTTCCCGATCATTATTATTGTACAGCCATATTGAAAATATCGTCGAGACCGGTCTTAAAACTAGACCGGTTTCGGGTACGCAATATTTACGGGGCATAATTTTTAGGCGACGAATCGAAAATACGACCCACGTTCGTATTGAAATTGCCGATTGTACAATATACGTCCGATTTTCGAAAACAGGCCGCTGTTAGGCCACATTGAGCTTTTTAATGAGTCGCAGACTGAAAAATACTATCCCAACATATTGTTGTTGTATACAAGGTCATATAATTTAAATATATATATATATAGAATTAGATAAAAATATATATCAGATTAAAATACATTTTTTTTTTACTATTACAATTCGGGCGAGATTATTTTATTCGCAATTTTTGTCGTCCTCTCAAAATAATTTTTCAATACAGATGGCACTGGTTAAAAAGTATAACTTGTGATTTTCGCACTGTTACCAGGGCGACGGAACATATGATCCAGGGTTATGACAGGGCCGCCAACACGCCGTCGGCCGGCGGTAAATTCTGCCCCGATAATTCGAATTTTTTTTTCTTTCTTTTATTCGAATTAAGCGTTTCGGGGTTGAAAAAATTCGATAACGCGGTCGCGTTTCCGAGTACGGAAACCCGTATTAGGGTTTTCGTAGGGGGGAAAAACAGAAATCGTACGGCCGCGGGGCCGACGATCCAACGTCCAAGGTTCTGTATATATATATAGGTCGTGATAAAAACTGTATACACGGCCCGTGTCCTGCAAAATCCATTATTTTCTCCCAACGATACAAGTATAATAGACTGCAGCTGTTATTATTTATAGCGCCGAATAGTTTCATTTTTTTTTTATTCCACGACGACGGTTTGCAACACTGAGTGGAATGTTCGCGGATAACCCCTTTGGGTGAATAGGATTTTTTTCAACTAATATTTAATCGGACTTACTTCAGTTTTCGTGATCCTGTGTCGGGCCAACTTGACGACGGCGAAATTCCCCTTTCCGATTGTCTTCTCGATGTCGTAAAATCCGACTCTGACCGGTGCCTTTTGTCTCTCGGCCATTTCAGCTACCATTATCCAAAACGGCGAGCATCAAATACAATATCTCCTTTTGGGGGGGGGGTTTCGGCCTCTATCTATCTTTGTTTCGACTCTTTATCAACACTATATTTTACTTTGCCGCACTATCACTGTTCACTGTATTGCCCGGACACTGCCGAATTGGGGGGACGTTCTTCGCGCGGTGGCGGGGGCAGGGGCCGGGGATTTTGAGGGAGGAAGGTTTTCTTTGTTTCAGGAAATATCTTGTTCAGGGCGAAGGTGCCGACGGCTGCGGAAGGAGGAGAAGACGGAGCGACGCGAGTCCACGGTGTCGAACGTTTGCCATCTCTGGCAGCACTGAAACCCCCGTCCGCCTGCCTCCGGGCTCGGCGACGTCCGCTTCCCCCACCACCGACCGTAGGGCCCAGATTGGCCAACACGATACAGCGGGGAAAAAAATAATTCCCCCGCGCGTCCCCCGTCTAAATCTAGACCCCTTTTCCTGCGCTCCCCTCTAATAGACAACGATTATTTCTCACTTTTCCAATCTCTTTATTTATATTACAATGACGTAACAAATTTAAATGGAATTAGGAATCATGACTAAGGGGATTTAATGGGGGAAAATTCCCGCCGACCGAGTTTCTTTCCACTTGAATTTAGTTTAATTTAGAACCGACGCGGCATTGAACCGAGGGGGTTCCGCCGATTTACATTCAACGAATTGTACTCAATCTAAGTTCGATTGTACAACGGCATTTTCGTCTTACACGGACAAATATGATAAGTGCAGCGGGGAAATTTTGCAGGCCGAAAATGGACGACGAGTCGAACCGCTTATAATAATATCCGAGATGGCGCTGGCAATAGGGGGAAAAATTTACGGCGATAATTTTCCCGTCATCACCGATCGCCGTTCGCCAATTTCCCCACGGCCAATTTTCCGGATTTTTCCTCGCCAATGCCCGTTTATAATACGGGCTGGGAACAATTCTCGAGCCGAGGTTGTTGCACCTGACAGACTTATCGGATGGAGAATAACTTCTTTTAAAAACAAAAAAAACAAACTGAACTTTATTCAGGCAATTGGGGTTTTCCTAAAGAGAAAATACAAGATGAAAATATTGCTGATTTTCTGTTGGGTTATCTGTATTTTTAGGCTTGTTTACATCTCTGTAAAGAGAATATTTTCAAGTAAAATGTTGAGCCCGAAACTGGCCCGAAACCCACATTTTTATTTGCAATTTTTGTACCTCCGAAACGCTTAAAAAGTCAACTGAAATCCTATTTCTCTTATTCTCAAAATTGGCCTGAAACTCTGTTTCCGAAATATCACTCCGAAAAAAAAAAGGATTTCTGGGGCAGGTTCTAGTTCCGTTGGTCGTCGGAGAAATAAAACAAAATACTGAAACAGATTTACAATTTAATGTGTTACTTTAATTAAATATTTTAAACAACGAACGTACAAAATTACAACTGTTCCATTATTATTATTATTATTATTACGACAGATAAAGATATTTATTTGTAGAACTCGTGCTCCGATTCGTCCTTCTTAATGTTGTTCTTGTATCCCTTTTCGAAATCCTTGGCCAACACTATGTACCTGTTTTCCCTCACGGCGTGCATACCGGCCTGATAGACAGAAACAAAAATTTGTTCAGCCAAAAGATATTGATAAAATAGACCGTTCTGGTACTGATAAAATTATAAATGCTGTCGCTACATATCTCGAATGAAAAATATTAATTTATCACAGAGCACCGAGATTTCGAATCTATAATTCAACATGTTTTCACAATAGAATATCAGGCTAACATTACAATCTGAAACTCGACTCTTCTTTTTAGGTAACGTAAATTTCTGCGGATTTTGTAGAAAAATTAAGAATTGTTTTCAAGTGAACACTTATCTCCACTTTGTGACTAATTTTCAGGGCATTCCCGGCGGATTTGAACTGCCGATCTTCGGGTCAAGGCATGAGCCACGGAAGTACATTAAGAGATATTCGAATGCTGTATCCATGCCCTCTAATTATGAGCAATATATAATTACGTCCACAATTATGTAATTATCTCGCAATTAACTAAAGGAAAAATACTACAAAGTTAGTGATAATTGATAGAAATTATTCCTAAGTAGCATTCCATTAGTGATAATATCAATGACACTTATAAGAAAATACTGTAGATTTCTGTGTTTCTGTCTCCTGTCGCCGGTTTCGGTCTTTTGCTAGACCGGTTTCGGCCACTCGCCACATCTTCAGTAGCGGCGTCAGTCACTTTTGGGCACTTTGGATGTTTTTTGGGGGCATCTCACCCCCAATATCACTTGTACTGTGGTCTTGTTATTGTGATTTTGTGGGATGTTGTTTGTCCTCTTTGTATTGTATCCTGTTAATCCGCTTGGGTCTATACGGGGATAATTCTACAAGTCTAATGTCGTTTTAAGACAAACAACAATAACCAAAAACAGAATAACAATACACACGAATATACACACGACCAACCGCAGTACAAGTGACAGTGACACAGTGCGGTGAGGATGTCCAAAAAACATCCAAAGTGCCGAAACTGATTAACAGAAGTCTGATACCGTCGCTGTACAGAAGATACTGAAGATGGCGAGCGACCGGGGCTAGAATATCGCAAAAATTACGGTGTCCTATAATAATCACTCTGAAGATATTTCCAGCTGTTGTACAATAATCGAATGGTTTCGAATTCATTTCGGTAGTCTATTCCTACAACGTTTGCTTCCCGTCTAAGAGTGCATTTCGGGCGAAACTTCCTAATATAAATTGGCGAAGCCCGTATTTAATGAGAGTAATTTTTAATTTTGCTTCTATTACCAACTTTGAATATGTTTTGGGGCGTTATTCCCGACCGGTATCGGGTTCCGGCCTTCGCCAATTAGTATACTGTAGATTTGTGTTTTCTGCCCCTCTCGCGGTCTGGTCTTTACGCTAGACCGGTTTCGTACAGTACAAGTGACGGTGGACGAAAAACGTCGAACCACGCACTGTCACTGTGACTAGTACTTCCGGCGAAACGGTCTGGCGAAAGACCAAACACCGGCGAGAGGTGGCAGAAACACCACAAAGCTACGCTATTCCAACCCTCGCAGACCACAAGACGGGTTTGTTGAACTAACAAAACCAACCTTTATGATGAAGTCCTGCAAACAGGATGCTCAACAGCGGGCTACTGGAGATGGAAGGAGACGAAATCTAACTCTAATTCTGGATATCGGTTCGGGATATTTCTTCTAGAAGGACCACCGGAAGGGTTTATTGGGCCAATGTTCTTTCGGGACGTTCTTCGACGTTTCGTAAGAACATCCTACCTACCCCCAAGTTGGCCGAAGCGCCAACAGTGACTAACACCGCTGCACTGTCACTGTCACCTGTGACTTGTTGAAACCGGTCTAGCGAAAGACCGAAACACCGGCGAGAGGAGACAGAAAAACGCGAAATCTACTGTATTCCAACCTCTCGCAGACCGCAAAACAGTCTCGGGTAGTAAAAAATACCGGGAAGACTTTGGAAAAAAGTAAATAATCAGCCCGATAATTAAAGAATTCACCTCTTGACAAATGGCGTTGATGTCGGCGCCGGAAATTCTGTCCGGCCGTGCGACGTAATCCTCGAGGTCGACTTCTTCGGAGAGGTTCATCTTGGTCGTGATGGTCGAGAACACGAGCCGTTTCTGCCTCCTGTCGGGCAGCGGAAATTCTATTTTACGGTCGAGCCGCCCGGGGCGCAGCAGTGCCGGATCCAAAGTGTCGGCGCGGTTAGTCGCCATTATAACCTGACAAATTTAAAACCAGTTTTCATTGAAATATCGCGTTAAATACACGATGCGTTACATGAAATATCGTATAAAATACAGCTAAAATTGTTGGGTTTTCCGTAGAATATAATTTCGCGATACATAGGAAAGATACAGTATACGATGGAATGGAATGAATAACCAAAAATTTCTGTTAGTTGGTTCATCATTTTCATCACTGATTAACCTACTTGAATAGCATCTCCGGGCTTCAGATAAAAGAATGTTACTATATATTTGTTATCAGGACTATCAGTAATGTCGCTATTGTGGCTTCTTGCCATCGTAAGTAGAATCCGGCACTTACATAGTGATGGCCACGGCTATTAAGGTCTTTAGTGTCGCCGATTGCTTATTAAAAAGTGCTTCCACCGAAGATGGCCAGCCGAAATCAATCCAGTATCGATATTTAAGTTTTTATTGGAATCAATAAAAATAAGTGGCATTCCGTTGGTAACACTATCAATGATACTGTAGGTTCGTGATGCTTCTGTCTCCTCTCGTTGGTTTGCTCTTTTGCTAGACCGGTTTCGGCCGCTCGCCATCTTCAGTAGCGCTGTGTCAGTCACTGTTAGCACTTTGGATGTCATTACTGACAGTACAAGTGACACAGTGACAGTGCAGTGAGGATGCCCAAAAAAAACATCCAAAGTGCTAACAGTGACTAACACAGCGCTACTGAAGATGGCAAGCAGCCGAAACCGGTCTAGCGAAAGACCAAACCGGCGAGAGGGGACAGAAACATCACGAACCTACAGTATTCCAACCCCTCGCGGACCACAAAACAGGTATATTAAACTATCAACGATACTTATAACCAAATACCATAGATTTCGTGCGTTTCTGTCTCCTCTCGCCGGTTCGGTCTTTCGCTAGACCGGTTTCAGCAGCTCGCCGCATCTTCAGTATCAAGGTGTTAGTCACTTTCGGCGCTTTGGATGTTTGGACAGTGACAGTGCAGTGAGGATGCCCCCACAAATCATCCAAAGTTACTAAAGTGACTGACTACTGAAGATGCGGCGAGTGGCCAAAACCGGTCTAGCGAAAGACCAAACCGGCGAGAGGAGACAGAAACATCACGAACCTACAGTATTCCAACCCCTCGCAGACCACAAAACAGGTATATTAAACTATCAACGATACTTATAACCAAATACCATAGATTTCTGTCTCCTCTCACGGTTTGGTCTTCGCTGGACCGGTTTGACAGCATCTTCTGACTACTGAAGATGCGGCGAAGCAAAGGAGCAACCAGTGGGAGGAGACAAACATATGAAATCTACCGAATTCCGACACGTCGCAGACCGCAAAACAGGTACGTTAAACTACTTTCATATAACTCTGAACACGGTGGAACAAATCTATTGAAATCTGTCTATTTCTGAGAAACTATTTCAAAGATAAATGAGACTACTCTTCAGGGTTGGACCGTGATGATGGAAAATGCTACGGGGGAAGGGCAAAAACCGTTCCACCGGAGTTAACACGGGTATTTTCTAAATAGAGGAAAAAACAACCCCCACTAAATCTGAAGTATTACGCTATCCCACCGTAAAGTTGGTGGCGTATATTGCTAAGGGTTCACCTTGACGTTGGTCGTCTGATCGAAGCCGTCCATCTGGTTGAGCAGCTCGAGGAGGATACGCTGGACTTCCCTGTCGGCGCCGGTCTGCGCGTCGAAACGCTTCGTCGCTATAGCGTCGATTTCGTCGATGAAGATGATGGCCGGAGCGTTTTCCTTGGCGAGCCTGAAGACGTCGCGCACCATTCTCGGCCCCTCGCCCAAATATTTCTGTACAAACTCGGAGCCGACAACGCGGATGAAAGCGGCTGAAAACAGGAAATAGAAACCGATTTGTTATTAACCGAACGAGTACAATTCGAATATAAATAAAGGAGGGAAACGGGAACAAACACTGTGCGACAACAAAAACAAATTCGATATCACCTGTTTTGTGGTCTGCGAGGGGTTGGAATACTGTGTAGGTTCGCGATGTTTCTGTCTCCTCTCGCTGCCGGTTAGGTCACAGACAGTACATGTGAAAGTGACAGTGCAGCAGTGAGGATGCCCCCAAAAAACATCCAAAGTGCTGACAGTGACAGTAACACAGCGCTACTGAAGATGGCGAGCGGCCGAAACCCCCCGGTCTAGCAAAAGACCACAAACCGGCAGCGAGAGGAGACAGAAACATCACGAACCTACAAAAACAAATTCACCCCGACTTAAAAAACTCATAAGCTCCGAACGATTATTTTCGCAAATTTTAAATTAGTTTTCTGCTCATTACGGCTTATTTTCGTCGCGTATTATTTACGTTTACTGCTCCACACGACCTTTTTCGCTGGTTACTATTATTACGGTTTATTATTATACGGTTAAGCGTACACTCAGTTGTTCTTAGTATTCCGAATAGGACGCGTTGAAACATATTAAATTGAAATATTTATGTGAATTTTATAAGGTTGTACCGCGAATTTGTTATTTTCAATATTATTTATTTATATTAATAATGAATATAATTTATTAGGCAATTTTTATAAGATGGCGAAATCGTCGAACTGCTTCCGACACAAATAAAAAACGCAACTACTAAAATAGCGGCAGCATAATCTCAAAAACGTGCGCAGCAAAGGGTTAACAAAAAAAAAACAATCCTTCACTCGACACTAAGGGGACAAACAACATCCCCAAAAACACAATAACAAAACATATATATGATGAACAGACAACCACCGCAGTACAAGTGACAGTGACAGTGCACTGAGGATGCCCGAAACGCATCCATTTTACTTTTATTTTACTTTACTTATGAAATATATGCAGATATCAATAATGAAGGCTGACTAATATATATATATATATATATATCCTTTGTATATACACAATACAGTACAGTATATACCGATTACGTATATAAAGTATTACACATATATACCCCTATTACAGTAAATGGCCACTAAGATACAATGAATCGAACCGCTTAAGGGTTAATAGCTCTAAACACTAAAATATCAATCTCTTCTACGTTATTAAGGACCGACAATATATATATATATATATATATATATATATATATATATATATATATATATATCCTCCCCTGTGTTATTTATCCAAACAGAAGAAACACCTGAAAGTGTTAATGGTTATCAGAGTGAGTGTTCACTTCTTTGATCATTTTCCCTACTTTTTTTTTCTTTTTTCTTTATTTGTACAATCAATTATAACATAATTATATGTACATGTGTCGAGTGTATGTTTCTCACTCGAATGGCTCGACGAAAGAAACGATCCGATGACGGCACTTTTCACAACGGATGAAATAATTTATGGCTCGGTAAAACAATTCTACGGGCTAAGAAGATCTCTGTTTAAGCCAGGATAATGGATGGGTGAGGGAGGGGAGGGACTGAACAGGAGTGGATCGGGATGAGGGGAGGCTGGAACTTCGGGAACCGGGATTTTGCGACTTTGTCCACTGTCGGTATGTTGAGGTCATGGTGGATTCTATGGTTAGAAACATACCAGGGGGGGGGGAGCATTAAGGACGGTGCGAAGGACTTTCGATTGGAATCTCTTTTCCCTACTTATGGCTAACAAACGTCCAAGGGAATGCACTCCATCCAACACGCTGTGCACTGTGGGCCCGCCTAGTGCTCATCACTCTCTGTATCACAATCTGAACCATTGTCGCCTGTGAGAGCTCACCTGTCGTGTGGTGGGCGACGGCTTTGGCCAGCATCGTCTTGCCGCACCCCGGAGGGCCGTACATGAGCACGCCCCTCGGCGGGTCTATACCGATCTGCCTGTACAGCTCGAAATGGGTCAACGGAAGTTCGACCGCCTCCCGTATTTCCTGTTTCTGCATGTCCATACCGCCGATGTCCGAATACTGCACGTCGGGCTTCTCATCTTTACAACAACAACAACAACGTAAATTTTAACTAATTTGATATACCTGTTTTGTGGTCTGCGAGGGGTTGGAATACTGTAGGTTCGTGATGTTTCTGTCTCCTCTCGCCGGTTAGGTCTTTTGCTAGACAGCGGTTTCGGCCGTTCGCCATCTTCAGTAGCGCTGTGTTAGTCACTGTCAGCACTTTTATATGTTTTTCACTGCCCACTGTCACTTTCACATGTACTGTAATCTTTGTCAGTATGTCAGTCGTTTATTGCATGCCCGTCGTTATGCATAAATTTGGGGGTTAACAGTAACAGTAACCCCAATAACAATAACATAACACATATAAACGACTGACATACTGACATTACAGTACATGTGAAAGTGACAGTCAGCAGTGAGGATGCCCCCAAAAAAACATCCAAACTGCTAACAGTGACTAACACCGATACTGAAGATGGTGAGCAGCCGAAACCGGTCTAGCAAAAGACCTAACCAGCGAGAGGAGACAGAAACATCACGAACCTACAGTAAATTTTAACATTAAAAACGGACACAGAAAAATAAAATAATAAAACAGTATTTTGTCACACCGGAACATTTATAAAATTCGTTTTTTTGATATACCTGATTTTTGTGGTCCGACTCGTACCTAGAAAACGGATTAACAAAATCCGAAGACAAACATAACCCCCCCAATAACAATAACACATGTATATAAACGACTGACATACTGACAGACACTACAGTACGTGTGAAAGTGACAGTGCAGCAGTGAGGATGCCCAAAAAACATCCAAAGTGCTGACAGTGACTGACACAGCGCTACTGAAGATGGCGAGCGGCCGAAACCGGTCTAGCAAAAGACCAAACCAGCGAGAGGAACATCACGAACCTACAAATTCGTTTTGTTACTTTATGTTGTTATCGCTCACAATCCCTAGTTAAAAACAAACGTCCGTGGCATATGTGTATACTCGACAACCAGATCCACCGAGGTTCATATTTTAACGTTTAAAACGGACACAGAAAAATAAAATAATACGCGAACAAATTTTCAATAAAATAGTATTTTTCGCACGGAACATTTATAAAATTCGTTCTGTTACTTTATGATGTTATCGCTCACAATCCCTAGTTAAAAAAACATCATATGTGTATACTAGACACCCAGATCCACCGAGGTTCATATTTTAACATTTAAAACGGACACAAAATAAATTCATGTACGAACGTTCCATAAAATAGTCATAATGTTCCAACACACTGGAACTTCTGTATAAAATTATTTTATTTATTTAAACGGATTTTCCTGCCTAATACCACAAGCTGTAGAGGGTGTAAAGGGGTAATATTTAGAGGTGTTAAGTCTTGCAAGTTTTGTAACATTCCTGCAGCAGTTGTCCAGATACAAAAATAATTATTCAAACTTTAACTTTGAGCAGTCCGATATGAGATTACAAAAACTCCTAAATTAAGGATAAAAGAAATATACCTCTTTTGTGGTCTGCGAGGGGTTGGAATACCGTGGATTTCTTGTGTTTCTGTCTCCTCTCGCTGGTTTGGTCTTTGCTAGACGGTTTGACCTCGCCATCTTCAGTAGCGCTGTGTTAGTCACTTTTGGCACTTTAGATGTTTATCCTGCACTGCTCCTGTCACTTGTACTGTGGTTTGTCAGTTTGTCTTATACATCTTGTTATTGTGTTTTGGGTATGTTGTTTGTCTTCTTTGATTTCATTAATCGGTTTAAGTTTATAAGCAGATAAGTCTATAAGTCTAATTTTGTTAATAGACTTAAGCTGATTAACAAAATTGCATCCTCTGAACAGAAAGAAGAATATCCCAAAAACACAATAACAAAACACCTATACAAACACAGACAACCACCACAGTACAAGTGACAGTGCAGTGAGGATGCCCAAAAAACATCCAAAGTGCCAAAAGTGACTGACACTGCGCTACTGAAGATGGCAAGCGGCCGAAACCGGTCTAGCAAAAGACCAAACAGCAGCGAGAGGAGACAGAAACATCACGAACCTACAGATATCAACTTCTTTATTAATCCACCTTCAATGCATTGATTTTTCTCCCCCAATTGATTTATACGTCGAAACCCCTTTTCCGGTATATTATTTTTTTCACCAAAGATAATTATTGAAATTGTACAAAATTATTCAAATTTTCGTAAAACTATTTCCAAATTCTTGAAAAATCTTTGCAAAATGTTTCCAAATATGAAAAAATATTGATACACCCATCGAAATCTACGGAAGTATAGCAAAAATAATAAAGCATATAATTACCGGCTTGAAGCATTGATATGGAAGAGTCGGCTTCCGGAGGCAGTACGTCGACCAAAGCATTGCTGTGCTTGTGCAACGCTACGCTGGCGGAAGGTTTCAGAAGTTCACGGTCGATTGTCGACAGAATGCGAACATAGTAATTGGAACCTGCAATCATAATTTGATAAATAAATTACAACGGAGTCAGAAATAAAGAAACATCAATACTTATGTCAGTAACAGTTGGCCTGCGATGATCAATGATTAAAACTCCGTACAAAAATTAGATAGAAGAAGCAAAAAATATAAGGAAAAGAGGAGGGTGGGAAAGGGGGTGGGAAACATCTTAATTTTTAATTTTAACAAATTTAATTTTTTTATCTGTACTTATTTTTCAGCAAAACTTGCTTTCTGCAAGGCATTATTAAAAATTTGGTGCTTTGGTGCATAACAGGAAAATCCAATTCGCGCTATAAAAATGACAAAAAAAAATGTCTGCGCTTTACTCCCATTTCCCGCATAAATTTTAATATTTTCTTCAATATTATATCGGTATTCCCAGCATTTTTTCCATTTTATTCACATTCTTTTTTTCCCTTCATTTTATAGAATTAGCCATTATTCATTTAGGATAGGGCCATTTTTAGGCCCAAAGAGGCGATTTTTAGCCCGAAAAATGTCATTTTTGGGCCCCTAAAATGTCATTTTTGGCCCCCTAAAATGTCATTTTTGGCCCCCTAAAATGTCATTTTTGGCCCCCTAAAATGCCATTTT
Organism: Lethocerus indicus; assembly: GCA_019843655.1. Classification (NCBI taxonomy): domain Eukaryota; kingdom Metazoa; phylum Arthropoda; class Insecta; order Hemiptera; family Belostomatidae; genus Lethocerus; species Lethocerus indicus. The sequence continues at coordinate 1,254,328 of JACDQD010000009.1, read as the reverse complement.
TAGCCCAGAAAACGCCATTTTTAGTCCACTTTTGCTGCGCTTATTTCGCCGATCGCTTATAACTTTTTTTCCGCTTGTGTTTTCACATCATTTTTTCAAATTATTTTTTTCTATTATTCTGGATTTTTTCTTCAGCGCTTATACAGCGTAATTATGCCGTAGATTCATTTCAGTCTCCTCTCGCCAGTTCGGTCTTTTGCTCGCCATCTTCAGTAGCGGTGTTAGTAATTTTTGGCACTTTCAATGTTTTTCAGGGGCATTTTTCTTTCACTGCACTGTCGCTTGTACTGTGGCGGTTGTCTGTCTGTCATATTTATGTATACCACTTAACGGGTATGTTAAAGTGGCGTATGTTACGCTTTTGCCAATATACGCTTCCGGATTGTCTTAAGTAGTTCACACCTGCTTTTACGTTTCTCTCTATTTTGTCATGCGACGAGGACCATAATAGCAGATTTCTTTTTTATTCAAAGGATAATCCACTGTCCGTTGATGGGACAGATTACTAATATTAATGATAGATTTTCAAAAAAAGTAAATATTCACCAGTAGTCGATCCGACAATGCCTGTATTCTGATCGACGGCTTCCAGAAATTGACCGATGACCAGAGGTACACTCTGAATCCTCTTCACTTCCTCCTGGGCGTGGAGGTATTCCTTCTTCAGGTTGCGCTGTTCATCCTTTATGTATTCCTCTTGAACGGCCAAAAATTCAAGCTGCCTTTCGAGTTTCTACAAAAATTAAGAGACGTATTAATAAAAAAATAACTCTCGAGTCATCGAATGCGGTCGAACATATTTTTTAGAAAAATCGTAAAACTATCCGGTCGAAAATGCTCTTGTAGAACTTAATAAGAATTTGGGGTATTTGGCAAACTATTGGGTGTTAGAAAAAACAAATATTTTCGTAATCCCCCACTCGATATAATACAAACTATTTACAAGTCTGTAAACGACACAAAGTATAGTTTAATTTGGAATTAAAATCAAGAAGAATTTTGAAGAACAAATTCACTTTAAAATAGCCAGTTTATTAAGATAATCATAAACATTCTCCGTAATAATGCTTGTGTCAATAATAACTCAATAAATACGGTTCTCTGTTCAGGTAAATGACACATAGACCAGAACGAAGACAAAATAATTATTAAATTGAAATTTGTAGCATTAACATCGCGTAAGTAAAGAAACATTCAACAACTTTGCTTCCACTGGAAAATAGTTGAAGTTAATTCAATTCAATTTGTATATACGAGATATTCCTGTTATAAGAAATTCGTTACAAGGTAATAACAATTTATCATTCAAATTTTATAATTGCTTTCTTCTGGAAGCGGTTCGTAACAACTGAAATTACTCTTTTTCCAGGTAAAAATACCTCAATGTTTGTACTTACGATGTATGAATATTGTTGTTGTATTTTTTATTAATAATACTCATTTTAATTTACCAACTGTTACGTCCATTTATTAACTGGACGTCTCGCTCTTTTTGGTCAAAATCGTCAATTCTCAACGCTCTCGGTTCAGAATTTATATCGTCCGTCAGTTTCCTCTCGTAATTACAAATTTTCTTTCAAATAATCGTTAACGACCCGCATAATTCGCTGTCTCTCTCTCTTAACGCGTTAAGATGCGAAAGTGCATTTCTCGCAGATAAACGAAGGAAGCGCTATCGCGCTTACAAAATAATACAAACTTAGTATTTTCGTCAGATAAATTCTGTTTTCGTTATCGAAATGTCGCTGATAACAGCTCAAATTCTGATAGTATAATCGACAACTTATATTGCACCATTCGAAGCAAAACATATTTTCGGATATTGGAATTTCAAAAATACTTCAGGACCGACTTATCGAGCTCCGTGTTTAGAATATTTTCGGGAAAAACATTACGATTAGTTCTTTCTCGAAAATATTACGATCATTGAGTTCTGACCAGTGTGTAATGTTTACGGGGCGAAAATTAAATTACAGAAGCTTTAAATTTCTTACGGATCGTTAACTATTCGAGGATTTCTATCCACAAATAATGGTATGCTGTTCACGTACCGCCGGCGTCTCGCTGTTTTTGGTAAAAATCGTCAATTCTCAACGCCTCGGTTCAGAATTTATATCGTTTGTCAGTTTCCTCTCATAATTACAAATTTTCTTTCAAATAATCGTTAACGACCCGCATAATTCGCTGTCTCTCTCTCAACGTTAAGATGCGAAAGTGCATTTCGCAGATAAGGCGAAGCGCTATCGCTTACAAAAATAATACAAACTTAGTATTTTCGTCAGATAAATTCTGTTTTCGTTATCGAAATGTCGCTGATAACAGCTCAAATTCTGATAGTATAATCGACAACTTATATTGCACCATTCGAAGCAAAACATATTTTCGGATATTGGAATCTCAAAAAATACTTCAGGACCGACTTATCGAGCTCCGTGTTTAGAATATTTTCGGGGGAAAAACATTACGATTAGTTCTTTCTCGAAAGTATTACGATCATGTTCTGACCAGTCTGTAATGTTTACGGGGCGAAAATTAAATTACAGAAGCTTTAAATTTCTTACGGATCGTTAACTATTCGACAATTTCTGTCCACAAATAACGGTCGACTCACTTTGAATTTAGTGAACAAATCCTGAGTGTCCACTTCTTCGGAAAGGCTGTGGCCCAATATATTGGGCTTAGAGTCCTGACTGTTCTCCTCCTTTTAACAGAAAAAAGAAAAAACATAATAAACTAATAGTGGTAAACACAATAAACTCAACAGTAGCAGGGGACAGTGCACACACATTTTAAGAAATAATAGGCTCAGCAAAATTATGCCCTATTGAGTTATAAATTAATAAATAAATAGGACTAAAACAATCCTATCTAACGTCTAAAAACAATCACCTTGTCGTGCAAAACAATTCCAATTTCCTCCATAATTTAATAACACTGTTAACACTGGGGATGCAAGTCACTCGCCAATATGGAGGGCGCCAGTCGTACCAACACTGTTCGGGGCCTCAATGACAACAGATGTTTGTTCGTTTTAATAAAAAAAAAAATATTTTATACATCAGAAAATTGCAATTCGGTTATATTGAGAGAAAATAAAAATTCTTAAATCGTATACGTGTTTCGATATTGAACAGATGGCCCGATGCGATAACCGAAAAAAATGTATACGCTCAGTTTCTGTATATCCCGTATGGCGAATTGACAAATTTAAATTTATGACTAATTTTTGTATAATAATGTGACGATTCAAGACGTCTGTACGTGACGTCATACGCTCTGAGCGAAAATACAGATTTGTATAACCGGTCGCGCAATTTAGTTTTAATACTTGTTGCATAAAATATAATGAAAATATTTTATCTTTTAGATTTAAGCTTAAAAAATTAAGCGGAATTTCAGTTAAAAATAAAAATAAAAAAACATTTTGTATAAATACAGTTTGGTAATTTGGCAACACTACACGCACGTAGCCGGCGTAGTTTTGACCGTTGTTGCCGATTGAAAACCGCAAGTGATTATGAAATTTGTACGTTGTCAAATCAACTTCTTTAATTCAGTTACAAATTCTGGGGAAAACGGCCGAAACGAAGCGAAAAAGAGTGTCCTTGCCCGACCTCGTCGTGCCCAACGATCCGCAGGTAAGAATTTCAACTGACGATGCAATAACCTACAGGGTTTTTTTTTATTTTTCTGTCCCCTTTTCGAGTTATTCTCCCTTTGAATTTCGAAATTGCCTTGGAATACCTTGAATTTCGTAAACGGAGAAACCACTGTTTCGGCCGCAGGGGCCCGAATTCGAACTGCAAATTTCGCCACACTATTAGGCCTACAAGTTCTCCTCTAATTAGTTTTTTCTCTATTTAATGTTTTAATTGTCGTTTACGTTGCCAGCGTGCGGTTAATACGATTTAAATGAACAGTCTGTCTCCTCTCGCCGCCGGTTTGGTCTTTCGCCAGACCGGGGTTTCGGCCGTTCGCCGTCTTCAGTAGCGCTGTGTTAGAGTCGCTGTCCCGCACTTTGTGCATGTTTTTCCTGGCGGCATCCTCACTGTACGGGTACAAGTGACAGTGACAAAGTGCCGACAGTGACTGACAAGGCGCTACTGAAGATGGCGAGCGGCCGAAACCGGTCTGGCGAAAGACCAAACCGGCGAGAGGAGAGAGAAACATCACGAACCTATAGCATTCCGTTAGTAACACTACCAAAATGACACTTATAACCAAATACCGTACTGTCTCATGTCGCCGGTTTGGTCTTCTGTTAGACCGGGGTTTCGGCCGTTCGCCATCTTCAGTAGCGGTGTCAGTCACTGTCGGCACTTTGTGGATGTTTTTCCGGGGGCATCCTCACTGTACAGGTACAAGGACGGTACAAGTGACATCCAAAGTGCCGACAGTGACTGAGCGCTACTGAAGACGGCGAGCGGCCGAAACCCGTCTAGCGAAAGACCGAACCGCGAGAGGAGACAGCGAAGTATTCACACTACCAAAATGACACTTATAACCAAATACCGTACTGTCTCAAACCGGTATTTTCCTAAACTGTACTTTCATATAAATTTGTATTCGATTAAAAATCGGCTGACCGATGGAAATTTCGGTTAATAAAAACAGAATTATTTTATTAATAAAAACAGGATTCAGCAGGGAACAAATGTTTGTTCAATATGATCATTCATATTGAAGCTCGTTGATATTCCTTTGATGGTTATACTTGATAACTGGACTGGTATTTAATAATTACACTAATTAAAACCGCATTTTATTTGATTAAAGTACGATTGATGTAAATTAAAGAAAAACAACTTTCATAAGATAATGGTCATAAGTTAGTGAGATTCCGGAGAGTGCTGTCCAAGATTGGCAAAGCTAATGAATTTTCATTTTGATTATGTTTTGACTGTACAGGGAAAGTATTGAAAAATATATTTAAAATTGACATTACGGATTCCTGACGTAGGGGTTGTTCTACTGGGATGGCGAGGGGTACAAGGAGTGAGGAGTGTACAGGCATTCCCAGTGACTGACACAGCGCTACTGAAGACGGCGAGCGGCCGAAACCGGTCTAGCGAAAGACCAAACCGGCGAGAGGAGACACCACGAAGCTACAGGGGTATTCCGACCCATCGAAGACCGCAAAACAGGTATGTTAAAGAAATTAATGAGGGTTTCGCTCAATATTGCCGGTTCGGTCTTTCGCTAGACCGGTTTCGGCCGCTCGCCATCTTCAGTAGAGGCGGTTGGGGGCATCCTCCCTCACTGTACAGTACGAGGACAGTACAAGTGACACAGTGGCAGTGGGGATGCCCGAAAAAATGACCGACACAGCGCTACTGAAGACGGCGAGCGGCCGGAACCGGTCTAGCGAAAGACAGAACCGGCAGCGAGAGGAGACGGTATTCCAACCCCTCGCAGACCTCAAAACGGGTATGTTAAAGAAATTAATGGGGGTTTTGCCCTCAATATTGCCTGGCGAATGGTCCCATAACATTAAAATTCTGTAGGTTCCTGGTGTTTCCGTCTCCTCTCGCTGCCGGTTCGGTCTTTCTCGCTAGACCGGTTTCGGCCGCTCGCCGTCTTCAGTAGAGGCGGTTGGTCACTTTCGGATGTTTTCGTGGGGGGCATCCTCACTGTACAGTAGGAGGATGCCCGAAAAAGTGACCGACACAGCGCTACTGAAGACGGCGAGCGGCCGAAACCGGTCTAGCAGAAGACCAAACCGGCGACAGGAGACAGTACGGTACTTGGTTATAAGTGTCATTTTGGTAGTGTTACTAACGGAATGCTATAGGTTCGTGATGTTTCTCTCTCCTCTCGCCGGTTTGGTCTTTTGCCAGACCGGTTTCGGCCGCCCGCCGTCTTCAGTAGCGCGGTGTCAGTCACTGTTAGCACTTTGTCACTGTCACTTGTACCGTGTCACTAGCGAAAGACCGAGACAGAAACCCTAGGGGGTATTCTCCAACCCCTCGCAGACCACAAAACTGGTATATTAAACTTAAAATTTATTCCCCTCCATTCTTTCAGTCGGTTCCCCCCAAGCGAATCTTCTCCGGGGAGACTTTTCCACGTTTCCCGACAAAGTAAGCGTCCAAAGTCCCTGTTCCAATTCTTCAGCATGAGTCATCGTATTGAATTAAATATAGTTTTTTCTCTCTAACCGAGGCGTTCACCGAAGCGGAATCGTTCGGTCAGTTGGGCGACCGCAGACAGAAGAGAATGTTGAATGAGTTTCGGACACAATCGGCCGGCTTTCTAGCCCAAAGGAGATTGTAAATTGCGCAATTTCGTCTGATTATTGTGTGTCACGCGCGTGTGTGTAACGAACGGGCGAAAGAATTAGACGCGGAAAGGGGACAGCTTCCGGGACAGGGGCGGGATTCATTTCCGGTTTCGGCCCCCTCCCCCCAATTAACGGGACCGGAGGAGAAATTCTATGGACGATCTCCAGGAATTTACCTGTTGTGTGGTCTTCGACGGGGCTGTAGATCTGTTGTAGACCGGTTTCGGCCGCTCGCCGTCTTCAGTAGCGCGGTGTCGGTCACTTTCGGCACTTTGTGGATGTTTTCCGGGAGGCAATCCTCACTGCACACTGTGCATTTGTACTGAAGATGCGGCGAGAGCCGAAACCGGTCTGGCGAAAGACCGAACCGGCAGCGAGACAGGAGACGGAAACACAACGAATCTCTACGGTATTCCAGGAATTTCAGTGGAAAACGCTGAAGAAAAGCTTCCTTGGAAACTTAGCGAAACATATTAGGTGTACCCAAAGTAACAATTTGATAACCTTTTTTTTTTTGTCTTGAGGAGTTCCTCAAGAGAGGGGAATTTGCCGGAAAAGTGGAAGTTGGAGAGTTCTCGGTAATATCGGTGAATATATATATAGTAGATTAATAATTAAAGTTTCTTTTTTAGCAAAATAAAATGAATTCCAAAGTCAAAATGTCGATTACTTTTGGGGTACCTAAATACAAATATTACAACGATATATACAAATGGTGATTACCGCATACATTCCGGCCTGTTGGCCCTACTACATTTATATACTTAAATACATTAAACGTGAATTTTTTACAAATATTATTGCGATAGTCGGGAAAATTTACATTGAAAACTATAAAAATAGGCGATAACTAAGCAAAAGTCGGTAGCATCAGTGGGGAGAAACCGATAAAAATTTAGGGGTAATAAATTGGCTATAGGACTAAAAAAACAGGTAAATTTATACAGTTTTATAATAATATTTTTTAAAAATTTTTTATATAAATTTGTATTTGATTAAAATATCAATATATATCACAATATATTTGGTGATAATTAATAACACATTTATTCGATTATATTGTCCTCTAATTGATGGAAACGGCAGTTTAACGGAAACAACATTCATTTAAATACGCGCCTAACTATTCAAGAATGAATGACGATGTTGATTAATTATAATAAATAAATTTTGACGGTCCAGACAATATTGAGAGTAAAAAAGGGCTGATTGGGGAAAAATGTTGGTTGTATTTGGTTGGGGGGGTGAAACCGAAAAAATCTTTTTGCAAAGAAGTAGGACGGGAACGATGGGGAGAAACATTGGGCCGAATATTTGTGTACGAAACATTTATTTTATTTAAATTATAAAACGGATATTATAAAATGCTTAAAATAAAAAAAAACCCCGAAAATACCCCGAAATCGATGACCCTTTTACAGCTGGAAAGACAATATAAGTTGCCTGGAAATTGTGGTTTTCTAATGGTGGCCGTGCTTGTGGTAGTAGACCGGTACCGGGTGGTAGCTGTGTAGCACGTAGTTCTGGTACGAAGTGGCGTGACCCCGTGACCTCCGTGACTCAGGGCGTGGCCGGAATCGTGATGGGGCGATCCTCCGTCGGCGGCGTAGAAATGGCCCAGATGGCCGGCATCGGCGAGGGCGCAAAGGCAGAGGGCCGCCACTAGGAGAACCTGGAAACGGAAATCGTGTACAGGTCTGTAAATTGGAGACGGGGGGGGGGTGGGGGTTGTTCCCGCGAAATTCCAAACCTTGCGGTCGAAAATATTGAGGACAATAAGCATAGGGGTGCAGTGCACCCGCAGGTCTTCAACCTTACCCCGAACACAGATCTTAGTGTCCCGGACCTCGCGGTACAAAAAAAAACGGCAATTTCCACTCAATCGTCACCCTCTAATCTATAAGTCCAAACCCTACTAGCTCCAGACATCCCGAAAGTTCCCAAAAAGGAACTCTGGCCACGAGACCTAAACGTTTAAATTAATAAAAAAAAGGGGGGGAGGAATGAGAAAATTAATTCCCAGAATGACGCGATATTTACCCCTATAATCCTCTTAAAGGATCACACCATCCCCTTCAGACAATCTGACTCACACTTTGAAAAACGATTTAACAAAATCCGAAGACGAATATAATCCCCCAATAAAAAATAACAGAACATACATATACATATATATATATATATATATATATAAACGTACTGACAGATATTACAGTACATGTGAAAGTGACAGTGCAGCAGTGAGGATGCCCCCGTGCTGACATCAAAGTGCTGACGGTGACCCTGCACTACCGAAGATGGCGAGCGCCCCGACAAACCGGTCTAGCAAAAGACCAGACCGGCGAGACAGGAGACACCGCGAAGCTACGGTATTCCAACCCCTCGAAGACCGCAAAACAGGTATTTTAAAGATATTAATGAGGGTTTCGCTCTCAATATCGCCGGTTCGGTCTTGTCGCTAGACCGGTTTCGGCCGCTCGCCGTCTTCAGTAGAGGCGGTTGGTCACTTTCGGATGTTTTTCGTGACACGAAAACATAACGAACCTACGGCATTCCAAACCCTCGCGGACCGCAAAACAGGGAAACCGGCGGGTTTCTCCTCCAATTGTGTTGTCTGGTGTTGTTAGCGGTCGTATCAGTGTTGCTTGTTGTTGTACCATTTTACAGTTGTAACAATAAAGAGAGAAAAAAATTGTGACCCCGTCACAAACAAACTCACAGAACAGAAAACATATGTTGTGTGTACATGAAAACGTCTATTTCCTATCGCCGCTTCGGTCTTGTCAATAGACCGGTTTCGGCCGTTCGCCGTCTTCAGTAGCGCTGTGTCAGTGGCCACTTTCGGCACTCTGGACATCCTCACTGCCCACTGTCACTTGTACTGTGGTGGTTGTGTCTGTTTGTCGTATATATATATATATATATATATATATATATATATATATATATATATATATATATATATTGTCTTTTGGGGGGTTGTTGTCATACCTCGCAGACCACAAAACAGGTCTATTTAATCTATTTTTAGAGTTTGGAATACACGTTTTGCTGTTTGAATGACCCGTAGATTTCGTCGATTCGTAGATTTTTATCAATGTTATTTATTGGTATTTCCTTGAGCAGTTCCTCAAGAGGGGGGGGGAATCGAAAATTTGCCGGAAAACTGGCAGTTGGAGAGTTCTCGGTAATATCGGTGAATATATATAGTAGATTAATAATTAAAGTTTCTTTTTTAGCAAAATAAAATGAATTCCAAAGTCAAAATGTCGATTACTTTCGGGGTACCCCCTAGTACTAGCAGCTATAAGAATGCTATATTAGTCGGTAACTAAGCATAAGTTGATTTTTTCCCCAGAAAAAATTTATGGTGAATAAATTGGCTACAGGATAAAAAAAAACAGGTAAATTTATCACATTTTAACATTTTTTTGAAAATTGTTAAAGTCAAAATGTTGATTACTTTTGGGTACCCCTAATATGTATATATATATATATATATATATATATATATATATATATATATATATATATAAAACCGCCATATTCAGCTCATGAGACAATCAAACCGAAACCCAGTGACTACTAGAGACGGCGGAAAGCGGTATGAAAATAAAAAATTTATGTATTACGACCCCATAAAATCTGACAATTAACTCGTCACCGGGGTAGCCTCTAGTTACATATATACTTTATATATTTATAGAACTATGGGGCTCTAAAGTCCTTCTTACTCCGGGTATGTCCCAATTTCTGATCTACCAATTGTACTTAGAACAAAGTTTATTGCACTAGAAAGTATCAAAGCCCGATATTTATAGACGCTATGTGCATCGTTACCTGGACGAACTTGTACATGTTGGACGAGTGGTTGTCGGCGGCGTAACGCGTTGTTGGAGGGCGAATGTTGCTGACGTTGTACAGACGTCGGGCTTTATATATAGGAGGACCTGACACCCCCTCTCCTCCCCCAACCACCCCCACTTACCACCTACCACTTACCACTTACCACTTCGATTTTGTCACAGTTTTGACGTCTTGTGCAGTTCCACTCTAGCATTAAAACGTCGCCCTGTGCGTACCGCCGTACTACGGTCATTATGTCATTTTCGCGGTACAAAAGAAAAAAAACCGGTTTAGCGGTATACAATTCGTGAATTTGTTCACGTAATGTTACGAATAAGGGGGGTTTTAAGCCACCTTAAGTTGCTTTCTGGAGTATAGGAAAGTTTCGGTTTCAACACCGACCGAAATTTGGTTTACTTCCGTAACGGATTTCGGTTGCACTTTTCCTTAAAGCGTTTCCGAATTGTAGACCTTTTTTTTCAATTTGTTCCCATTTTTCCGCTTCCAATGACGAACTTTGCCGGTTCGAAGTTTTATACATCCGTAACGTATTTCCGTTGCATTTTCCCTCATCCCAAATATTTTCAATATTATAGACCTTTTTTTTCAGTTCATTCACTTTTCAGGTCGGCATTTGCGAAAGTTCCAAACCTGACGTTAACTCCTGAACTTTGCCGGTTTGATGATATATCCGTGACGTATTTCCGTTGCATTTTCCCTCATCCCAAATATTTTCAATATTATAGACCTTTTTTTTTCAGTTCATTCACTTTTCAGGTCGGCATTTGCGAAAGTTCCAAACCTGACGTTAACTCCTGAACTTTGCCGGTTCGAAGTTTTATACATCCGTGACGTATTTCCGTTGCATTTTCCCTCATCCCAAATATTTTCAATATTATAGACCTTTTTTTTCAGTTCATTCTCTTTTCAGGTCGGCATTTGCGAAAGTTCCAAACCTGACGTTAACTCCTGAACTTTGCCGGTTTGATGATATATCCGTGACGTATTTCCGTTGCATTTTCCCTCATCCCAAATATTTTCAATAATTATAGACCTTTTTTTTTTCAGTTCATTCACTTTTCAGGTCGGCATTTGCGAAAGTTCCAAACCTGACGTTAACTCCTGAACTTTGCCGGTTCCGTAACGCATTTCCGTTGCTTTTTTTTTCCCAATCCCAATGAAAATTTCCATATCGTAGACATAGTGGGCTCGAGCACGATCCGGTTGATCTTCGCCAGTGAAACTTTTGTGCACTAAAGTTCGGCCCGACTATAGAGTTGTCCGTAAAAGGAAAAAATTTGAAAAAATTTTAATCAACTGGAACAATCGCGTTACAAAATTATCCCATACGGTCCAGCGGGACTTTGCCGAGACTCTGCAACTGAGTTTCAGTAACGAGTAGTAGTAACAATTCTGCTACTGACGCTGGCGAACAGCCAAATCTTCCAGGATTTTTCTACGTGTTTTCTACGTTAGAATTGTTTGGCCTCTGTTTGTACAGAAATATTTTCTATCCGCTTTTCTCGACCAACACAGTAATTACGCCAGTTCTATTCGGATTGAAAGTTATTTTTTTTTTATTGCCTATTGTTTTATTGTCACAACAGTAAATTACAATAAGCGACTAGGACACTAATAAGCAGTAGACAATAACGTGAGGAGAAATCCGCCGGGTCCTAATTAATTGTTTTTTTTTTTCAATTTTTCTTACACACTTAGATGGCCATCTTCCGTTTTCGGACCGGTAGGGCTTAACATACCTGTTTTGTGGTCTGCGACGGGCTGGAATATCCCGTAGATTTGTTCGGCTCTGCGGTAGTACTTCGTTTAAGTTTGGCTATTTAAGTACAACACGTCGGCCGTTTCAACGATTTCTCGAGATTGAAAGTTTAGGATACCCTTTTTTTGCGGTCTACGACGGGTTGGAATAGCGTAGATTTCGTGTGTTTCTGTCTCCTCTCGCCGGTCTGGTCTTTTGCTAGACCGGTTTCGGTCAACTTTAGTAACTTCGGCAGTTTTGAATACCCTTTTTTGCGGTCTACGACGGGTTGGAATACTGTAGATTTCGTGTGTTTCTGTCTCCTCTCGCCGGTCTGGTCTTTTTCTAGACCGGTTTCGGTCAATTTTAGTAACTTCGGCAGTTTGGAATACCCTTTTTTGCTGTCTACGACGGGTTGGAATAGCGTAGATTTCGTGTGTTTCTGTCTCCTCTCGCTGGTCTCATCTTTTGCTAGACCGGTTTCGGTCAATTTTAGTAACTTTAGCAGTTTGGAATACCCTTTTTTGTGGTCTACGACGGGTTTTTTTGGAATGGCGTAGATTTCGTGTGTTTCTGTCTCCACCGTCTCACTTTTCTAGACCGGTTTCGGTCAATTTTTGTAACTTCGGCAGTTTGGAATACCCTTTTTGCTGTCTACGACGGGTTGGAATAGCGTAGATTTCGTGTGTTTCTGTCTCCTCTCGCCGGTCTCATCTTTTTCTAGACCGGTTTCGGTCAATTTTAGTAACTTCGGCAGTTTGGAATACCCTTTTTTGCTGTCTACGACGGGTTGGAATAGCGTAGATTTCGTGTGTTTCTGTCTCCTCTCGCTGGTCTCATCTTTTTCTAGACCGGTTTCGGTCAATTTTTGTAACTTCGGCAGTTTGGAATACCCTTTTTTGCTGTCTACGACGGGTTGGAATAGCGTAGATTTCGTGTGTTTCTGTCTCCTCTCGCTGGTCTCATCTTTTTCTAGACCGGTTTCGGTCAATTTTTTGTAACTTCGGCAGTTTGGAATACCCTTTTTTGCTGTCTACGACGGGTTGGAATAGCGTAGATTTCGTGTGTTTCTGTCTCCTCTCGCCGGTTTCGTCTTTTTCTAGACCGGTTTCGGTCAATTTTGTAACTTCGGCAGTTTGGAATACCCTTTTTTGCTGTCTACGACGGGTTGGAATAGCGTCGATTTCGTGTGTTTCTGTCTCTCCTCTCGCCGGTCTCATCTTTTGCTAGACCGGTTTCGTCTTTTTCTAGACCGGTTTCGGTCAATTTCTTGTAACTGTCTACGACGGGTTGGAATAATAGCGTCGATTTCGCGTGTTTCTGTCTCTCCTCTCGCCGGTTTTTGTCTTTCGCCGGATCGGTTTCGGCCGCTCGCCATCCTCAGTAGCGGTGTCAGTTGGGTATTCCAAACTCTGAAATAGATCTGCGAGGTACGAACAACAACCCTCTAATAAATAATAACAAGACAGTGCCCCAAAAAAAAAAAAAATCCGAAAGTGACACCGATACTGAAGATGGCGAGCGGCCAAAACCGGTCTGGCGAAAGACCGAACCAGCGACTGTTGGACTCAATATTTTCTGACTGTAAATTTAGGGATTTTGTCGACATTTCGGCGGAATAATTGCTCGGTTTCTCTCGGGTTTGTACTTTCAGATTTTAAGTGTGAACAAATTTTCGAATTCGGACTTGAACGATTTCACGCAGCTTTGGTTGGTTCGGCCCTAAGACTACTAATTCTGGACCGATTCCACAATTCGGTCGCTAACGTATTCGCCGGCCATTGTATGTTAGAAAGTATTTGTTTCTGTTTGTTTTTTTTTTCTTTTTGCGTTTTTCGGGCCCGTGACATAACAACGCGTTCGCTACGGTCCAAATGGAAATTGTCCAAAACGTCGTCGCCGGCGCTGAAATGGAGGCGGAAAAGTAGACTCGTTTTAGAAATTTAGATTTTTTTTTTTGTGCCCCGTTTTTTCTCTCTCCTCTTCAGTGCGTGTTCCCCCTTCAGTATTCCCCCCCCCTCTGAACGTTTTCGGCTTCTCGCCACCCTCAGTAGCGCCACCCTAATTCGATATCAAGCCGGCCTATATCGCTCTTACACAATACCAACTTATAAACTTCAGTGTAATTGTACTAAAATTCAAATATCCTTGTCCCAATACTCGTCGTGTAGATCTCACTAGTTTGTAGTAACTATTCGTGGAGTTTTTGTAAATTTCAAATTTACAAACGCGATTTTTCTGGCTATTGGACTGGCAACTTGAGTGTAATTGCGGATTATTTACCAACCCCCGGTTTTCAGGTATTTCAGGTGTACCCAAAAGTAATCGACAATTCGATAAAATGTATTTTTTGGTCTTGAGGAGTTCCTCAAGAGAGGGGGAATATATAGTAGATTAATACTTTTAAATTCCTGTACTACTTTTGGGTACCCTAGCGGCACAGAAAGTTTGGACGCATTTATGTATTCCTTTATGTTCATTCACCTTTCTTGCTGCATTAGTGAATGTGTCTCATACTAATCTATATATTGTGATGTTTTGTAATTGAAAAATACTCCGCCGTAGAATTTTTAGTAACTTCAGTTCGGAGCGTCTACGACGGGTGTCAGATTTCCACTTCGGGCTCAAAGTGAATTTGAACTTATTTGAAGTTCCAGGGCGGAAGTGAAATCAGCGGCACAAGCGTCGCCGCGTGCAAAAGTGACTGGCGCCGCTACTGAAGACGGCGGACGGCCGAAAGGACGCGAAATCTGTGGCTTCAGTACTGGAATTTATTCGGGCACACGATGCTTTTGGAACTGTGCCACTAGAGCCTATAATTTTGATTATCAATTTTTTTTCTCCAAAACTCCAACTTTCATTTCCTCGCGATTACATTTTTTAATGTAATTTTTTTAACAACAGTAATTAATCCAATTAATTAGTTGCAACGTCATGCAACGCCTCGTCTCAATTGCTTCTGAAATGGGCTGAACGTTAAATTGGATCGCGTTAATAAATATTTTTCGACTCTATATTTCTCGGTGAATGGGGACTTCCATTCGTAAGTCCACCGCACACGACGCTACTGACGTTGGCGAGAAGCCGAACTTGTGAGCGATGATGTTCTAGAAGGGGTTATTCCCTCGTTAAACGTTGAATTATTAATGATCTAATCACAAAATTCTCAACCTATTTTATATAGGCCCTCTGTGGGCCGAATTTTTATTTTAAATCCAAAAAAATTATTGGGGGGGTAACGAAAAATCAGCAATTATAAACCTATATATGCGAATGAAAAAATAAATTGATATTGGCTGTCTTGACAACGTTATTAGGACTAAGATTTATGCTCCGTTTCACGAAAAAAGCTATAATTATTTGGTAAAATCTCTCGATAGATTGAAATTTGAAAGTTACACGGGGGCCCATAGAGGGTTAACAGGCCTACAAAGTTTACCCATTTATTTATAAATCGTTTCAATATTATTGCAATTTCTTATCGACTGATCACTGGACATTTTCACATATCTTTGTTCAAAAGCGATTTTCTCTGCGGCTTAGTGTAGACTTCAAATTATCTCGAGTGGAATTTAAAAAAAAAAATTTTAAAGTAACCCATTGAGACATTGTCGGTTTTTCGTTTTTTCCCCGCTCGCTCGGCCTCCGAATTGAAATTTTCGAGGCCGATAATTTCCTACAGTTTCATAAACGGTGGCGGCCGCCGACCGGAACACGAAAGGGTGTTGACAAATTCAGTTGCAACTGAAGCCGCAATAAGTTACAGCTATGCGATGTCACGTGAAGTTTCGTCTGCGGGAGGAATAGTTTTTTTTTATTACTCTGAAAGAGGAGAATTTTCAAATTTAATTACACGTCGAAAATTGAAAACGCCCCCCCTCGGGCCGAAAATTTTCGTCTCTAATTTCGTTGCAAATATGAAATTTATTTTGTAGAAAACGAATGTACGAAAAGTTTTTCCCAATCGCAGCACAGTGGGGAATTTTTATTTTGAATCCAAAAAAAAAAAAAAATAGGGGTAACGAGAAAAATCGCCAATTTTGGCGAATGAAAAAATATCGATATCGGTGGTTTCTCGACAACGTAAATCGGCTACCTGTGAAAGTTATACGGGCCCGTTTGGAGGGTTTTAAATAAATAGAAATAATAGTTTTTTTTTATTCGGACCTAATCTATATTTAACATCCAAAGTCTGAATCTACATATGACTTTACCCCCCAATCGTTAACCTTCCTTTGACAACCTTGACGGCCAATAATTTGGTGTTTCGGCCGGGCAAATTAAAAATTCGTCCAAGGATATAATTTCAGTTATATTCTTGCGGTCCGTTTTTAATTGGGATCGGGAAATATTTGGGGGGGAAAAAATTTGGAATTTTTCCCCGGCCACGTGGAATCCCCAGTGTAACCTCATCGTAACCTTCCTCCGTGTGGCGTGATCCATCCCCCCCCCCCACTAAGGTGGCGTGTCCTTGCGAATTTATTACATTTTTTTTTGTAATTTTTTGTTGTTTCAAATCTCCCATTAGATGTAGTAGAGACAATGATCGGGCTGAGGATGTTCGCCAATTCTCTGACAAAGTACAACCGTCTGCTGAACACTTTCAACAAGGTAAAGTACCGAACATATGTTCGCCACCAGGTGTACTCCACACCTGGCTCTTCGACTGTATTTTTAGCCACATTGTATTTACTCTCAACGTTGGAATCGACCCTTTTTGGGGACGTATTAAATCTGGACATGGTTATCGTAGAAAGACAAGAGTTCACGATGGACGAACAAGATTTAGTAAACCTTTCGCGAACTTCAGATATATCTTTATTCGATACAGTCATCTAGCGATATGTTTTTGTATAGAAATTTGTATAATTCTCAATCAGGCGGTATTTTTCGAAACGCTCTCCGACACGCAGGACCGGTTTTCGAGTTCGTTTATCGCAAAAATAATTTCTCTTTGAACATGCACAACGATCTTTACTTTTCACTGTTTCAAAATGCCGCAATATATACAGTTTTCCGTTAAGTCTTTCTTCGTTATCGGAGGTCGAAAATCATTGGTGTGCCGCCAATTTTTGTCCATTTCGTTTACGACAACGTTTGTTTACATCGTAATATCGTTATCTCCAATCGGTGGAGCCAACGTACCGCTTCGTGAACAGGTCCTTCAGGCATCGAAGTCTGTTTAGAGAGAGTGGTGGCTGAGAGCGGAAATACGACCGAAGAGGGTTGATTTTAAGTGCAAAATTTTCCGCGCGACAAAAGTTCGAACGGTTCCCCAATCGTTAAACTTGGCAGCTCGATCGAAACCGAGGTCCGTAACAGTTTAGCCAATGTGGCGCCCAAAGACTCAGTATTAATAGATCAGGAGCAACGTATATATTTTCTATACCGATCTATAAAAGTCAAATCGTTAAATGTTTAACGGAGGGAAAATAATGGACGCCATGGACATTAGTTTGTAAATACGGAAAGTGATAGGAGAAAATACGAGCCGCTCAATCCAAATTGTTCACTTGTAATTTATATATTAGCAAATTTGAATTTGACCGAACTCAAACTAAACGATCCAAATTGTTTTAATCGAAGGACACAACACATTGGGTAGTATCACAATGTTTTACTTTATTCGGTACGCGGTGGCAGCTTTGCCCGTAAACCGATATTTTAAGAAAAATTAAAGCTTTATGCAATGTTTTACTTATAAAACTATTAAATGCCGTACATTTGGCGGTGGACATCCGGTAATCTCAATATTTACGATCCGACAATCGGAACTGTTTTACAACCAAAAAAAAAAAAGGAATACAGTGTTCCCTCGCCACTTCGCGCTTAACGTTTTGCGGCTTCAGCGCTTCGCGCTTCGCGAGTTTTTCCAAAATATTCGTCAAAAAATAAAAATGAAAAACCGCGTCCGCGGAGCGCCTCTCTCGTAAATCAATGTCGATTAACGTTTACTACCGTATAAGGTTTTGTCATTAACTTTATTAATTAGCAGCCGACACGTTTAAAAAAATACGTACACTGTTGTAATTTCTGTCTTAAATGTGTGTAAAGTATAAATACCGTTTGGATATTTAAAACATTCTTTGTATCCCGCATGCACGAAAATTCCCAGGGGCATATCCTACTTCGCGGTTTTTCACAGCTTTCGCTGAAGGTTCCGGTCCCCATTGACCGCGAAAAACGAGACATCACTGTATATTGTGCGAATAATAAAAAATAACTGAAAGAATACCTCGTTTCTACAGTCCGGTTTCTGAGTCTTTCGAAACTTTTTCTCTGAATGTATTCTCGTTTTTGAACCGGAATGGCAATAATTTATTTATGAAATTGTAAATATGAAAATTTATAGCGTACATTTATGTTCGGACAGAATTTTACGAGGACGCTGCACAATGTAGGCGTCAAGGAATCGACCGAAAGGAAATACGTGCACAAATTGGAGATAATATCGGGAATGGCCGATTCCCGATACCGTTGTACAGAGTCATGGATCAGAGGGGAAAAATCGTTGCGCCAGAACAGGATCCGAACGTAAATCCAACTGTTTCTATTGTTTATAAGTTTGTTTAAAGAATTTACACGGAACAAAGAAGTGTAGACAGCGCATTTTGTGGTACCAATTATAGTGTTTTAGTCTGCTGTAGTATAATTTGAAGGTATACACTTTATTTCCTTCTTTATTACAGTCGTTCATTACGTACGATAAATTGCATCGATACGAAGCAATTTATTTAATGTGAAAGTACAATAATTAATTATTGATTATCTGTTGTGATCAATAAGTGCATTAGTTATAAACTATAGGGAAGAAATATAGTGTAGTTTTTGTGTTTCGGTAGCGCCGAAGTGACTCCCGGAAGCGCATGAAATCTAAACTAATTATTAATGGAGTTTAATTTTAAGGTCAGACGCCTAAAAAGGAAGTGGCCACGACCTAAATGATTAAATTAAATGTTAATAATAAATAAATAAAATTAAATTTAAAAATAATAATAAAAAAGAGGAGAAACTAGTGGGTTTCTCCTCTAATTGTTGACTATTGTAGCTAGTGATTTCATCAATGTTGCTTATTGTATAATTTTACAGTTGTAACAATAAAAGAGACAAAAAAAAATGTTTAAGGTCCTATAACTGGTCTAAATACAGTGACTGATCGCACGAGTCGAAGGTATTGTTATAATATTTTAAATTTTCAGTTAGACCAGGACAATTTGGTGGCGATGTACAGGTGCATGACGCTGTTGAATACGATGGATAAAATTCTGTACGACGCCCAGAGGCAGGGCCGGATATCGTTCTACATGACGAGCTACGGCGAAGAGGCGACGCATGTCGGTTCTGCGGCGGCGTTGAAACCTGACGATCTCGTGTACGGCCAGTACAGGGAAACGGGTACGTACTGCGTACGACGCCTTTTCGCAAAAGTACAGTCGACCCTCCCGTAACTATAACGTGTTGTACGGAAACCGCGCTACAAGAAACTCTGATTTAACCGTACAAACCGGGCTAATTCGCGTTGAAAGCTTTCGGAAACCGCGCTATAAGAAACTCTGATTTAACCATACAAACCCGGGCTAATTTCGTAAAAAGCGCGACGGAAACCGCGCTATAAGAAACTCTGATTTAACCGTACAAACCCGGGCTAATTTCGTAAAAAGCGCGACGGAAACCGCGCTATAAGAAACTCTGATTTAACCGTACAAACCAGGGCTAATTTGTATGCGTTCTCACGAAACGTACAGCGAAACCGCGCTATAAGAAACTCTGATTTAACCGTACAAACCGGGCTAATTTGTAGTGCGTCTGAAACTTTAACCGTAATAACCGCTATAAGAAACTCTGATTTAACCGTACAAACCAGGCTAATTCATTGTATGGAAACCGTGATACCGCACGGAAACCGCTATAAGAAACTCGAATTAGTTTAATACCTTATTTTGTGTGGTCTGGTTTGAATACTGTAGGTTCGTGATGTTTGTCCTCTCACCGTTTGGTCTTTGCCAGACCGGTTTCGCCGCCGCCATCTTCAGTAGCGCTGTGTTAGTCACTGTCAGCACTTTGGATGTTTTTTTGGGCATCCTCACTGCCCACTGTCACTTTCACATGTACTGTGGTGGCTATCTGTTTGTCGTATGTATATACCGCGACAAAGTATGTATATACCTCGAAGCGCTTCGAGGATTGGAAAAAACGTCGGCACAAGTGTATAATATCTGGTTCGGATTACTTTGAAGGGGACAAAATAGATATTCGTAAATGAATAAATAATTTTCGTGAAAAACCCAAAATTCGCGATACTTTTTTTGAACAGAACCTTACGCGAATAAATGTTTTATTATCAGGTTTCGTTCTATTGTTTCAATGTTTTTCCGATATGTACGCAGGCGTACTTCTGTGGCGCGGCTACACCCTGGACGACGTGATGAACCAGTGCTACGGCAATTGCGAGGACAAAGGCAAGGGCAAACAGATGCCCGTACATTACGGCAGTAAAACTTTGAATTTCGTCACAATTTCGTCGCCGCTCTCGACGCAAATGCCGCAGGGTAACGAACACAGTGCTTCGGAATATCTTCGGTTTATTTTCTTATCGATTTCTATTTAAAAACTCCTCTTTATCCTTGTATCCCAGCCGTCGGTTCCGCCTACGCATTTAAAAGAGCGAAAAATGGAAAATGCGTTATTGTCTATTTCGGAGAAGGCGCCGCTAGCGAAGGCGACGCGCACGCTGCACTGAATTTCGCCGCTACGTTGGAATGCCCGGTTATATTTTTCTGGTAAAATAATAATAAATTATTCGAAACATTAATATTTTTATCAGGTTTTTTTGCCCTTCAGGCAGACAGACGGACTCTTTGAATTTGATTTCGATTTACTTTGTTTCGTTAAAAACTGACTTGTTCCAGCCGAAACAACGGTTACGCCATTTCAACGCCGAGCTCCGAACAGTACAGGGGCGACGGTATTGCGGGACGCGGCACGGCTTACGGCATGCACGCTATCAGGGTCGACGGCAATGACATATTGGCGGTTTACAATGCGACGAAAGAGGCGCGAAGATTCGCCGTCGAGAGCAACAGGCCCGTCATCCTGGAGGCCATGACCTACAGGTTTGCAAATTTATGACAACACTATTTATAAAATAGTAATAATAATTTTCTATATATATAAAATATGAGGAGAATTTCTATGGAAAATGGCTCCAGTCTCAAAAATTTTCAAAAAAAATGCATTTTTAAAATTTAAATGAATCGAAAATACTCTGCAAATATTCCCCATTAGGCTACGATTATTTATATGTATGTATAAATATATAAATATACATATATAGAAAATGGGGGGAGAATTTCTGCAGAAAACGGCTGTGGTCTCAACAATTTTTTGACCGAAAGACATTTCATTAAATTTAAACCATTCGAAATTACTCTGCAAATATTCCCCATTAGGCTACGATTATTTATATGTATGTATAAATATATAAATATACATATATAGAAAATGGGGGGAGAATTTCTGCCGAAAACGGCTGTGGTCTCAACAATTTTTTGACCGAAAGACATTTCATTAAATTTAAACCATTCGAAAATACTCTGCAAATATTCCCCATTAGGCTATGATTATTTATATGTATGTATAAATATATAAATATACATATATAGAAAATGGGGGGAGAATTTAAGCCGAAAACGGCTCCGGTCTCAACAATTTTTTGACCGAAAGACATTTCATTAAATTTAAACCATTCGAAAATACTCTGCAAATATTCCCCATTAGGCTACGATTATTTATATGTATGTATAAATATATAAATATACATATATAGAAAATGGGGAGAATTTCTGCAACGGCTTTTTGACAAAATTTAAACCATTCGAAAATACTCTGCAAATATTCCCCATTAGGCTACGATTATTTATATGTATGTATAAATATATAAATATACATATATAGAAAATGGGGAGAATTTCTGCAAAACAATTTTTGACCGAAAGACATTTCATTAAATTTAAACCATTCGAAAATACTCTGCAAATATTCCCATTAGGCTATGATTATTTATATGTATGTATAAATATATAAATATACATATATAGAAAATGGGGAGAATTTCTGACAAACGGCCTGGTCTCAACAATTTTTTGACCGAAAGACATTTCATTAAATTTAAACCATTCGAAAATACTCTGCAAATATTCCCCATTAGGCTATGATTATTTATATGTATGTATAAATATATAAATATACATATATAGAAAATGGGGGGAGAATTTCTGCCGAAAACGGCTCCGGTCTCAACAATTTTTTGACCGAAAGACATTTCATTAAATTTAAACCATTCGAAAATACTCTGCAAATATTCCCCATTAGGCTACGATTATTTATATGTATGTATAAATATATAAATATACATATATAGAAAATGGGGAGAATTTCTGCCAGCGGCTCCGGTCTCAACAATTTTTGACCGAAAGACATTTCATTAAATTTAAACCATTCGAAAATACTCTGCAAATATTCCCCATTAGGCTACGATTATTTATATGTATGTATAAATATATAAATATACATATATAGAAAATGGGGGGAGAATTTCTGCCGAAAACGGCCTGGGGGTCGACAATTTTTTGACCGAAAGACATTTCATTAAATTTAAACCATTCGAAAATACTCTGCAAATATTCCCCATTAGGCTACGATTATTTATATGTATGTATAAATATATAAATATACATATATAGAAAATGGGGGGAGAATTTCTGCAGAAAACGGCTCCGGTCTCAACAATTTTTTGACCGAAAGACATTTCATTAAATTTAAACCATTCGAAAATACTCTGCAAATATTCCCCATTAGGCTACGATTATTTATATGTATGTATAAATATATAAATATACATATATAGAAAATGGGGGGAGAATTTCTGCAAAACGGCTCCGGGTCTCAACAATTTTTTGACCGAAAGACATTTCATTAAATTTAAACCATTCGAAAATACTCTGCAAATATTCCCCATTAGGCTACGATTATTTATATGTATGTATAAATATATAAATATACATATATAGAAAATGGGGGGAGAATTTCTGCCGAAAACGGCTCCGGTCTCAACAATTTTTTGACCGAAAGACATTTCATTAAATTTAAACCATTCGAAAATACTCTGCAAATATTCCCCATTAGGCTACGATTATTTATATGTATGTATAAATATATAAATATACATATATAGAAAATGGGGAGAATTTCTGCATCCGGTCTCAACAATTTTTTGACCGAAAGACATTTCATTAAATTTAAACCATTCGAAAATACTCTGCAAATATTCCCCAATAGGCTACGATTATTTATATGTATGTATAAATATATAAATATACATATATAGAAAATGGGGGGAGAATTTCTGCAGAAAACGGCTGTGGTCTCAACAATTTTTTGACCGAAAGACATTTCATTAAATTTAAACCATTCGAAAATACTCTGCAAATATTCCCCATTAGGCTACGATTATTTATATGTATGTATAAATATATAAATATACATATATAGAAAATGGGGAGAATTTCTGTCAGTATGTGGCTCAACAATTTTTTGACCGAAAGACATTTCATTAAATTTAAACCATTCGAAAATATTCTGCAAATATTCCCCAATAGGCTACGATTATTTATATGTATGTATAAATATATAAATATACATATATAGAAAATGGGGGGAGAATTTCTGCCGAAAACGGTTCCCGTGTCTCAACAATTTTTTTGACCGAAAGACATTTCATTAAATTTAAACCATTCGAAAATACTCTGCAAATATTCCCCATTAGGCTATGATTATTTATATGTATGTATAAATATATAAATATACATATATAGAAAATGGGGGGAGAATTTCTGCGGAAAACGGTTGTGGTTTCAACAATTTTTTGACCGAAAGACATTTCATTAAATTTAAACCATTCGAAAATACTCTGCAAATATTCCCCATTAGGCTACGATTATTTATATGTATGTATAAATATATAAATATACATATATAGAAAATGGGGGGAGAATTTCTGCCGAAAACGGCTCCGGTCTCAACAATTTTTTGACCGAAAGACATTTCATTAAATTTAAACCATTCGAAAATACTCTGCAAATATTCCCCATTAGGCTATGATTATTTATATGTATGTATAAATATATAAATATACATATATAGAAAATGGGGGGAGAATTTCTGCAGAAACTTGTCTTTCAACAATTTTTTGACCGAAAGACATTTCATTAAATTTAAACCATTCGGAAATTACTCTGCCAAATATTCCCATTAGGCTACGATTATTTATATGTATGTATAAATATATAAATATACATATATAGAAAATGGGGAGAATTTCTGTCAAAACGGCTCAGGTCTCAACAATTTTTGACGAAAGACATTTCATTAAATTTAAACCATTCGAAAATACTCTGCAAATATTCCCCAATAGGCTGCGATTATTTTATATGTATGTATAAATATATAAATATACATATATAGAAAATGGGGAGAATTTCGCAGTCACGGCAATTTTTGACCGAAAGACATTTCATTAAATTTAAACCATTCGAAAATACTCTGCAAATATTCCCCATTAGGCTACGATTATTTATATGTATGTATAAATATATAAATATACATATATAGAAAATGGGGGGAGAATTTCTGCAAGCGGTCTCAACCAACAATTAAATTTAAACCATTCGAAAATACTCTGCAAATATTCCCCATTAGGCTATGATTATTTATATGTATGTATAAATATATAAATATACATATATAGAAAATGGGAGAATTTCTGCCGAAAACGGCTGTGGTCTCAACAATTTTTTGACCGAAAGACATTTCATTAAATTTAAACCATTCGAAAATACTCTGCAAATATTCCCCATTAGGCTACGATTATTTATATGTATGTATAAATATATAAATATACATATATAGAAAATCGGGGGAGAATTTCTGCCGAAAACGGCTCCGGTCTCAACAATTTTTTGACCGAAAGACATTTCATTAAATTTAAACCATTCGAAAATACTCTGCAAATATTCCCCATTAGGCTATGATTATTTATATGTATGTATAAATATATAAATATACATATATAGAAAATGGGGGGAGAATTTCTGCCGAAAACGGCTGTGGTCTCAACAATTTTTGACCAAAGGGCATTTCTATTAAATTTAAACCATTCGAAAATACTCTGCAAATATTCCCCATTAGGCTATGATTATTTATATGTATGTATAAATATATAAATATATATATAGAAAATCGGGGAGAATTTCTGCAAAACAATTTTTGACGAAAATACTCTGGTATGTATAAATATATAAATATACATATATAGAAAATGGGAGAATTTCAACGGTTCGTCTCAACAATTTTTGACCGAAAGACATTTCATTAAATTTAAACCATTCGAAAATACTCTGCAAATATTCCCCATTAGGCTACGATTATTTATATGTATGTATAAATATATAAATATACATATATAGAAAATGGGGGGAGAATTTCTGCCGAAAACGGCTCTGGTCTCAACAATTTTTTGACCGAAAGACATTTCATTAAATTTAAACCATTCGAAAATACTCTGCAAATATTCCCCATTAGGCTACGATTATTTATATGTATGTATAAATATATAAATATACATATATAGAAAATGGGGGGAGAATTTCTGCCGAAAACGGCTCCGGTCTCAACAATTTTTTGACCGAAAGACATTTCATTAAATTTAAACCATTCGAAAATACTCTGCAAATATTCCCCATTAGGCTACGATTATTTATATGTATGTATAAATATATAAATATACATATATAGAAAATGGGGGGAGAATTTCTGCAGAAAACGGCTCCGGTCTCAACAATTTTTTGACCGAAAGACATTTCATTAAATTTAAACCATTCGAAAATACTCTGCAAATATTCCCCATTAGGCTATGATTATTTATATGTATGTATAAATATATAAATATACATATATAGAAAATCGGGGGAGAATTTCTGCCGAAAACGGCTGTGGTCTCAACAATTTTTTGACCGAAAGACATTTCATTAAATTTAAACCATTCGAAAATACTCTGCAAATATTCCCCATTAGGCTACGATTATTTATATGTATGTATAAATATATAAATATACATATATAGAAAATGGGGGGAGAATTTCTGCCGAAAACGGCTGTGGTCTCAACAATTTTTTGACCGAAAGACATTTCATTAAATTTAAACCATTCGAAAATACTCTGCAAATATTCCCCAATAGGCTACGATTATTTATATGTATGTATAAATATATAAATATACATATATAGAAAATGGGGAGAATTTCTGAAAACGTCTGGGTCTCAACAATTTTTGACCGAAAGACATTTCATTAAATTTAAACCATTCGAAAATACTCTGCAAATATTCCCCATTAGGCTACGATTATTTATATGTATGTATAAATATATAAATATACATATATAGAAAATGGGGGGAGAATTTCTGCCGAAAACGGCTGTGGTCTCAACAATTTTTTGACCGAAAGACATTTCATTAAATTTAAACCATTCGAAAATACTCTGCAAATATTCCCCATTAGGCTATGATTATTTATATGTATGTATAAATATATAAATATACATATATAGAAAATGGGGGGAGAATTTCTGCCGAAAACGGCTCCGGTCTCAACAATTTTTTGACCGAAAGACATTTCATTAAATTTAAACCATTCGAAAATACTCTGCAAATATTCCCCATTAGGCTACGATTATTTATATGTATGTATAAATATATAAATATACATATATAGAAAATGGGGGGAGAATTTCTGCAGAAAACGGCTGTGGTCTCAACAATTTTTTGACCGAAAGACATTTCATTAAATTTAAACCATTCGAAAATACTCTGCAAATATTCCCCATTAGGCTATGATTATTTATATGTATGTATAAATATATAAATATACATATATAGAAAATGGGGGGAGAATTTCTGCCGAAAACGGCTGCGGTCTCAACAATTTTTGACGAAAGACATTTCATTAAATTTAAACCATTCGAAAATACTCTGCAAATATTCCCCATTAGGCTACGATTATTTATATGTATGTATAAATATATAAATATACATATATAGAAAATGGGGGGAGAATTTCTGCCGAAAACGGCTGTGGTCTCAACAATTTTTTGACCGAAAGACATTTCATTAAATTTAAACCATTCGAAAATACTCTGCAAATATTCCCCATTAGGCTACGATTATTTATATGTATGTATAAATATATAAATATACATATATAGAAAATGGGGAGAATTTCTGCGAAAACGGCTTCTCAACAATTTTTGACGAAAGACATTTCATTAAATTTAAACCATTCGAAAATACTCTGCAAATATTCCCCATTAGGCTACGATTATTTATATGTATGTATAAATATATAAATATACATATATAGAAAATGGGGAGAATTTCTGCAACGGCTCCGGTCTCAACAATTTTTTGACCGAAAGACATTTCATTAAATTTAAACCATTCGAAAATACTCTGCAAATATTCCCCATTAGGCTACGATTATTTATATGTATGTATAAATATATAAATATACATATATAGAAAATGGGGGGAGAATTTCTGCAGAAAACGGCTGTGGTCTCAACAATTTTTTGACCGAAAGACATTTCATTAAATTTAAACCATTCGAAAATACTCTGCAAATATTCCCCATTAGGCTACGATTATTTATATGTATGTATAAATATATAAATATACATATATAGAAAATGGGGGGAGAATTTCTGCATTGGTCTCAACAATTTTTGACCGAAAGACATTTCATTAAATTTAAACCATTCGAAAATACTCTGCAAATATTCCCCATTAGGCTACGATTATTTATATGTATGTATAAATATATAAATATACATATATAGAAAATGGGGGGAGAATTTCTGCAGAAAACGGCTCCGGTCTCAACAATTTTTTGACCGAAAGACATTTCATTAAATTTAAACCATTCGAAAATACTCTGCAAATATTCCCCATTAGGCTACGATTATTTATATGTATGTATAAATATATAAATATACATATATAGAAAATGGGGGGAGAATTTCTGCAGACTCAACAATTTTTTGACCGAAAGACATTTCATTAAATTTAAACCATTCGAAAATACTCTGCAAATATTCCCCATTAGGCTACGATTATTTATATGTATGTATAAATATATAAATATACATATATAGAAAATGGGGGGAGAATTTCTGCAGAAAACGGCCTGGGGGTCGACAATTTTTTGACCGAAAGACATTTCATTAAATTTAAACCATTCGAAAATACTCTGCAAATATTCCCCATTAGGCTACGATTATTTATATGTATGTATAAATATATAAATATACATATATAGAAAATGGGGGGAGAATTTCTGCAGAAAACGGCTGTGGTCTCAACAATTTTTTGACCGAAAGACATTTCATTAAATTTAAACCATTCGAAAATACTCTGCAAATATTCCCCATTAGGCTACGATTATTTATATGTATGTATAAATATATAAATATACATATATAGAAAATGGGGGGAGAATTTCTGCCGAAAACGGCTGTGGTCTCAACAATTTTTTGACCGAAAGACATTTCATTAAATTTAAACCATTCGAAAATACTCTGCAAATATTCCCCATTAGGCTACGATTATTTATATGTATGTATAAATATATAAATATACATATATAGAAAATGGGGGGAGAATTTCTGCAGAAAACGGCTGTGGTCTCAACAATTTTTTGACCGAAAGACATTTCATTAAATTTAAACCATTCGAAAATACTCTGCAAATATTCCCCATTAGGCTACGATTATTTATATGTATGTATAAATATATAAATATACATATATAGAAAATGGGGGGAGAATTTCTGCCGAAAACGGCTGTGGTCTCAACAATTTTTTGACCGAAAGACATTTCATTAAATTTAAACCATTCGAAAATACTCTGCAAATATTCCCCATTAGGCTACGATTATTTATATGTATGTATAAATATATAAATATACATATATAGAAAATGGGGGGAGAATTTCTGCAGAAAACGGCTGTGGTCTCAACAATTTTTTGACCGAAAGACATTTCATTAAATTTAAACCATTCGAAAATACTCTGCAAATATTCCCCATTAGGCTACGATTATTTATATGTATGTATAAATATATAAATATACATATATAGAAAATGGGGGGAGAATTTCTGCAAAACGCTCCGGTCTCAACAATTTTTGACGAAAGACATTTCATTAAATTTAAACCATTCGAAAATACTCTGCAAATATTCCCCATTAGGCTACGATTATTTATATGTATGTATAAATATATAAATATACATATATAGAAAATGGGGAGAATTTCTGATGGTCTCAACAATTTTTGACCGAAAGACATTTCATTAAATTTAAACCATTCGAAAATACTCTGCAAATATTCCCCAATAGGGCTGCGATTTATTTATATGTATGTATAAATATATAAATATACATATATAGAAAATGGGGAGAATTTCTGCCGGCTCTCAACAATTTTTTGACCGAAAGACATTTCATTAAATTTAAACCATTCGAAAATACTCCTGTAAATATTCCCCATTGGGCTGTGATTTATTTATATGTATGTATAAATATATAAATATACATATATAGAAAATGGGGAGAATTTACTGCCGAAAACGGCTGTGGTCTCAACAATTTTTTGACCGAAAGACTTTTTTTTTTTATATTTAATGGAATCGAAAATACTCTGAAAATATTTCCCGTTATGTTACGATTATGTTTATGTATATTTAAGTATATTTATACAGAATAAATACAGGGAAAATTTCTACCGTAAATTGCTCCAGTCTCAACAATTTTCTAAAAAAAACATTTTTAAAATTTAAATGAATCGGAAGCATTCTGCAAATTTTCCCGTTATGCTACGATTATGTTTATGTATATACGAATATATACATACTGAAAGCAAAAATAAAAAAAATACCCCCCTATAAATCCTGTATTATTTCACCTTTTTATCTGATTTATAGTACCAATTTTA
Organism: Lethocerus indicus; assembly: GCA_019843655.1. Classification (NCBI taxonomy): domain Eukaryota; kingdom Metazoa; phylum Arthropoda; class Insecta; order Hemiptera; family Belostomatidae; genus Lethocerus; species Lethocerus indicus. Next base: position 1,224,342 of record JACDQD010000009.1, on the reverse strand, counting down.
CCCTGTATATAACTACATTTTAGTGTTGGATATCGGCATTACAGAGATGATTTTTGCCTCCGTATAAGAGCTTTTCAGCGGCCTGTATACAACGCAGTCGATGATCGGCGCAAATTAGTTTTAAAAAGCTGTTTTCGGAGCCGATTTGGCGCCGAAAACCGAATTTTTTTGGCCCGTTCCGATATTTGAAAACGTCGACTGTCGGACAGGGTCGGCCACCACAGCACTTCGGACGACAGTTCGGCGTACAGGCCGACTTCGGAGGTCGAAGGTTGGCAGAAGGACGACAATCCGATAAACAGGCTCAGGCAGCTGTTGGAGGCCAACGGCTGGTGGGACGAACACATGCAGAAGGAGTGGAACGCCGACGCCAGGAAACAGGTATCAACCTTCTTTAATATACCTGTTTTGTGGTCTGCGAGGGCTCGGAATATACCCTAGGTTCGTGATGTTTCTGTCTCCTCTCGCTGCTGTTTGGTCTTTTGCTAGACCGGTTTCGGCCACTCGCCATCTTCAGTAGCGCTGTGTCAGTCACTGTTAGCACTTTGGATGTTTTTGAGGCATCCTCACTGCCCACTGTCACTTATGCGTTTAGAGAGTGTTAGCCCGACTGGCTGTAACTAATTTAATATACCTGTGTGTGTGTGGTCTGCGAGGGGTTGGAATACAGCGTAGGTTCGTGATGTTTCTGTCTCCTCTCGCCGGGAGGAGACCGAAGCTTCTAGTACTGTAGATTACTACAGTACATGTGAAAGTGAAAGTGACAGTGGGCAGTGAGGATGCCCAAAAACATCCAAAGTGCTTGAAGCTAACAGTGACTGACACAGCGCTACTGAAGATGGCAGGCCAAACCGCTGTCTAGCAAAAGACCAAACCAGCAGCGAGAGGAGACAGAAACATCACGAACCTACAGATATCAACTTCTTTATTAATCCACCTTCAATGCATTCATTTTCTCCCCAATTGATTTATACTGCAAAACCCCTTTTCCGGGATATTTTTTTTTCGCCAAGGATAATTATTAAAATTATTCAAATTTTCATAAAACTATTTCAAATTCTTGAAAAATCTTTGCAAAATGTTTCCAAATATGAAAAAAATATTGAAAATGTTTAAATGTACAAAAGTCAATTTTTCTAAATTTTGAAATTTTGTAAAAAGTGAATTTTTCTAAATATTTGTAAAATTTTGTAAAAAGTGAATTTTTCTAAATATTTAAAAATTTTGTAAAAAGTGAATTTTTCTAAATATTTGAAAATTTTGTACAAAAATGAATTTTTCTAAATATTTGAAAAATATTTGAGAAATATTTTTTAAATAAATTGATATTTTTATAACATTTTGAAAATATATTTTTACAAAAATTTGATTATAAATTTTTCCAAAATTTTCCTTGTTCGAAATGGTCCTCGAACATTTCCGAATATCTGATTCAAAATAGTAGCAGGTAGTGTGTTTATTAAAAAATTTGGAAATTATTAACACTTAATATTTTATTTATTGTACCATTTTTTTTTTTTGTTATATTTTCAGATATTGAAAGCATTCGCCGCTGCCGAAAAACGGCCGAAACCAGTTTGGCGAGATATGTTCACGGAGGTTTACGATCAGATGCCGTGGAATATCAAGTGAGTGTATCAATTAAAATTATATTTTATTTCTTCACGACGCTTTTAAGAGCGTATCGGAAGACTGTAAGCGGAGAGAACAAACCGGTGAAAATTCAATTTTTCGTGTTCCGACGTATATAATTCGATTTCTTGTTCCAGGGAACAAATGGAATATATGGACGAACACGTGAAGAATTACAAGGAACATTATCCCGTTGACGCGTTCAAAGTTCGTAAAATCTGACCTTAAACGAGGAGATTCTGACCTTACGAAAATTGTTACCCATTAAATATGTTGCTCGATGAAAAATATATATATTTTTAATACTTTTAATATCGTCCGATTTATTTTTCAGCGAAAATAATTAATTTCTCGAATTTGACCGATCGGTTCGACCTCTCTGTAATATTTTAGAAAGAAAATTTAGAAAACAAAACCCGATATATTAAGTGTAACCGAAAGTAATCGACAATTCGATAAAATGTATTTCGGTCTCGAGAATTTTCTTCGAGAGAGAGAAAATCGAAAATTTGCCGGAAAAGTCGCAATTGAAGAGTTGTGTTGATGATAATATCGGTGAATATATAGAAAATTCATATTTTACTTTTTATCCCGAAAATTGATTCAACAAATTATTTATCGGATAAATTTCTATATGCAGAGCAAACTCTTATTAGCCGCTTAGTGCGATTTTGGTTTTCTAATAAAATTGAATTGGACATTAGAAAAAAAACTGAATAAATTAAAATGCATTAGGCCAACAAGAAAAAGTTTAAAAATCTCTTTTTAGATGATTTTAAAAGGAATACATTTTCGGTGGAACTGAATACGTCGTATTTTCTTACCCTCTTCGATTATATTTTAGATCATTTTCTTAGATTTTTTCCGTTAATTTCAATCCGCCCTTACGTAGGATTACGAGAGATCCGAGATCGAGAGTTGGGTCAATAAAAAATATTCCTAAATATAAATTCAGTTGTACACAACCGTTATATTTGACAGTATGTTTTTCAAATAAATCTATAAATAACTTTCTTAAAAAAGTACACAACATTGCACTAAAGTTAAATACAAATCCGGACGACGACGAACGATTACTTTTTGTTTCTGTTTTTATTTTTATTTTTTTTAGTTTTTTTTTCTGTTCCGACGTAAAAAAAACGACAAAGAAATAGAAAATGAAAAATGAAATTTTTAAAAGCGTTGTTTCCGACGAATTTCGCCCCGATAATTTTCGTTAGATACGGTGATCCGTTCGAAATAAAAAAAAAAAAAACGAAATAAAAATACACAACGACAAATTGGTATCATATACAAACAGTTAGTATTTTACATATGTACAATGAGGTAGCCGCCGTCTGTACAACCGAGCGACGATTTCGAGACCATTACAGTTCAGCCGACCTGAAAATAAACAAAAATATATATATATAAATTTATAAAAAAAAGGAGATTAAGACTTTATTTTATTTTTCGGTAAAAAAATTTCGTTAAAGGTTTATTCGGCCACTGATCGACATTAGAGACGGTATATTATTTTTTCACCAATGATAATTATTAAAATTGTACAAAATTGAAATATTGTAAAAAAATATTGTAAATGAAATAAAATTGTTCAAATGTTTTAAAAATGTAAACATTTGTAAGAGTGATTTTTTGAAATATTTGAAAATCTTGTAAATAATTCGCGAATTATTCTACTAATTGAAAATTTTGTACAAAAGTGAATTTTTCCAAATATTTTTAAACATTATGTAACAAAGCGAATTTTTCTAAATATTTGAAAATTTTGAAAGAATTGAATTTTTCTAAATATTTGAAAATTTTGTACAAAAGTGAATTTTTCTATATATTTGAAAATTTTCAAAATAGGGAATTTTTCTAAATATTTGAACATTTGTTAAAAAAATTGAATTTTTCTAAATAGTTGAAAATTTTGAAAGAATTGAATTTTTCTAAATATTTGAAAATTTTGTACAAAAGTGAATTTTTCTATATATTTGAAAATTTTCAAAATAGGGAATTTTTCTAAATATTTGAAAATTTGTTAAAAACATTGAATTTTTCTAAATATTTGAAAATTTTGAAAGAATTGAATTTTTCTAAATATTTGAAAATTTTGTAAAAAAGTTAATTTTTCTATATATTTGAAAATCTAAATATTTGAAAATTTGTTAAAAATTGAATTTTTCTAAATATTTGAAAATTTTGAAAGAATTGAATTTTTCTAAATATTTGAAAATTTTGTAAAGTTAATTTTTTCTATATATTTGAAAATTTTCAAAATAGGGAATTTTTCTAAATATTTGAAAATTTGTTAAAAAAATTGAATTTTTCTAAATATTTGAAAATTTTGAAAGAATTGAATTTTTCTAAATATTTGAAAATTTTGTAAAAAAGTTAATTTTTCTAAATATTTGAAAATTTGTTAAAAAAAATTGAATTTTTCTAAATATTTGAAAATTTTTAAAAATTGAATTTTTCTAAATATTTGAAAATTTTGAAAAAAGTTAATTTTTCTAAATATTTGAAAATTTGAATTTTTCTAAATATTTGAAAATTTTTCAAAAATAGAATTTCTAAATATTTGAAAATTTTTTTCTAAATATTTGAAAATTTTGTAAAAAATTGAATTTTTCTAAATATTTGAAAATTTTCTAAAAAAATTTTGAATTTTTCTAAATATTTGAAAATTTTGAATTTTTCTAAATATTTGAAAATTTTTTTTCTAAATATTTGAAAATTTTGAAAAAATTGAATTTTTCTAAATATTTGAAAATTTTGTAAAAAAGTTGAAAATTTTGAAAATTAATTTTTCTAAATATTTGAAAATTTGTTAAAAAATTAATTTTTCTAAATATTTGAAAAAAATTGAATTTTTCTAAATATTTGAAAATTTTGTAAAAAGAAAATTGGTCTAGCAAAAGACCGAACTGGCAGTGAGAGGAGACAGAAACATGACGAACCTACAGTATATTCTGACCGCTCGGAGACCACAAAACAGGTATATTAAATGTCTTTTTTGTTCCATAATGAGCTGAATATTAACCTGTAGTTATAACCTGAGGTTAGGGGGGTATACTGCGCGGGCTCTAGTTGTTTGACGAGTTGTGACTGTTGTTGTTGTTGTTGTTGTGCTGTTGGGAGGATGCGGATGAGGAGGAGGACGAGGAGGAGGAGGAGGACGAGGGGGAGACCCCCGGTCTGATCGGGACGGGGAGGTGTTTCCTGGCCGTCGCCTGTTGGTGGGCGCTCCTGGCGACGGCGGCGGCGCCACCACCCCCCTGCTGCTGCTGCTGGTGGTGCTGCTGCTGGTGGTGGTGGTGGTGGTGGTGGTGGTTGAGGAGGGTTCGGTTGCCCTGGTGGGCGGGACCGGCCGGCTTAAGACGGGGCCGGCCGGGACCCCGCTTCATCCCGCCGCCGCTACGCATTATGCTCCCGGCGCTCGAACTTAGAGCTGGACAACATAGATTCATAAATATAAAGTTATACAGTAATAAACCCACCTCCCCCCCTCCCCAGGACCTCCATGGTCTTCCAACTCTACTGAAGACGGCGATAGTAAACTTTCAATACCGTAGATTTCCTGGTTTCTGTCTCCTCCGCTCTGTTTGCTAGTGTTGCACTGTCACTTTTGCTAGACCGGTTTGACCATTTCACCATCTTCAGTAGGCGGTCCACTACTATTTAAAACTTTAATTATAGCAAGAATACAGATTCTTTAAATAAATATGTCAATCTTTGAAGGATTTTGAAATAATTTGATTGCAGCTTTGAAATCAAATTATAATAATGCACGCTTGGGTGCCACTGCATGAGGTCTTCACTGTACTGCTTTCAATACCCCATGGTTTCTGTCTCCTCAGTGCACTGTCACTGTCATCCAAAGTGCTAACAGTGACACAGCGCTACTGAAGATGGCGAGCGTGACAAACCCAGTCTAGCAAAAGACCGAACCACCGAGTGGAAACAGATGATCATCAAGGCCTTGGTAAGATTTCAATCTCGACAAATCGTTAAAACAATTAAAATATAAAAATTATCCGTTGTGCGATAATTAATTAGATTATGGAGCATTGTCCGTAATCTCGACGATGCGGTAATCCTGAAATGGTTAAAAACATTTCTGAAATGTGTAAAATATTTTCTTTCAGCGTTCGTTATACAAGCCAGAAAAATTATTATCAAACTCGTGCATAAAGATGAAGTAAGTCGGGGGCAAACTGTTTTTTTTTATTATATTTCGGTAATACGATTAATATTCTGCGAACTAAAATTTATATTAATGTCCAAAAGATTCTGGAAACTTTTTCCAGAGGATTCTGGAAACTTTTTCCAGAGGATTCTGGAAACTTTTTCCAGAGGATCCTGGAAACTTTTTCCAGAGGATTCTGGAAACTTTTTCCAGAGGATTCTGGAAACTTTTTCCAGAGGATCCTGGAAACTTTTTCCAGAGGATCCTGGAAACTTTTTCCAGAGGATCCTGGAAACTTTTTCCAGAGGATTCTGGAAACTTTTTCCAGAGGATTCTGGAAACTTTTTCCAGAAGATTCTGGAAACTTTTTCCAGAAGATTCTGGAATCTTTTCCTTCGGGGAAAATTAAAAAAGATCTGTCGCGATAATTATGATGGCCATGAATGGTAGCAGTGTTACTGTATTAAGGGAGGCCGAGACCAAAGACATGCTTTCAACCAGAATCGGAAGTAATATTACTTTGTCCAGAATAATTTGCAATTGGGTAACTTAAAGGTTTTTCTATTAACTTTGCGTTAAAATATAATACTGTCAGTGTATAGTTATTCCGCTAATTGAGGAAACTGACCAAACACCGTTAACAAGTTTTGAGCTAAATACTACATACAATTTTAGTTATAACTACTCAAACTGCTATTATTTCTACCGCACTACATCGTGAATAAGTGAAATATAAAAAAAAAATTAAGTGAACATAATTATACACATTCCAAAATTATAAATTGTCTATAAACATAAGCGTACAAGCATGCATAGAGCGTCGTGAATCTTGTATGTGGAGGGCGATGAGAAAATATATATGAACTTGTATCTAAAATTCTTCAAAATTTCGAGAGCTGGATGAGAGGGACTACGGATTACAACGCCTCGCCAGGGGCCTTAAGCGTTTCTAATTTGAAAACGAACAATAACACGAACGTCGCAACGCAAACAGCACATTATACGAATGAAAATATATTTCAAATTACAAATACAGCCTTGAACTGTTCGGATGCTTGTTGGCGAAACGAAAACCGAAAAAACACTACAAAAGCGACAACATTGGAGAAGAAAATAGAAAACCGGAACGGATATACGGAACAATTGAAGGTACCGAAATGGCGTAAAACCTGGAAATGCTGAATACAAGACAATACGTAGGAGGTATGAAAATTGTTTGAACAATATTACTGGATTCCAGTTCTTTATATATATATATATATATATATATATATATATATATATATATATATATCCCCTATATTACTGCCTGAAGACCCCTAATGCAACGTAAGTGCGTATATGTGTTTTGATGAACTGAGGATTGAAAACAAAAAGTTGGATTTTGTTGGGGAAGAAAAAAAATTACAGCGGATTTCGTGTATTTCTGTCTCCTCTCGCCGGTTTGGTCTTTCGCTAGACAGGTTTCGGCCGCTCGCCATCTTCAGTAGCGCCGCGTCGGTCACTTTTCGCACTGTCGGCTTATTTGACTCAAGTGGATTAAAACATCCCCCCCCAAAAAAAAATTATACGACAACCGGCGCAGTACAAGTGACAGTGAAACATACAAAGTGCCGACAGCGACTAACACCGCTACTGAAGACGGTGTGAGTGGCCTAAACCATGACTGGCGAAAGACCAAACCGGAGACACATGAAATCTACGGTATTCCAACCGCTCGCAGACCACAAAACAAGTATTCTAAACTAGATGAAAATTAATTGTGTAATTCGATGTTTTAAATTTTATTCGCGCCCAACTCAAAATTTTCACAGCGGAAGGTCAAACTGACTTATTACCTAATATCTTTTTTATGCGACAAAGACTCCTTCCATCGAGGACAAACACAGCTAGAGTTTTAAATAGGTTTTTGAAACAGAGCGTAACAGTGCCGACGCCATATGTACCAGGAGTATGCCTGAAAACCAGAGCCGGGGATGGAAAAAGCGGTTCCCGATATCAATCTCTGGGGTTGAGAGTGAGAGTGAGAGTGAGAGGGAGAGGGAGAGAGAGAGAGAGAGAGCGTACTGCATGCAGGTGTGAGAAGTGTATAACGGATGTGATTCATACCTATCGGGGGCATATGTGTGGGCTGTAGGGGCAGGGGCCTCGACAGCGTTGTCGCACCCCTCCTAGCGCCCCTCGGAGGTCTTCCTCGCTTCCCTCTAGCCCTCTCCGAATTTACTGTAACAACAACTTGTCCGTTCTAACTTCTCTCGTTATATTTCAATATTTCCGCCTTTTTTTTTTTTACGTTTCCCAGCGGCGGTCCTCAGTTCTCCTTCCAGCAGTCCGTCCCTCAGCTGCGATCGTTTTATAAAAATCTCGCACGCAGAAAACGATGTGCGAAATCTAAACTCACCTTATATATCAACTCAATAACGCATACAATATAATGCAGATTAATCGAGTACAATACTAGAGCGTGTTTCAAATTTTTCTTCAACACGCATTCCGTCTTAAACTCTATACACTGATCAAAAATTAGCTATATTATATATATAATTATTTAATATATAAACTAATGACGAGAGCTCACCTTGTCCGAAAGGTTTGACGGGAGATGGCTCGGTATTCACGTCTATTTCCAGGTTACCGTCTTCAATGTTGTTACTACCCTGAAAATTAGGGATAAAAGCAGTAAGAATATGAGGAAATACCGTAGATTTCGTGTGTTTCTGTCTCCTCTCGCCGGTTTCGTCTTGTGCTAGACCGGTTTCGGCTGCTCGCCGTCTTCAGTAGCGCTGTGTTAGTCACTGCACTGTCACTGTCGCTTGTACTGTGGCGGTTGTCATGTGTGTTATGTTTGTTATTGTGTTTTTGAGGGATGTTGTTCGTTGTCTTTGTGTTGAGGGGATTTTGTCAATCCGCTTAAGTCCATAAGCCGACAAGTTTATAAGTCTAATTTAGTTAATAGACACTGTAGTGAGGATGCCCAAAAAAAACATCCAAAGTGACTACTGACACAGCGCTACTGAAGATGGCGAGCGGCCGAAACCGGTCTAGCAAAAGACCAAACCAGCAGCGAGAGGAGACAGAAACGCACAAAATCCACAGTATTCCAACCCCTCGCAGACCACAAACAAGGTACGTTAAACTAACAACATCTTCATGTTTCTTGATATAAATTAAAAACCATAATTATATATAATAATAACAATAAATATAGTTAAAAAAATTACTAATAAACATAATAAATACCTCGCTCTGAGCGGGACTCTGGGGAGTCAGTTCTCCTTGATAAACTTCGACTACCCCATCTTCTGTTTTCATATGTTTTACGGTATCCTGAAAATGAAAAAAAAATATATATTTCGACTTCGATTAAATACAAATAATTACATTGTATTTTTCTTCTATCGTTGTTCAAATTACCTTGTAATTGCCCAAGAACTGTTTTCGTTTGCGTTCTCTATCTCTTTCCCTGTATATGTCCTGTCTGTTTTCCTCAGCTAACCTCCGCTCGGCCTGCTTCTGACGATCTGGAAAAAATTGTCAACGGCAAAATAAAATTATATTCCACGATGTGCGAATAGAGTAAAACATAAAGACGGGGGTGTTATCGTTAAAATTACCCCATAAAAAAAAAAATCCGGGCAATGAATAAAGTTTCTAATATACACGCATATAAAAATAATTACATTTCTGTTCGATTTCTTCATCGTCCAGAAGAAGCGATACAACTTCTTTCGGTTTTAGAGTATCGGGCTTGAAGTTGCCTCCACTGATCACCATCCGTTGAATCTGCGAAAACGCCCGAGTCAATATTTTTTCGGCCCGTTTATATTTTAAATTTCGATATTGTAAAAAATATATAACGCAGTTACGATTTGAACCCGTTCACCGATTAGAAACTCACTTCGCTCTTTTCTCTGGCGCGCTGAAGAATTCTCTCCTCGATGGTCCCCTTGCATATCAACCTGTAGACCGTTACCTGTTTAGTCTGGCCCAGCCTGTGGGCCCTGTCCATCGCCTGTTGGTCCACTGTCGGATTCCAGTCACTGTCATAAAATATCACCTGCCGTAATCGATTCGCATTATTAAAACGTTCGATAATTATAAATCAGTACAATTTAGTAGACGACTATGGAAATTCATACTGCATTTTAATTATGATTCGTCCGGCGTTTTACAGTCGCCAATTTCAAGTTTCGGTTCGATAGCTGGGGGTCTAAGTTTTGATAACGTTCGATTCCTTCTGAGGATGTAAAAAAATGCCTTACTATGTATGTCTAGTATAAGATCATGTAGGAAGATAGCTTGTTAATACCCAGAGGAAAAATACTTAGTTCTAAACATACTGTCCTGATTACTAATTATTTGTTAAAAAAAAAATATTAAACCTCCAGTTCGGTTTTGCATAATAAGTATTTACATTATGCTATACAATTATGTGGATATAAACAATTTTATTAAAGTATTATTATGATACTGTTTAAAATAGTTAAGAAAAAATGTACATACAGTGTCAGCAGCTGTCAGATTTATGCCGAGTCCTCCCGCGCGCGTGCTCAGCAAGAAAACAAATATGTCTGCCCTGGAAAACAAACAAAATTAAATTGAATTTCAAATTTGCCAAATAAATAATCTTGACATTCAGAACACTAGGCCAGCATCCAACCGTCTGAGTTGGACCACTTTCTCTGAACCTACTCTCGTTGTAAATGTAATTCGATAAAAGAGAGCATTGTTCCTTTACTTTATCCGAAAAGTGGGCCTTAAGGAGATTTAATTTTCTAAGTGAGCATCCGGTGTTCACAAAATACCCCCGCCCTTAATTCAACTTCAAATTTGCAAAAGTAATTCCATACTTGTCAGTAGAGTTAAAATTGAATCAATGCATTTTTGAAACTCTAGATTTTCACTTAGAATGAAATATTCTTGTATACGATGTCAGAAAAAGTACTGAAAACCGTAAATAAAAATTCTATACCTATTCTGAAAATCCGCCACCATGTCTCTCCTGTCCGAAATCTTAGATGAGCCGTCGAGGCGCATATACGTGTGTTTCCTGAACCACATGTATTCCTGCGGGATTTAAATTAATTTCATATATATATATATACATACGTTGCGGACGATGCTAGAGACGATAAATAAAAAAAAACGGGTACAGTTTAAAAATTACCTCGAGCAGATCAATCATCCTCGTCATCTGCGAATAGATCAATACCCTGTGACCTTGTTGTTTCAACCTCGTCAATAGGTTGTCAAGGACGTAAAGTTTTCCGGCGTCGGTGACCAACGTCTGTTTGTCTGAAAATGGCAAAACCGTAAAGTAACACGAACCAAAGAAAACATGACGTAATTCTTTTGTGAACGAAGTTTTCAATGTTCTACAAAGATTAGACCGCAAGAAAGCTTTGACAACGTCAGGCAGACGTGCGAAGAATTTTTAAGAGAAAATATTTTAATGGAGAACAGAAATCATTATTGCCTGCGGAATTACTTTTACGATAACCGAATTTGCCGGTTCCATCATCAGGGTCCAACTGAAGAGTGAATCAACTTGGGTTCTATATACAGTTGATTCTCTCGCGATTAAGACTTCTTTGTTGCCGTATTACCGGAAACCGATCTATGTCCCTGTTGAAGTTGTTTCAAATTCTGTTGTACGGCCTGTCGAAAGTGTGATTTCCGCGATTTAGTTGCACGATTTCGGTTTGCGTTTCCCGGAGAAACGGGGGAATAAACAGGTCTACAATTATAAGAGGATTGTCGACACCTCACCTCCGGGTATATATAAAACTCTGAGTCGGTTCGCTCGACTTGTTCTAGATTCTAGTTTCGGTCACGGAAACCTTCGCCCCATCTATCAAATATAAGTTGTCTGGACTAAAATTTTTTCCGGTTCCAACGTACCAGGTATGACGATGTTGGACCATCCGTGCGGCGGCGTCGACGCTATAAGTCCTCCGGCCGGCGGATGGCTGAAACCCGGCTGGCCGTAGAGTCGGGCGAGTTTCGGGCTACCGTAGTAGACGCTCTGCCAAGCTTCGGCCACACCGCCGCACCTCGTGTGCCTCTCCCAAGCCCAAGCCCAACGTCTGCTACCCCAACTGTACATCACCCTGCCGCTACCCTCCACCTGTACATTACATACATATATAGCCGACAGTTTTAAAGAAAAAGTAAATCAAAATTTATTTACCATAGATTTACCAGTCTCCTCTCACTGGTTTGGTCATTTCCTAGACTTCAGTAGTGGTGTTAGTCACTTTTGGCACTTTGGATGTTTTTTGGACATCCCCACTGTCACCTGTACTGCGGTGGTTGTCTGTCATAAATGCGTCTTGTTATTGTCTTTTTGGGAGATGTTGTTTGTCTTGTTTGTATGGGATTTCGTTAATCCTCTCAAGTCTATAAGCCTATAAGTCTAATTTTGTTAATAGACTTAAGCCAATTAACGAATTCCACCACCCCTCTCAACACAAAGACAAACAACATCCCCAAAAACACAATAACAAGACACTATATATATATACACAACAAACAGACAACCACCAAAGCCACCAAAAAACCTTCCAAAGTGCCAAAACTGACTAACGCCGCTACTGAAGATGGTGAGCAGCCGAAAACCGGTTTAGCAAAAGACCAAACCAGTGAGAAGAGACAGAGATACGTGAAATCTACGGTATTCCAACCCCTCGCAGACCACAAAACGGGTATTCTAAACCATCTCTCGATGCAAACTGAGAGCACGGCATATCATTTTTTATATGACTTTATACATGTAAGAGTCTCGTACGTGGAAATATAAAAATATCATTTTATTAATAAATTATAAATATAGAGGAGAGTCTTATTTCTCCTTCACTTATTTCAGACCTACTGCAATTAATTAAATGCATCGAGCAACACAGGAATAAGCTACAGGAATCGGTATAATGTTGTTGCAAGGATGGGCAACAAAGAAATTGCCAGGAAAACGGACTACACCTGAAAATATCTTTCAATCATCACAGGACTTAACTTTTGAAGTTCATTTTTTCCGTTCACTCGTAAATCACTGTTGTGGGTTCGTAATGCATAAAATTATAGCATAGTTCGATGCCAATAGGCGTAACGCCTCACTATTATTCGACATTTTCGCTTAACCTGCATAACGTACAGTTAACCGACTGTTATACCTTGAGTATACTGTTGTGTAGGAAGGTGGGCAGATTGACGGGGGTATTGTGAAGGAGTAGCGGCGGCCTGGGAGTGTGCGCAAATTCGGGTATCAGCAAAACTCCTTTTTCGCTGTTGGCCGCCGCCGTCCCCGAATTTTCCACAACGTTGTTCACCTGTTCGACTTTGTTGCCGAGGCTTTCCTGAAACACGGCAAGAATAGTTGAAAACTGAATGGATGCTAAATTTCTTATACTTGTAGTCACTTTTAAGAACTGTTAAAACAAAATGGTATATTGGAATTATCACTGATTGTGGGAAGAAACTTGCTTAGTAGGGTTTGTTAACCCCTGCAATTCGAGGATCTTTTCTGTATTCTGATAAGTATGCAGTAAGACCGTAGATTTCATGTGTTTCTGCCTCCTCTCGCTGGTTTGGTCTTTTGCTAGACCGGTTTCGGTTGCTCGCCATCTTCAATAGCGGTGTTAAGTCACTTTTGGCACTCTGGATGTTTTTTGGGCATCCCCACTGCACTGTCACTGTCACTTGTACTGTGGCGGTTGTTTTGTGTGTCTTCTTATTGGGGGATGTTGTTTGTTTTATTTGAGTTGGGGGGGGGATTATATAAGAGGAGAAATTAGACAAATAATATCCCCCTAAAACACAATAAGAAGACACGTATATATACACATGACGGGCAACCACCACAGTACAAGTGACAGTGGGCAGTGAGGATGCCCAAAAAACATACAAAGTGCGAAAAGTGACTAACACTGCTACTGAAGATGGCGAGCGGCCGAAACCGGTCTAGCGAAAGACCGAACCGGCGAGAGGAGACAGAAACACAAAATCTACAGTATTCCAACCCCTTGCAGACTACAAAACAAATACTTTAAACTATATACAGTAAGAGTTCTGACATTTCTGTAGCTAAACCCCTGGAGGCCCCAAAATCCTTTTCTGCTGGAATTCGCTCGGGTGGTTTCCCGGAATACAGGAAAAATCCCGGAATAGCGGGGGGGGGGGGTCAACCCCTGCTAACCGAGGATCTTCCCGCAGTATCACACAATCCGGTAGTTAGTTATAAGTTCCGGTCGCGGAAACCTTCGCTAATTTCAAACCGCGTACCTGTTTCTTTCTACTCCGCATCAGCCTGTGCTCCAACGTCTCCGGTATCGGATGCAGCGAGACCGTGGTATGCGTGAAGACGCAGTCCGACGTGTAGGACGTGAATACGACGTCCTGAGGCAACCGTGGGGGCCTAACCCAGACTCTCGGCCAACGCGTCGAACCCCACAGCGCCCTGTCGTCCCATCTCGAATTCGCTTCTATTTTATCAATTACGTGCAACCATCTGCAAATTATTTATTGTCGCATTCATTTATAATAGCGTAGGCACTATTTAGACCATGAAAACAATAATATGCAACAAGTCCACCCCAGTTATCAGTTGTTAATGTTATCCTATATTATTCATAAAAAATGTTTTAAGTTCCTCGTATAATTTATAATCCGACAGCTACTGGGAGAAATATTTCCAATACAACAAATAAAAAATTATCTTCATTCTTCCCATTAAAACTTCAATACATTATAATAATATATGATATAATATTATAATCAATAGGGGTTTTTTAATGCCATCTCTCAAACAATTTTCCGGATTCCACTCACTTATCAAATCTGTTTTCGTTGATACCATACTTATTACATTCATATTATATTCATTGATACAGTGGGTTATTTACGTACATCCGAACTGGGCTTAAGACCGAAATTTCTGGAGGAGCGATGACGTTTCCAGTTTGTGGAATATTCACGAGCATACATGACATTCCGGGCGGTTTCGAACCCGCCAAACTCTGGGTATTATTTCAATATTAATACATTTATTATTAATACAATTTTTTTTTTTTTTGAAAACGGTACCTGTATAACAAACCGCCGATTGTCAACCTGAACAATTCAATGGGCGAAAGATCGGCCAGCCTTGAGAATGAAAAACAACTCGAGCTTCCTCCCTTAACCCAGTCTGCAATGCAATAACATTATTATAATATCATATTTATACGTAATATTTATTTTCTGTCTAATGTATACAATTTTTGTCGACGGCATATTTCAGACATGGCCGACAGAAACTTCCTCATTATTTGTGATGGCTAGTTTCTTCAATGCAATATCTATCATTAAGTTTCCTGGTATATTATAAATTCCAAAATATATATTCACTCATGAATAATGTGATATATATATATATATATATATATATATATATATATATATATATCACTCATTCAACGATGTGAAACTCTGTCAAAAGGTAGGAAACAGCCAATGTGTGAAACAAATTTCTCTTGATGGACCAATTATTTAATCCGGAAATAAAAGTTTTCACCCATGTCCAAATATTTTTAATCAAAAACACGGAAGGAAATTAGAGGAAAAAACTTACCTTTAGGAAATAAAGACGTGTGGACATAGTGCGGATTGAAAATGCTCAACATGTTGTACAGGATGTGGTCCAACGAGGGAATCTTTCTGTGGAGGAGTCCTTCTTCGGTTACCAGCCGAGGAACAATGTAATCTTCGCATTTCAGATTCAAAGGCGATCTGGCTTCGCGACGTTCGAACAATTCCGGATGATTGCACACCTTTGAAAAAACGAAAAACAATCCGTTTAACATACCTGTTTTGCGGTCTGCGAGGGGTCGGAATACGACTCATAAAATTTATGAGTGAGCATTTATAGTTAAATTTCACTCATAAACAATTCAAAATTCAGTACAATTGTGAATGAATAACCCATAAGAGTTTTTTTTACCTTGTGATAAATTAAAAGATATTTCTATACGAACCTTTCTAAACTGCATGACCAAATTCATCAGATTTGAAGTAATGCTTTGGGCAGACTGATAGGGTCCCGAAGAATGGAGTAAATCTTCGATTCGTATTTTCTTCTTGAGAGCTAAAGCGTACAGATACATTCAAGAGATTCTTATCGCGTTTTCTGTTATTTATGAATGATCAAATAAAATTTTAAACAATGATTTCTCACCGGAATACAACATTTTCTGTCGGGTAGTAAGAGGACAGTATACCATCACTTCGATCTTATCCGAAAGTTCATTTTCGACGTCCATTTTAATTCTTCTCAACATGAACGGTTTCAATATCATGTGCAATCGCGACAGATGTTCTGCAAAAAATTTATTGTTCAACGTCTTAAATATAAAGCTTTTTTTGGTCACCTGTTTGCCGATAATTCCGAAGATTGCAAGAGTAATCGCACAAAAAAAAAAAATTGTATAAATACACTGTAACTTACTTTCGTCTATGCTGGTTTTGTTCTCGGCGTGGCTCTCGATGTCTTTCGAAAACCATTCGTTGAATTCGTCGTGCGAATCGAACATAGTCGGCATTATGAAATGTAGAAGGGCCCAAAGTTCGGCCATACTGTTCTGAATTGGCGTTCCGCTGAGGAGCAAACGGTTCCTGCAGTTGAATCCCAACAGAAGTTTCCATCTCATACTGGAAAGAACAAAAAACATAATACATTTAACATTTGCGATAAAATCATCTCTTAAGTTGGTATCTATTTCCACGATTAATCTGCTGTCGGCTGTAATATAGCATAAGATTGTAGATACTACAAATATAAAAAAAATTATTATAGTATTACAGTAAATAACAGCGCTTTCTTATATTAATGTTAATATTTCACATACGGTTTATGCGGGGGGGATTCAGGCGGTGGGGATTGCTTAGGAATATTAGTCACTACTAGAGGGTACTAAAATGGATTTAATGATTGATATAAAAACGTCAAACATTCTAAAACGTAATGATTCATTCCTGTCTACCTATTAATATCAAGTATTATAAAATTACTGTAGATTTCGTGTCTTTCTGTCTGGTTTGGTCTTTTGCTAGACCGGTTTCGGCCGCTCGCCATCTTCAGTAGCGGTGTTAATCACTTTTGGCACTTTGGATGGTTTTCGGGCATCGTCACTGTCACTTGTACTGTGTCACCGCTACTGAAGATGGCGAGCTGCCAAAATCGGTCCGGCGAAAGACCAAACCGGCGAGAGGAGAGAGAAACGCACGAAATCTACGGTATTCCAACCCCTCGCAGACCACAAAACAGGTACGTTAAAATAAATATTACAGTACCTTGACGTGCTCTTAATAGCCTGTGCTTCATCCAATATCATGTACTGCCATTTAATTCGGTTGAAATACTTGAAATCCGTTATCACTAATTGGTAGCTTGTTATCACGACGTGGAAACTTGCCTCCTTCGTATGAATACCTTTCTGGTCCCAGAACTGTCTGAGTATTTTTCTTTCCTGAAAAAATAAAATGCTGTGAACGAAAGATCGGTTATTTACAAGGGAGTAAATGAACGAAGACCAGTACAATTTTCCAAGGGGTACGCACACTCTGTGAAAAAAAATAGTAAACAGATTGTATTTTACCTGAGGGTTTCCCCAATAGGGGACCACTTTGAAGTCCGGAACGAACCTTTGCATTTCCTGCTGCCAATTGTGCAAGGTCGATGCCGGTGAAATGATTAGAAATGGACCCCAAACACCTATTGTAAGACAACAAAAACAACAATCATTATTTATATATCATATTCGCAAAAAGTCATATTTCACGACTCCCCAAAAAATAACCCATTAGAATCGGTGTTCGAATAAATTGTAATTCGACAAGAAATAACAAATATTTTAATATTTAAAAATTATGAGAAACTTTATTTTTCTGAAATCAAACCCCCCTCTTCAAGACATACAAGTTATAATAATCAGTCTTAAATATCATAACATTTATATTAAAAGGATATTTACAGGGTTTTTTTTCTTATTTAACGAGTACTTACAATATTTCTCGGCAATATGGCATAAAAATGCTATCGACTGTACAGTTTTTCCGAGACCCATTTCATCTGCGAGTATACCGTTAATGCCCTGCAAAATAAAAATAAATCGTAACGAATTAGATATTTTCATTATATTAATAGTGATTTAAGGTGCGTCTTCAATAACAGTACACTTTAGAAAGCTTTATAATAAAAATAAGGTTAAAAATTTAATTTCTATTATAACTTCTTAATAACTAATTTGATATACCTGTTTTGTGGTCTGCGAGGGGTTGGAATATACTGTAGGTTCGTGATGTTTCTGTCTCCTCTCGCTGCTGTTTGGTCTTTTGCTAGACCGGTTTCGGCCGCTCGCCATCTTCAGTAGCGCTGTGTTACTGTCACTGTTAGCACTTTGGATGTTTTTTGGGCATCCTCACTGCACTGCACTGTCACTTTCACATGTACTGTAATGTCTGTCAGTATGTCAGTCGTTTATATATATATGTGTTCTGTTATTGTTATTGGGGGATTATGTTTGTCTTCGGATTTTGTTAATCCGTTTTCTAAGTGTGAGTCAGATTGTCTGAAGGGGATGGTCTGATCCTTTAAGAGGATTATATTATTATGTGAAAGTGACAGTGCAGCAGTGAGGATGCCCAAAAAACATCCAAAGTGCTGACAGTGACAGTGACACAGCGCTACTGAAGATGGCGAGCGGCCGAAACCGCAGTCTAGCAAAAGACCAAACCAGCGTGAGGAGACAACTATCGAATAAATGTAGTGGTTTTAAATTATAGGAAGGCATTAAATTTAAATATAATTTTTCTTTTCGTACAGACCTGATCGTATAGGTTGACCAACCAGGTCATGCCTTTGATTTGGTAGCCTTTGAGTTTCCCCCGGAATATTGCCGGCTGTGGCTTATCCTGGTCTTCCAGTTTGACTTCGTTGCACGGCGGTGGAGGTGGACAACCGCCGAAATCTCCGAACTCTTTCGTCCGAGCAACTTCGGCTGTAAACGCCCTTTCGACCCTTTTACGAACTTTGTCTTTTTCCATTTCGCTGGCGAATAAAAACAGATTCTGATTACGATACTTTCATCCATTTTTTTTTATTATGCAATACATTTAACAAATTTAATTCGAATATCACACAAATCGGCCCTACAATTTTAGTTTTTACATTTTTACGTAGAAGCCTCAAAGTTCGTTCAACGGAAGGAAGCCATATTTATCTTCGGTCAAATGACGAAGTATAGAAATTGAGCGTTTGGTTTATAAAGTTTTATAGCCAGAATTGAGTCAGATTCGCAATTATAATGAAAAGTTCAACAACAAATCTCAAATGATGCACAAACCTACAACTTTCAAAAATCTACAAAAACTAGCTCTCAGATAAAAAAAAAAAGAAAAAACATGAAAGCTCACCAGTCATAATCGTCAATCAACGCGAGTCTAGGATTTGTTTCCTCTTCCAACTGGCTGAGTATCCTGAGCTGCTCCTGCGCTGATGCAGAACCCAATTTTCGCGACATAAAATGCGCGTACAATTCCGTTTGGGTGATGAGAAAATTCAATTTCCTCTGCTGCCTCTTCGCCTTAATTGAAAAACGAATACATCGTTAAAATGAAAATTTAATAGTGTTATTTTAGTCATTAAAATACAATTATTAATTTAGATAATATCCTTCAGAACTCCAAGCAAAATGGGTGTATTCAAGGAGTAATAAATATATTAATGCGAGTTCAATATAAATGCAATCTAATTAAAAAATATATTAAATACTCGATATATCTTTCTTTGCATGTCTGAATATAGTTTTAATTTGTAGTTGAATAGCTTCCAAGCCGAACTCAAAACACGACAGCGGTCATACAATTAGCTTAATTAGTCAGGTTGTTAACAAATTAGTGGCGTCTGTGATGTTTTGAAGAAGTTGATTTATGCCTATCTGTTTAACAAACAAACCCTAAGTAGGCAGTTATTCCAAATATAAAATTTCGATACTTTTTCTGTGTAAAATTCATTATTTACAGTGATATTGGAGATTTGATCATTGTGAAAAAACATGCAGTAGCACGTTTTCATCCATACTTTTTAAACAAATATTTTTTTCGTTGGTGTAAAAAGAAAACGGCGAATTATAAAACAAAAATTGAATATTTTGTTTAACTGTTAGATTAATTTAACTCTTCTCATAAGTTACAAGAAAGATCTTCCTCATCGTTGTACTACAATATTAAGATGCGCTAATATAGATTTTATAACAGAAATCTCATATATAAATACCTCCATAAGTTCAACATCGAGTTTTCTTTGTTCCTCCGCCTCCTTTTCCATCCTCCTTCTAGTTTCCCTCTCAACTCTTTCGTAGCGTTTCCAATAAACCTGCATTTCCCTTGTAAGTCGTTTGGCTCTCCAAACGACTTCTTTCATGTTCTTTTGCGACTGGACATGAAAAATTACGACGTAGTATTATAAATTTGTCAGTTGCCATTGAATTGATGTTGTCACGAATGCCGGTGAATAACGGAATAAAGTCAAGAACTAGAAATGACTGCTTAAGGTAGTACAACTTTTGGTCCCTCCATAACTATATTGTTCAATATCAAACGAATATTTCAAATTAAACTGTTTTAAAGCTCAACAGAGGAGATTAGCTAATTGCTATTAGCAGATTCCTAAATTTCACACAAAGAGACGATTTAACAGAACAAATACCTGCATCGCTTTATGACGCCAGTGCCTCATACAATAATTCGCCACTCTTCGACAGCTGGTCAACATTTCTTTATGGTTGTTTATTTTCGAACGTTGAACCTGGTGGAAAAAGAAATTCGGCGTCACAAATCGGCGTTTTTAAAACTCACAATATTTTCGATCAATTTCGTTAACGGATATAACCGATCGAACAATTAACCTTTCCTAATTCCTTTTTGGCCATAATCGCCCATATTTTCCGCCTCCTGTGAGCCATAACTTCGGCATTTTTCGCCTGCGCCGCTTTCCTCTTGTAGCCGCCGGTTTTTCTACCGCGTGTTATTGTCTCGACAACTTCTTCTCGGAGTCCACTTTCGCCTTCCTTCAATATTATATAAAAAAAAGAATATTATGTTTTTTTCTCGTAACAGAGAAGATACAATTTTTAAAACTCCCGCGCGATAAAAATTAACCTTGTGTTGTACACCAAGATTTGTACATATAGTTTGTTAATGGAATTATATTTATTATCATTTTTTGGGAATAAAACATAGAGGGAATACATAGATGATCTATTAGAGAATAGGGGGAATTTCATCATGGCATTCCAAGTTTCACAACTCACCCGCGGAAGTTATAATTTTTTTTGAGGTAATTAAAGGAAAAATTACCTGAGTGTCGTCAAAAAGGTAGCCGTCGGAATCCTCCTGTTTTTTGGCCTTTTCCTTTCTCTGTCCGGTGGTCTTTTTCTTTTTCGCGCCGATGATTTCCATCTGATGTTCGGGAAACTTGTCGTAATTGGACAACAGACCGGAGCCATAGTACTGATACTGTCTGTTCTATAATTATAAATATAAAAATAATACAAAACGCCCGACAAAATATTTATTCCAGATCTGCAGAAATAAATTTAAACAATTTTCTTATAGCAAAATAATACTACATATTGTAGTAAATTGCTCTGTTCTCCATAAAATATAGATATATATTTTATAGCATAATACGGTACAATGCATCCAAAGAACACAGATTTATAAACTGTGCATATGTGTAAACAAAAAATGAATTATGACCTAAAGTACTCGAAGAAATACTATAATGTTCATTAGCATACCATTGACAATATAGAAGTGTGTTTTGACAATATTTGTATTGGAAAAATTTAAATATTAATTATTTTTATATGAAATTATGAAATTTTAAAATACTTAAATTTAATATACGAACTTTAAAATATATATATATCGGTAAATATTAAATTTTTATCACTAACGTTTTCATAATACCAATCAGGTAAAGTGTCTACAGATGCACTCATCTTCGGATCTGAGCTCTGCATGGTTCTACCATTTAGTATTATTTTTTTGCACTCGGTAACGGAAGAGACGTAAATACTCTTCAGTTTTGTGCAAATATTATGGTCATTTCAAGGCCAGGACAGTATTTTTTTTCTTTTGGTTATCCTTGGCGACAGGTCTAGGGTAAAAGTAGTCTACAGAAAGCATGTGGAGGGCAACAAACAGTGTGTAAAGAGACATTTAAAAAACTATGATCAGTGGTGTTCAATAATGAAGAAATTGCCCGATCAATAAGTAAACACTTTTTTGTCAATTACAGCACGAAAAAAATAGAGTGAAATTAGAAACTTACAAATGCTAAATGTCGTTTGGGTGATTTTTCACTAAAAGACTCTCTAAAACACACATAAAAGATACTAAAAGAGTGCTCTTTGGTCATCTACACAATGTCAATGATGACCAAATAAGGTCCATAATCAAAACTGATCGTCATGAGTACAATATAAGAGAATTTATCCCACACACGCATTTGAAACTTATTGGGTACCAAAAAGTGTTCGATATGGGTACAGTATAACCTGCAGTTATTTAGTTAACAGCCGAATATATTGACATGAAAAACCCCCATTGGGGGAAGTGACTATTGAAAAAGTGTCCCCATTAAAGGGATCTGACGCACGCCTCCTCAACTCCGACCAAAATCCCTCAACTACAACCATCAATCTCCAAGAGCACCCTGGTAAATTTGGACTGTTGAGACCTCTCAATACTTTCAATGGCCAACAAACTGACAATATATAAAGCCGTACTGAAACCGACAGTATGGGGTTCCCCACGCTCGCATCCAAACATTCCAGTCGAAAGTCCTTCGTACCATCCTTAATGCTCCCCCCGGTATGTTTCTAACCGAACAATCCGTAATGACCTCAACATACCGACAGTGGACAAAGTCGCAAAATCACGCTTCCTTAAATTCCATTCCCGCCGCCTCTCTCCACATCCAAACCCACTCTTTCAGTCCTATTTTTCTTTTACCCATCCAGAGATCACCCCGGGCCGGTAGCTAAAACGCGGTCAAAAGGTTTCCCTTTATCAGGGACTGACGCTGGAAATAAATATTTGTACCAATTGCTCTCATAACTGTATAGGGCTCGAAAAAAAGAATCAAACCTTTGGGTCTGTATAAAAACGGTTCTTGTATTTCTTTCTGAGCAAATGTTCCCTGAGCATATGTTTCAAATCCTCTTCGGTGATTTCTTCATCGCACGAAGAGTCCGAACTGTCGCTCAGGAGGACGTCCTGCAACCAGCGCCTGTCGTTCTTGACGCTGCTCAAGTTGTACAAACGGATCTTGTCGGATCGCCTATCTGCAAAATATAAAAAGCGTATAATCGATTTTTTTTAACAATGCTTAATACGATACAAAGTAATAACAGAGTAATGATACAAACCGGAAACTATATAATTTAATTTCGGTAAATGCGAACTAAAATCATTTCCAAAGGTTATGAAACTATTCAATTTTCCACAGATAAAAGCAACGTAACATCTGTAAACACTGAAAATTACCAGCTATCTTTATATTTAATTTATTCAAAGTAAATATGAAACTCTCTGTTGTATCATAATATATGATATTTGTAGTTATATATGCCTGTGTATTTTAGGTATTTTTATTAAACTAACACTGAAAACAATTCAAAAAATAAATCAGTACGTAGGACAGAATTGTAAGAATGAAATTCGAAATAAAATACGTTAATTTTTATACCTTGCTTAGAAGGAGTAACCACATTCCAGATTGTTTCTCCCGTATACGAATCAACACCCACAAGTTCCGTTTCGGAATTACTCGAGGCGTCTCCTTCGTCACTAGAAAGTGGAACATTCGAATAAGAAAAAATCGTTATCACGAAATCAAATATTATAGCGATAAAATATTTCGATAAACGTACCCCAAAGGTTGTTGTAAAAACTCTTCGACGCATGAAAGAAAAGGTTCGATATTTAGGCTCTTTTCAAGATGCTGGTAGTGCAAAGGTTTAGCTATTTCTGTCTTTACAACCATCTTCGATTTGTCTTCGGTCATTATGAGGCTGAAAATTGAAATTTACACGATTGTAAGTGGCGAGGAATTTCAGAAAAGCCGAACAGGGAAAAACTTACATAACTACCGGTAAATTACAATTAACACTAAATTCTTCAAAAAATTCCTAGTAACGTAAATGAACTTACCTAATTATTTATATATTTATGTTGCAACTTCATTGCAATTTTTCATGGGAAAAATACTAGCGGAAATCTGGAAACAGAGCGAGTTAAAAAAATAATAATTATGCGCCGGAGTTTGGAGAAAAAATTTACCCTGAAACGTCTCGAGCAGATAAAGGAAATTGGGCCGGAAATTTTACAGAGAATTATCGAAAATTGAGTGAAACTTACTAAATCGATTTTTTTTTTCAGGACAGTGTACAACAGTTCGGGTAAGTGAGCCCCACTCGAGAACAGAATTTATTAATCTTTACTTTCGTCTCCGGCATAATTCAAATTGCAAATTCCAATCGACTCGTTTTCCCATTTCGTAAAAAAACGTATATAATTGTCGGGCGGGAGCTTCAATTAGCTACATAACACAGAACGCATCGAGATTTCGGGAGCGAAGGCGTACGGCGGCGTAAATATAATAGAAAATGTTATTGGGCGTGGAAAAACCAAAACAGCATGTTTTCTTCACACGGCGGCTGGCATAATTTAGCCAGCTGGTTGGAGTTGGGCTCATTATTATTTGACCATAGTCCAGCGGCCATTTTCAACCTTGGATAACAAACGCCGAAACCAATAGTACGACATTTTATCGCCGAATTTCCTCTATACGGCCCGATGGAAAATTTAAACGGAAATTTCCTAGGGCGGAGGACGCGTCTGATTTTTGTCCGGCGCCGTATAAGCGGTTCGAACGTTTCGCGTATACTCGATATAATAACTGGGAATTTCAATCGGGCGCTCGAAATGTGAAAAAAATAGCGTGGAAAAATTCTCCGAACAATACGATATACGATTAATCATTTATTTTTTTCTATTAAACTAATAATTTCCTTTATTTTATATTTAACCAGATAAGAGGAGTGGCTTCGGTCTGAGACTAGAGCGCATCCGGAACTCGCACGTTCTGCATTGTCCACATCCGCTTTCAGTTCTCCGTCTACAACGCCATATTTACTACTCTCTTCAGACTATCAGGTGATCTATTTTTCGCATTATTTTCATTAATATTCACTTTAAATGTATAATTTTCGAATGCCAATTCGTAGGTAACATTTTCGGGCCGACAATTTTCACCCACCTTCTGTCGGGCCGGGGAAAATTTTTAGACGAATTCAACTTTTTTCTTTTACCCCCAACAAAAGCGGTTGCGATACGCAGAGTCGATTTTGAAATTTATCTGCGCTTTTCGCCGGTCGACAATTACACGGTGTAGACTTGAAACGGAACAATTTAATTATTTTTTTTTTTTTTTATTTAGCCGCATCGGAATTTTTGCCGTCAGAGAATTTGTTTGTTAACCAGCCACCGGTAGAATTTTCCCATTTATGTTCCGAGCGTTATAATTTTTTTCAGGCAGTTTTTTTAAAATTTCAACTGCTTCAATACCCGCTAAATATACATTTTTTTTTCAATCAACATTCCACGCCATATTTGTTTTAGTTCAAAAATCGCTTGGTACAAAGTATAACTTTTTGGTGGGTTCGTAAGCGGCGGTTTAAAATAGAGATAGCCGCTAAAAGTCGAGTCCGAAAAAAACCAGTTTATTCCCGTATATCGGCCGTTGAATCGTGCAATAATTTCATCGCTCTCTCTCTCTCTTGCCCTCTAATTGATTCTCCCGTTAATAGCAATCTATCGAAATTTTCGACAGTCCCCTCCCCCCAAATATAATATTATTTTCCGTTGCAGAATGGTAGGATCAAGAGTGTACGTCGGGGGACTTCCGTACGGATGCAGGGAAAGGGATCTGGAAAGATTTTTCAAAGGCTACGGCAGGACGAGAGATATTCTGCTGAAGAACGGCTACGGCTTCATCGTAAGTAACTGTTCGGTAGTAAATATTTTTTTTATCGGACCCCGACAATAATTACGTTGTCGGTATTACGGCTATTATTACACGCCCCGTTTATAATAGCGCGTACAATTTTACGATTACCCTAATTTCCGATTGTTCTTTTTAGGAATTTGATGATTATCGTGACGCCGACGATGCCGTTTATGACTTGAATGGAAAAGAACTTTGGGCGAGAGGTACGGATATTAATTTTTTTCATTACTAGCTTTGAAATAGACTATTATTTTACCGTCGCTTCTTTAATCAATAGATGAACTACTTGTTATTGAAATTTGTATATATATATATGTGCATGGTGTATATATCATTGTACTTAATTTCAATTTAGAAAATACTTTTTTCACTGAATACTGAAAGAATGTTTCAGGCAAAGTTGTTGAAAAAATAGCATTCTGATTATTTGTAGGCTTTAACCATTTAAAATGTTTTCTTTTGCGTTTTTAATAGCAGAAATTTTGTGTATTTTTTGTAAACTTGTGTCACCGTTTTATTTATATTTTCAAGAGATTGGTGCAATTGTCGCCTTTGATGGCAATTGGAAATCAATAATAACACTGCGTTGAGAAAATACAGTAGCAGGAATACAGTTGAGTCAGTGAATTAAGACACTTTTGCGTATTTATTTTTTTTTAATACATTTTATTATTTTTTTTTTAAATTTCTAATCTCGCAGATAGCACGATAGCACATAATATTATGTAATGATGCTTGTTGTACATTGTAGACTGAATATATGGAATCTAAATTTTAGAGTCGGTCCCTTCAGCTATTTTTTCATAATTTGGTTATCTCGATGCAATTTTAAAAAGTAAAAAAAATATTCTTCAGTTGTGACTTAATAAAGAAACTGCGCATTAATATATATTACAATAAGTGTATTTTGATGTAAAATACTTTCTGGCTTGGTAAATTCAATCAATAATAATAATAATAATATATTATTCTCAGTTTATTAGCACTAGAATCTATTTTGAAGAAGTAATCCAGACGACTCAGTGGATAATGTCATTAAGGTTAATGCCATTATAAATTTCAGCAACTCAGCAACCGTTGTTATCCCAATTGGAAATAGGATTACATTATATTACAATAATTTTTCTTTACATATTCGACTTTGAATTAAGTTTATTTGCATTAATTCGGGTTTAGTTATGCTGCAGTGGCAATATAAATTGGAAAATTGAGGAATTAATGTATAAATTATGAGAATTTCCTTTTGAGTTTGATCGTGTATTATGTGTCTCCTGTGCGTCGTTTATAGGATATTTCACCTGAAAAGTTTTCAACTTAAGCCTGTTTTCATTAAACATTCAGGGCACTATAGTATAATTAAAATGAATACAATATGAAAATTTTATTTTATATTATTATTCGTGATTGTGTGTTTGATTCATGACTTGGATTTGAAAAAAAAAATACGTACACAGTTTGTTGAGGTTTGGGTTAGGTTGAGTTTTCTGTATCGCTGGACATAAAACAATAAGTATCCTAACGAGAGACAAATATTTAACGATGAAATAAAATTAGGAGCATCAGTAACTGGCCATAATCTACCGATTGTGCAGTGTATCAGAAAAATTGGTACAATTGCGTGAAAAACAAATATTTTAAAAAATTGGATGTTCTTTACGCGTTCAAATATTGTCTGTTACCAGGATAGTGGTGGAGCATGCGAGAGGCAACTTGAGGCGCGGCGGAGAAAGGTTCGGAGGCGGCGGGGGGAGACCTAGAAGGTCAGGAGGCGGAGGCGGAGTCGGAGGTGGTGGAGGAGGAGGATGGTACAAGTAAGTTGAGAAATGACGCAAACATTTTTATATATTTTTTTATAATTTATTTTAGTTATCACTATTGGAACCTTTGAATCGGCATGCCTCCAGTCTTGAATTCTTTGAGTGTTTGTGATGACAAAAAGTAGAAACCGGTCTAGTTCAGGGTCGAACTAAGATCACACGGGAGCGATGAACTGTAATTGAGCAGTTGGGCCGCTGCTATTTTGGGGATTTTTTTCTGTGTTCAGAAATCACCAGATTGACCAACGAAGGGTTTTTGCCCATTTGGTGTTTTTTTTTTTACATAAATTTGTCGAACGGTTTTCAACCCTCCAGAATCTGCTCGGAAGAATACTTGAGAATTCCGGTGCGTGTGGGGCATGCTTTTCCTCAACTTTTGTACCACCGCGTTCAAAGGTTTACAATGTGAATAAACTGTCGTATACCGGGTTTTGATGAGACATTAATGTTACCCGCCACTTTAACCCGAGCAACGTGTTGGCACTGCTCGGTAGAAACTTTGTTGGGTCCGGCAACTTGTCACAACTCGGTTTGACAAACCCTCGATTGTTCTAATCGAGTTTAAAGTTTGAGTTCAATTTTAGTGCTTATTCCCGATTTAAATATATGCTGATAGTTTTCACATTCACACACATGCATGTGTGTATATGTGATTCTAGTACTCCGTATCATGGTTTTTTTTTGTGACCGTCATTTACCAGAGCTTTAAAGCTCCTACTGAAAACATATCTTTGCATTTAAAGGGGATAAGGAGGGGTATCATTGATTAATGTGTGTATATATATATATATATATATATATATATATATATATATATATATATATAAAATTTGGTACAGTAAAATTTGTATTAAAATATAAAATATATTTTATTACGTAAAGATGGATGATATTGAATGGTAGGGAGGTTTCTTCAGTTAACAATATTTTTTGTAGTAACGCTTATTTATTTATTGAATATTAGTATTTTAGATATGTTTACGTATCTTGTATATTAGTTTCATATTAATTTATTGTGTGGAGTGCCAAATATTTTTTTCTTTTTCGAATTTTATTTTTGTACTATTAAATTTTGCCCATGAGGTAACGAATATCTTGAATAGATTAAAGGATAGACTCTTTTTTTCTGTCAGTTAATCTAGGCAAAAGTATTTAATACCGATTGATAAAAGGTTGGATATATTTATTTATTTATACATCTCTCTCTCAAAAAAATTAAATTATAAGATAAGGTTTTCACTGTAGTCTGTATCGATTCAGAATAACATTTAGTTTGTGTGATTTTCTTTCTTCCCTCAACTGTTTATAGACAGGTTTTGGTCTTTTTGTCATCATATCATTCAATTAGTAAACCAGTTATCAATTTGGCTGCCATTATCCTGTCAGTATGTTGTATTAATACGATTGTGAAAAGTTGAAATCAGTCAGACGTACAAATGATTAATGGAAACATAAAGTCCTATTCGCATTTTAGTTATTGTGATATTGTGGGTTATCCCTGTTGGTACAGAGCTTCTTTTCTTGTTACATTAATATAATCAAATTCGTGGCTAAAGCTTTATATTTTTTACATGTATAGAGGCGGCTGGGGCCATCAATACATCCCATTCTTAGCTAAGTTAAAATAAATAAATATTGAGACTATTTTAGGTTAAGATCAAGCAATGCACTGGGCTTAATATATATATGTAGTTTGATTTATTTGGTTAGTTGGCTACTGTATTTAAAGTTGCAGAAGTGCAAGGAAGGAAAAATGGATGATTATTATAAAGTTCATTCAGTATAAAAAGTTAATAATTATCGGGTCAAACTGTTACTTCGAGATGCACTCTGAGTCATATCAGTCTCAATGATATGTTTTCTATTTGACACTCGATACATCAAAGGCACAGTTCTATTCCCCATATCTGTTATTATAACTTTGTGGGTTATGTCTGTTGCTACAGGAGTTACGGAAATTTAAACTCTGGAATAGAAGCCCAGATTTTTTATACTAAGCTTTTTATTGAAGTCCACAATTTATAAATATTATCCAACCTAACGTTTAGAAGTTTTATTGGAAATGTAAAGTTTCCAAAATTAAAAATACCAATTAGTATATGGTGTATTTACGTTTCTAAGAAATGCCCTTCTTCATTGAATCGCGTACAAAATCTTAATAATATTGAAGATTGGGTGATGTTGATGATTCTTCGAGTTGCACTCTGAGGCATATCAACCCATAAAGATATGTTTTCTATTTGACTCTCGATATATCGAAAGGCACGGTTCTATTCCCCACATTTTTTCTTTTATAACTTTGTGGGTTATGTCTGTTGCTACATGAAAACGTGACGATGATGTCCCAGTGACCCAATTACCCAGAACCAATATAATTATTGGTTTTCTATTTGACACTCGATACATCAAAGGCACAGTTCTATTTCCCCGTATCCGTTAATATAACTTTGTGGGTTGTGTCAGTTGTTACAGGAGTTACGGAAATTTAAACTCTGGAATAGAAGCCGAGATTTTTTTATACTAAGCTTTTTATTGAAGTCCACAATTTATAAATACTATCCAACCTACGGTTTATAAGTTTTATTGGGAATTTTAAGTTTGAAAAATTGAAAATGGCAAAGAATATATTGTGTATTTACTGGATTTTTTTTTAATTTTCGGGATTTCTGTTTTTAGCAATATCATTTATATTTCATTTTGAGACTTGGGTCATTTTTAAATTTTAATACAGGTCTCTGTTTCAGGAATGATGACTACCGTTCGAATGGCAGGTGAGCACACAGTGATGGGGATTTTTTATTTATTTTTAATTTACTATTTATATTATTTTTCTGACAGAAAAAATTACATTTTCCTTTTCTTTTTTTTTCACTTTATACATTGGTTTAATTTTTTTTTCAATATTTCTTTCTTTCTTTTCTGAGTTGGAACGTTCATTCCATAATTGGCACTCCATACGTTAAAACTGAGTTGAGTTTTCCAATTTTGTGTTTAGTCATTTGATCCAGGTATACCGATTGTTTGTCCCTTAAAATTCAGTCTAACTTCATTTCACAACTAAAAAGGTTATTCAGTTAGAATTGTGCATTTGATTTCAAAGAAGCCGCAGGAAAATTATTCTCAAAATCCTTCCGATAGATTGATATATTTATTTAAATTGAGGAATGTTATTTTTGTCTATAATTCATATTGGTTAATTTAAAGTTCCCAATTAGATGATGTCTGTGCTGTAGAATTCGTGTGTTTCTGTTTCCTCTCGCCGGTTGGGCCTTTTGCTAGACCAGTTTCGGCTGCTCGCCATCTTCAGTAGCGCTGTGTCAGTCACTTTTGCAACTTTAGATGACAGCGACAGCGCAGTGAGGATGCCCAAAAAATGTCCAAAGTGCCAAGAGTGACCAGCACCGCTACTGAAGATGGCGAGCAGCCGAAACTGGTCTAGCAAAAGACCAAACCGGCGAGAGGCGACAGAAACACGAATTCTGTGGTATTCCAATCCCTCGCAGACCACAAAACAGGGATGTCTGTGCTACTTTAGAAATAACTTTCGATAAAAAGGAGTATTTAAAAAATTGCATGTTTAAAACCATGAATAAAGTTGATATTTCTTGAACATTTGCACGAACAGATTACATATTGTGAGGGTTTATTTTATTGAATTAACGCCCTGTCAATTTAAAAGCGTCGTTAATACAAATGACTATACCGGAAGATTGGAAGCTTTTTCATTTTAATTAGAGCGATAAAACTTTAGTAATATTTTTAGTATCTGGTATTTAATTTTGCAGGTATGGGCCACCAACTAGGACAGATTACCGCCTGGTGGTTGAAAACCTTTCGAGCAGGGTCAGCTGGCAGGTATGTCGAATTCGATTATTTACGAAAAAGAAAACCGCGTTTTTTTCCGTTCTCCCCACTCTCAAGTTCGGTAGAAAAAGAGAGTAGTTTTTTTTTCTGTCCGACTCGAGTACACTTACCGTACGGAATGAAAATTTTTTGCCAGTAAAAAAATTGTGCCGAAAAAGGGGAAACGAAACTGCACGTCGGATGCGCGCTGTATTTACGATTTGCGACTGGTCAAACGTGTCTCTTCCCCCCCGTCGGTCTCCAACTGTCGATGCTGCCCGGGGGTCTTGGCGGTTCCTTTTCGGGTGATCTCGCTGCCTACTCGAGTGAAGATCTGCGCACGTCGGACGTTATTCACCTGCTCGACTTTACATCGGAGGAGATGGAAAAAAAAAAGATTGAGATGGCGGAGAATTTTTAACCTTTTTCTTTTGAGAGAGAGAGAGAAAAAGAAGAAGGCGGCGTACCTTTTCCGAATAAACGCTACGACAGAAATTCGTGCCGGATATTGATATATATATCGACTGAGAGGCGTATTGTGAATGGAAGTGGAAGAAATGACGAATTGAGAACTGGTGGACAACTCCCCGTCGTTTGTGCGTGTCTCTCTCCCTGGGTCTCGACGAACTCTACTTTGATCCGCAAATCGCAATCAGTCTCACCGGCGTGCAGTTTTGATTCTTCCCCTCTGCCAAAACAGTGATAATTTTTGTATTGTCTTAATTTTAAAGGAAAATGAAATGAATGGTAGTATTAACAAAAAAGAAATAATGATGAAAACAAAAAATTTACACTAAAGAAAAGGGTGTTGAGTGGGTTTCGTTGTCGGGTATGATGAACCGGCCTCTGATTGCACGTTCGGTCTAGGACCAGAATTTTTTCATTTACCTGTAGCCATTATCGATGGAATTCGAATATTATTGGTGGGGAATATTAAATATTTTGTTAAATTTGTCAATAAATGTGTCCGTACTTACAAACTAATGTCGATGGCATCCATTATTTTTACCCCGTTAAGTATTTAACGATTTGAATTTAGTGACAAATCACAACAAGTTTAATTGGCGTACAGACTCCGGAACTGTAGCAACTTTTATAGATCAATATACAAAATATATACATTGCTCCTGATCTATTAATACTAAATCATACATCGGCTAATCTGTTATCGAGGCTTTTCTAATCGACCTCTTATCCTTCTGACTGGAACGTGCAACTGGGTCTCGCAACATCTCCCGGATGGTAGAGTTTAAACGAAAATAAAAAAAAAAAACAAATGTTGATGATGGCGTTGATTGCTGTTGTGACAAAAAAATTTTTTTTCTTTTTATTTTTTTTAATATATAAAGATGTTTGTTTTGCTAAAGAGTTAGTGCTCTTGGCGGACGTTCGGATGACGTGAAGGGCATTAACGAACACGTGTCTGACGTGATGAACACGTTGTTAGCGAAGTGGTTTTCGGAAGTACGGAAGTTGGGGCTGGCTCCTCCTCTGTCTCTCTGTTTGTGTGTGCCTCTCTTCTTCCCCCCTCTCTCCCCCGATGACGATGATGAGATGATGATGATGATGATGATGATGATGATGGGGTAAATACGCCAAAGGTAAATAACATCATCCACACACAACGATGTCTCAAAAAAAAAAATCGACTTTAAAAACAAGAAAGAAAGAAAAAAGTATAATTATTCTTTCCAGTATATCCCTGAAACCCGTCAATTAGCCCTCCCGGAGAATTATCATTTGAAGTCACTCCATCCATTCCATCCTAGCTTGTTTTATTTTAACGAAAAATTTTATTTATTATACTCACGACGGTACGATATTGTCTCCACTGATTTCATTGATCATTCGATTGCACGAAACAGATATAGTCTTGTTGTATATAATGTATTATAATCATAAAATTAATTAGAGTAGATTTCCTCACCTTTTGATATTTTTCAGTCTCCTAAAAAAGATTTATACTATTCTTGCCTACCTTGTGGGAACACTATTTCATAAATCAATATTTCCCCCGTTATAACAAATATTCAATTTAAATTTTTTATGGACTCAAATTTCTTCAGTTTTATTTGCAGTCGGTGGGGAACCAAAAAAAAAAGCATTTTATTCAGAAGCTTCCCAATCCATACAACAACAACCCCTGATCCTCATTGACACCCGAGATCTCCCTGTTCTTATTTAAATTATAAAAAAAAATTTTATTGTAAATTAAAATTGAACGTGCGCCATCGGTTGAGAGAAAGAGAGAGCAGTCGCTCGGTCGGGGTCTGCAACTCTGAGGCATTTGACGCAAGATTTTTATTTTATTATTTTATTTTAGTTTTTTTTTTAGGTTTGTCTAAACAATAATAATAATAATTGTCCATAAAATGTAATTAGAAGAAACCGATTTCACTCTGACACGTATTGCATATATCCAAAGAATCTTCCCACTACTAGTATCTTCGAAGAATACTTTGTTGCAGTCTGAAGAATAAGTGTAGAATAAAAAAAAGTGTTATATTTTATTCGGTACTTTGAAATTTGAAAATTAATTTAGTATTTATACTGTTGGTCAATTTTCAGATACGTATTAAGCATCAGTGTTTATTCGTGAAATGTTATTTCTACTTTGAAAAAAAAAATTAATCCATTCGAGTGTTGACAAACATTAATATTCAGTTCGTCATAATTGTTAAGTTGTGGCATGTGTACCAAAATTAAGAGTTTCGCGACACCAAAGAAAGTAAGAATAAAATATGAATCATTGCATACATAAAAGACTTATTGTAGTTATTTATGAGGTTGCTCAATATGCCTGTCAGAGTGTAAGGTGGTACAGTTTATTCTGTGTATGTAGTAGATGTTAATATGATAGATGTTTGTAAATAAGAGTTTAAAAAAAAGATATATAAATACGAGGGGTGAAACGGACAGTCATGTTAGTAGTTTATTATAAAAAGTTCTCCTCTCAAACTGCTTCTTTTTTTTCAAACTCCATCTCTTTACTGTTTTATTAAGTTATAAAAACACCTCTAGCGTGTGTTGTAATTTTTAATGTGTGCAGTTTCTGCAAACGAGCAGGCCTTTACAGAATTAATTCTTTGGAAGTTTTCTTCTTCTTTTTTTTTTTTTTATTTATCTTTCCCCTAGTGACAGCAAATTGAAATTCTATTTCCAGAAGAAGTTCATAAATTCAAATTCGTTTCCGAGCTTTCGTTTGTTGACAAGAAGAATTGTTTGTTCCCGACTTGGACGCTGAAATTAGTTGAAAGGATTTACAACAACAGAGGATGTGAAAGTTGTAAAACTTTTTTTGCTGGATGACTGCGTACCTCGGGAAGTTTCGAGGAAAGTGAAATTGCAGAGAGATTTCATGAAGAACTCCTGTTTATTGCGAATTGTGCCTTCGGAACGGAACCTTCTTCGACCATCTTTCCCGGTGGACGGACATGAAGACTTGAACAGCGGAGAGCGATTGGAAAACGGAACCATAATTGCGGAGAAATACTAATCGAGAGTATCTCTATAAATTGAGAATTTCCTTGATTCAATCTCTCGAATATTTGGAATTGAGAATGGTGCGTTTGAATGCTAGATGAAGAATGAATATACGCAATACATCAAGCTTTATTAAAATTAAGAAAAGTACACCCAGCGATTGTTTTATGACGCAAAATGTTCAGAAAACCCGAGTGTCTTCAGTCTAATAACAAACATTAAAACATCTTTTCATCATCCCTAACTAAGTAATTTCTTTTATCTTCTTACTGTTTATATTGTAACCTTGAAAATTCTCATTTGGCATAATTGTATCTTCATTTCATAAATAATATAGATATAGTTAAAACCGATATTTCAGTGATTTATAAATCACTTTCATATTAAAATGTTACGGCTGTGAATTAAAACTGTATTTATACAATAAAATAACAGCATTTCTTTTCTTTTTCTTTATTGATATTTAAAAACTTGTTTTAGTCTTTTATCGACAATAAGGCAGTTACAAGTTTT
This sequence comes from Lethocerus indicus, assembly GCA_019843655.1. Classification (NCBI taxonomy): domain Eukaryota; kingdom Metazoa; phylum Arthropoda; class Insecta; order Hemiptera; family Belostomatidae; genus Lethocerus; species Lethocerus indicus. The sequence goes on along the minus strand of JACDQD010000009.1, from coordinate 1,188,773 downwards.
TACAGAAAATATTCCAGGAGAAAATTGTAAAACTTGCCGAGAACACTCGTTGTCTTTCAGTATCTGAAAACAGTTTTAAGCTGTAATTAAGCTTATTGTGTTTGGCTGTTGAATATGTGCTCGAAATACTTTTTTCCTACTCCGATAAACTTGGTATTGCTTTGTTGTAATTTTCAATTTTGTGCTTAGGTCCGTTTCACCCCTCAAAAATAATTTAAGTCGTTAACGATAATTAAGGGACGCCAGTATAATTGGTGGATGTCAATTTCTCCTCTTTTTTTTTTTTTTAGTCTGTTGTTCTGTCTGGAAACTTAGTTCTCTGGGTAATTATTAATGTTTTTCAAAGAAGCATGCATGAATTCCAATCGATTCCCTCGCCCCCGTAAATTTTGTTAACGGAGGCGAGCGATTTTGTTTCATAAAACAAGAAACAATGACTCCCCCCGTCTCCAGTTTTAATGTTTAAAGATGTTTCCCTCCTCTATTATTCGAGGGGAAAACAAAAACCTAATTGAAATTTGCATTTAAGTTAATACGTGTAAATACAGGAGGTATTTTAAACTTGAATTAATTACAGTAGTGGTGTTTAATGTTGTGCTCTTTATTAAAATATGTCCGATTTTGTGTTTTCAATTAGGATTTGAAAGATTACATGAGACAAGCCGGTGAAGTGACATATGCCGACGCTCACAAGGAGAGAAGGAATGAAGGGTAAATATTTTTATGCCTATTATAGATAATTTTAACTGTGTATATATAATGTTCGGGGCTTAATAACTCTTGTCGAGTTGCCATATTTTGAGTGAACAAATGATTGTTTAATATTTTGGGAAGAAGCTCGGTTAGTAGGAGTCGGCAAAGTGCTGTTCTGGGATTATTCCTGTTTGCAAATTACCGGAGTTAGCTCCACTTTAGGTGAACACAACTCACTAATCCGGTAATTTCAACAGGGGTTGCGTCCACGTCTGAAATCCTGGAATAGCAGGGAGTCAACCCTACTGGCCAAGATTCTTCCCGCAGTGTTACGTGATCCTACCAAAAGTTGGTTGATAGTGCAAACCTTTGTTCTATATATTTATTCATTTATTTTATAACCACGACTCTGTGTTCTTTATAGCGTGGTCGAATTTGCTACCCACTCCGACATGAAGAATGCGTTGGATAAATTGGACGATTCCGAATTGAACGGTCGGAGGATAAGGCTGATTGAAGACAGAAGGCGTTCGAGGAGGTCCAGATCTTCCAGTTCGAGATCTCGTTCAAGGTCGCGCTCCAGGAGGAATTCTCGTTCCAGGTATAGTCTACGGTTCTAAGTTTAGAAGTTCGTTGAGAAGTTTTTGTTAAAACTGTAAACAATCGGACTAGAATAATAGACACAACAACTATGATGGCGTCACCACCATATATCAACCTTTAGCAGGTTGAAATAAATAATCGTTGAAACTATTTTAGTTCAGGATCAGGCTTAACTGTAGCAATGCACTACTATTTGAGAGGGGAGTTTGTTCTACTTTATTTAAAGTTGGCAGAAATTTGAAATATAAAACTGATAATTATGAAGTTCATACTTAATAAAAACTGTTACTTCGAGATGCACTCTGAGTCATATCAGTCTCAATGATATGTTTTCTATTTGACACTCGATACATCAAAGGCACAGTTCTATTCCCCATATCTGTTATTATAACTTTGTGGGTTATGTCTGTTGCTACAGGAGTTATGGAAATTTAAACTCTGGAATAGAAGCCCAGATTTTATTGGAAATGTTAAAATATTATCCAACCTAACATTTAGTTTCCAAAATTAAAAATAGCAATTAGTATATGGTGTATTTACGTTTCTAAGAAATGCCCTTCTTCATTGAATCGCGTACAAAATCTCAATAATATTGAAGATTGGGTGATGTTGATGATTCTTCGAGTTGCACTCTGAGGCATATCAACCCATAAAGATATGTTTTCTATTTGACTCTCGATATATCGAAAGGCACGGTTCTATTCCCCACATTTTTTTTCTTTTTAATAACTTTGTGGGTTATGTCTGTTGCTACATGAAAACGTTTGATGATGTCCTAGTGACCCAATTACCCAGAACCAATGTAATGATTGGTTCATTTTCAATTAATTTTAATTTTTTCTTTAATTATTATTTTTAATTGTCGATAGATCAAGGAGCCGCAGGAGTTCGAGAAGCCGTAGCCGTGTTAGCCGTTCCAGATCAAAGTCCAGAGCAAAATCAGCTTCACGCTCAAAATCAAGATCAAAGTGAGTTATTGTGCAGTTTTTTTTTCCAACAATTTATCTCGGAAACTCAACTTTATTGAACAGAAATATTAATTTTAAATTTAATACTCTTGGTCCGAAAGGAAATCGGTTTGTTATTAATATTCGCACGACTTATTTCGCGACAGTTCTTCCTCTACGGTTAGCCCAAGTCTGCAGACAGAACCTGCCATATCTACTGTGTTCATCGGGGTTCTTTTAAATGTTAAATTATCTATGAATAAATAAATATTTTTTTGTCTTTCGGTTTAGGTCACGAGATGAGGAAGACCGCAAATCCAAATCGAGGTCGAGGTCCAAATCTGAAAGCAAGAAGAGATCAAAGTCCAGATCTCAGTCCGCCGATAAGAGGAGTTCCATGTGAGTATTTGTTTATATTTCGGCGACAGATTTGTTAAAAATTAAAAATTTATATATACTGTTAAAGTTGTTTCAACAACAGATATTTTTCCTATTAGCGTATAGTGGAAATAATCTAGTTTTTCTGACACTAGAATTCATTCTTTAAACTAATCTATTCATCAAATATACATTCATTGATTTCTGTTGTCATTTTGTCATCCCCCATAAATTTATTTTGTTTAATACATTATAAAATTTCTTATTATCTATCACAATTTTGGTACAGCAGATTTTTCTTTATAAGCAGGAATAAAGTTCAATAAATAAAGTTTTTTCGATGGATACTCTGGCTGTTTATAGATCAGTCTCTGTATCGAATTATGAGCAAGTTTTCGAGAAAATATCGTAATTTGCCTAGTTTTAAATGCCCCCCTGTTTTTTTTATTTATTATGACCTTTATGTCTTGAAATAGCATTTCATCAACTGTCTAGGTTGCAATCCCGAATAAGGAGATCACTCATATATTGGGAATAAATTACTCATATATTGGGAATAAATTATAATTTAAGATTTGGGTCAGTGCAAAGGTCCGTTTTAACTATTGGCCGTAGTTATTAGTGTACTCACCGATGTCAGTAATGTAGCGTACTCTTAGTAATATTTGTGCACAACGAAATATGAACGCGTTTTCGTGTGTTTCAGGGAAAGGTCGGGCAGCAAGGATAAGTCCAGATCGAGGAGTAGATCGCCCGAAAGAAATGGCGACAGGTCACCCGAAAACAAGGACGATTAAAAATTTAAATTAGAGACAAAGAATAGGACAGAAAGAAATATTGTTTTTATCGCGTTTCGAGGGCTCCAATATTATAATTGCTGTACAGTCGGATCATTTTTAATGGCACTTGGTCTTGCGTTTAATAATTTTTTTTCTGTTTCTGTTTTTTTTTTTTTCATAACAAACGCAACGATTGGTTCTTGAATTTGTTAGCGTTTTATAATTGTTTTACGCAATTAGATTTGAGTAATTTTTTTCTCAAGGCGAGGCTGGTTATTGGGTCCATAGTGAAAAAAAAAAAAAGGTTTTTGTCTAAGCGGGCGAATTGTATGTTTATTATTAATTAGGTATGTTATATTTAATAGTTGAAGACGGAGGAATAGAAGAAAAAAAAAGTTGAGGAAACAGAATTAACTGCGAATAAATTTGTAATTTATTTTGAAGTTTACTTTATATAGATGTGTGTCGATATTGTTTTTGTCTTTGCGTCGTTGAGATAATTTTATATAATATATATATAAATGTATATATATATATATTAAACTTTAAACGACAATCCCTATTGTCGTTGATATATGTACAAAAAAAATGAAAAGAGTGTAATAGCTGTGTAATTCTCATTATGTACACGATTACATAATTTTTACAAATTTGAAAATATGAACTTTATTCAGCTATTTTGTACTCAAATTAAATCTCCGGTACATTGTGTCGTGCATGTTCTACAAATTTTCTCACAGATATCTTAGTTTTATCTGGTTTTTCACACACATACACACCATAGAGTTGTCTGTTTTGTCCGTTGTAAAATTTAGGCAAGTAGTAATCACGGAACTGTTGAATTTTGTAATTGTTGGTGTTGTAAATAGGTGTTTGATACAAGAGTTTAGGTTATATTGCAAGCATTTCACTCTCTTTTATATTAGGAAATTATAAATATATATATATATATAAAACGATAATAATATTTAACGTATTGTCTACATTGAAATTGTGAAGAATGTTAACAGGAGAAACATGAATGCGCATGAGTGCTTTATTCCGATCCTCTATTAATTTATAACAATATGATGATGTTTATGACGGCGAATTGTATTGTCGATTTGCCCTAATACCTTTTTAGATTTCAGTGTATAGAACAGACATAAAATAAATGTTAGTAATACTTCGTATTTTGTCGAAAACGAAATTTTGAAATCCAATCCCGGCCTTTTCGAATGTATTTTTTTTCCTAGCGCACGACAGTCGAATTGTGCTGCGGAGAAAAATGTTTTCCCAATTTTCTTTAACGATATCGTAAAATGTGCAATAAAAAACCTTCGTCTTAGGGCGAAATCGCTAGAAACCCCAGTAAATTTTTTGTCGGCAAGACGGATATCTTTACTGTATTTCTTCAGTTATAAATTGATAATAAAATGGGGAATTTCTCGGGGGTTATTGCTGTTTCGGCCTAAGATAGATTTTACTGTATAATAAAGTAGGTTTCCCCATATACATAAATACAGTCAATGAAAAATAAAATGTGGACAAGTTTGTGCAATTAAAATGATGAAACTCATTAATAATATACAATTATTTGAATATAATATTATATATATTTATAATTAATTTCCGTAATTTTCAGCTCATTTCCTGGATGGTTTTGAGAGCGATTGATAACAAACGCTTGACCCCCCCCCAACTCATCGCATATCAAAATGACACATCTTATCGTCATCACTGCAATTCATTTCAGCGCGAATACAGCTTTACCGGTGACAATGACCTGTCGGCAAAAAATGTCATTTCATTTCATTTCACTCCAACCATTTATACTGTCAATTATTAGCGCCCGCAAATCAGTGTACATCGTGTGTAAATGGGTCATGTGAGATTTGGCGCCGTTCCAAACATATTTAAAAACATACCAATTAACAGTGTCTGCATACCGATGCGATGACGCTGGGAATTCTTTAGCGAAGAATCGTGAACTTCGAAAGGAAGATAACTCGATGTTGGCGAGTAAATTGCGTTAAATTCACCCGGAGGTTCTCGGTCGCCAGTTGCCGTTCGCCGTCTTCAGTAGCGGTGTCGGTTTTCGGGCTCCTCAACTGCACTGTCACTGTCACCTGTACAATAAAGTCTAATTTTTATTAATAGACAGTGTAGTGAGGATGCCCGAAGTGACTGACACCGCTTCTGAAGACAGGCAACGCTAAACCTGCGAGAGACCAAATCTACTGTAGGCCACAAAACAGGTATGTCAAACTGCATTAGTACCTATGAAATATTAATCCGCTTTAAATATTATATGGACGATATATTTTTCTAAGGTCGCGACGGGAGGTTTCTTGTAAAATATTTCACGGCCGGAAAAAAAACTCTCCAGAGCCTCGGATCGAATCCTCGACCAGCTGCACGATCCAGTATTGGTAAATAAGAAGGTAAAAAAAAAATTTTAAATTACCTCATACCTCGTTACTTAATGGCGGCTAGAGCCGCTTATCAGGGCCGCGATAACGGGGGTTGTCCGACTCATCGCCCAAGAATTCACTTCTGAGTGAATATTCGAGTGAATGAGATTCACCGTCCCTACAGCGGGATGCTTCGCTCCGGGAATTTATTTTTTAATTTATTCATTTATTTATCGTACAATCGACAATCGCAATGGCGTTCCACCCCCGATAAAGAAGCCACTGGGGGGTGATAACTTTTGGCATTTTATATTGAGAGTGAATTTGAGAGCAACCGGAATTTTATTAATTCATCGACTCGTTCGGTATCTTCGAGGTGAACGGTGAATCTCCGGACGGAACCCAAAGACGGCTAATGTAAATCAACCGATAATTGGTAAAGTCGATTTTATTTAAAAGAATGATTCAACAATATCTAAAAAAAAATGTGTCGATTTATCAATTATTGAAATAGAATTCAACGAAGAAAAAACTTCCAAGTAGGCACTCAATCGAGATCCCACTTTTGTGTACTCGATACAGCGATTTGTGTTGTCGGAAAATTCCATAATATATATATATTATTGGAAACAGAACTGCCGGAAATTGATTTCCGATACGTTATCGAAAACCTTCGAATTAGGGGTTTTTTTTCCCCCTCAACCGAATCGTTTACAGAGTTGAAAATTGCCAGATTTCTATTTCGAGTTTCTTCGGCCTTTGGTCCGGCATTCCTTAATTCCTAGGAGTGAACAAAACCGTCGCTAAAAAACAAAATAAACGTATAAAAACGTTTTTAAAATGCAACTTCGGATTATACTGGTACCGACGGTGGCGAAAATCCGAACGGCGACGATCGACCTTTCCGATCAAGTGGGCAGTGTACAGATTTCCTCGATGGATCAGTTCCGAGTGCGAAATTTTTGTATTTTCGTTCTCTTTCCCACATTAACTGGTTAATCTGCAGATTAAAGGAGGTTTAAAGCGGAAAAATGTTTATTTCGTTCTCCCACTCATCGATTTATCGGCCGGAACAAGGCCAAGGCCGTGCGATTCGTCCGAATACGGCGATAAGAATAGACCCTCGTTAAATAAATATTTTGGTTCGCGTTTTCGACCTTTTTCCTCCTTTTTCCTTTTTACCTCTCGAGTGTTATCGCCGCGAAAAAAAAATACAATACAATGCAGACCATCGAATCGACGGGAACAAAGTTCATTTTTCGATTGAACTCTTTCGTCGAAACCGACGCATCTTGAACTTCGATCTGATTTATTATGCTCTTGAAAATCAAGTCCGCTTCAAGTTTAATTAATTGAAAATGTTCAGTTAATTGTATTATTATTCTCTTTTGAGATCGGCTAGGATATATGAACGATATACAGTCCGTTTAGAAATCTCATCGGACAATTGTAAAATTAAAATCTTAGTTCCTAAATTGTAATTTCAAACGCCCTTTGTAATTTTTAAAATGCTAAAAGACCAACAAAAACAAAAACTCTGTTATTATTATCGGTTACACAAGAGCGGGTAAATAATGTCGAATTTATTTACACAGCTGTGTTGTGTTGGTCACACACACACAACGCTGTTTTCGGTATACAGTAAATGACCGACACAACTGTGCAAAGAAATAAATATCTACGGGAAACGTTTAATATTTCGGGGCGCAGATAAGATTATAAGAATTGTTGTGCGGGCGAAAGAAAAACGGCCGGAAAACGATGAATACAGCGAACACAACAAGTCCGCTTTCGGCTCTTCAGGGAAAATTTTGTCGATCGATATTTTGAAAATTAAAAGCGAATATAGAAAGAAGAGTTTATTGGGCATTAGATAGAGACAAGTAGTTTCGATAAATATGGAAAGGATCGAGAAAAGAACTTAATTGTAATCGATTTTCAGTTACGAGTCAGCTGTGGCAGTGTTGCCGAATACGAGAAGGGAACGCGAAAAAAAATCCCTCTCGAAAAAAAATATTTCCGAAGAGATTAGTGTATTCAATTTGGAGTGCAGTTTAAAAACATGTAATACGGCGGAAATCGAATCGTATTATGTGATTTTACAAATTGTACACTCGGAATTGCCTTATAATCGGGTCGCCGCCGATTGTTATTGGACGCGAGGGCCAAATTCGCTCCTCCTCACTGCCAAACAATTCGGGCGATGTAATTAATTTATATAAATATGAATTGTGGTTGATTTGTAATTGTTGCACCCTCTGACTTGATATTTTTTTTTAAGTGGGGCGAATGAAAGAATGAAAAGGTAAAATGGGCAGTGCAGGTTCGCGTTGTACTCACACTGCCGTATTGTTGTAATATGAAATTAGTTAGTTAATAAGAACGTATATATCGAACACGCGCGATAACCTGGGGGGCCCCTGTAATAAATATTAACCGCAATATGCTTCGGCCGATTTCTGTAAAACATTTCGGTTTCTCGGTGAAACGGGTGAGCTCATTTTTTTTTTGCATTATCGATTATATTTGATAATTGATTTCGACGCTTAGCCCGATTTAAAAAATGATGTGGTGGCAACACGGGTGAGTCAGGTGACTGAAAAGACCCGTTCTTTAGGAACGGTTCTAATGTAAAAAGAGCCGTCGAATCGATGAAATGGTGGGGCGGAGCTACAGCTGATAGATATCAGTGTTTGACTCCCGGCGAGGCCATGACCCGCCGATCCCTCCCAGTGCGCTCGAAGACCTTTGCGGGTGCGCGTCGCCTCCACTGAAAGGACGTCTCCGTGTGGAAATGATGGCTCTGTTGGGCGGCAGCGCGACTCTCGTCCAGTTGGGTATACGGCTGAAGGGGCTGTTGGCCAGCGGCCGGCTCGAAGGCCTGCTCGCCTGACTGACCGTCCGCCCTCTCCTGCCCGGCTATCTCTTCTTCCTGTTGGCGCCCCGTCTCCACCACAAAAACAACAACACCAACACCACCTCCGCCATGACCCCGCCGCCGCCCCCGCCGCAGCCGCCCCCGCCGCCTCCGGCCTCCCTCTACGCCGCCCTCAAGCAGCTGTGCATGCTCAACGTCGACTACTTCAAGAAGGACGAATGCGAGGCCGGACAGAAACTGTAATCCACTAAACCCATCTATTGAAAAACACACTTGTAATGGGTTGTCCAAATAGGCGGTATTATGAATGAAGTCAGTACTTGGGGCATATAGCGAAGGTTTTGCCCCGAACCGGGACATTAATTATCACTAACTGGTTGGCAGGGATTGACTCCTGCTGAAGGGTTTTCACCCTTTCCTTTCAGATGTTGTCCACTTCCCCCGGAACGTCGGAAAATAATGGGTTGTCCGGATAGGTGGTATTAGGAATGAAGTCAGTACTTGGGGCATATAGCGAAGGTTTTCCCGAACCGGGACATTAATTATCACTAACTGGTTGGCAGGGATTGACCTCCTGCTGAAGGGTTTTCACCCTTTCCTTTCAGGTGTTGTCCAATTCCCCGGAACGTCAGAAAATAATGGGTTGTCCGGATAGGTGGTATTAGGAATGAAGTCAGTACTTGGGGCATATAGCGAAGGTTTTCCCCCGAACCGGGACATTAATTATCACTAACTGGTTGGCAGGGATTGACCTCCTGCTGAAGGGTTTTCGCCCTTTCCTTTCGGATGTTGTCAACTTCCCCCGGAACGTCGGAAAATAATGGGTTGTCCGGAAAGTTCGTGACAATTTTCAATAGGTGGTATTTGGGGACAGGTCTGAATATATCGGAAAAAAATTTGGTTACGATACGTTAATTTTTCTCGGTTTTATACGCCTTAGAATACGTTAGCGAACAGAGCGCGTTATAGGCATTTAACGCTTTACTTTTTCCGAAAAGCACAAGATATGCGTTGTGCAGAAATGCAGTTTGCTCGGTTTAAAGCTGGAGATTTCGATCTCAAAGATCGAGAACCGGCCAGAGACGATCTGATTAAAACAGTAATCCACACTCTACGACGCGTCGATTAGCTGAAATGCTACATAATATGGGTTCCCCACGATTTAATGGAGTAAAATTTAGATTTAGAATACCTTTTTTGCCGAAAAACCCGAGAGGTTCCGGAAGGATGGAATTTTCAAGTCGCACGAAAGACGGAGAAAGGTTGTGGAACAGAACGGCGCCTATATAAGTTAATGAATGTGTACCGAAATTTAAATGAGTTGCGTTTCAATTTTCCTTCAAAATCGGCACAAACTTTCCCGACAACCCAATACTTTAACACCAGGTTTACGGACGTGTGTCAATTTGACACACCATACGGCTTAGTAAACTTTTGAAAAAAATTAACTTCGATATATATTTCTCATGTTAATTTGATGTTTTCACCGTGGACTTCTTCAAGAGGGATGAATGCGAGGGCAAAAACTGTAATATATTAAAGCCATTTTTGAACATTTCTATACTTCTTTAACACTAGGTTTATGGACATTTCTTATGTGTCAATTTGACACCGATAGTACCCTGCAGCAACAACCAAAACCGTTTAGATTTATTATAAAACTTTTGAAAAAATAAACTTCTATATACATTTCCCTTGTTGAATCGTTGAAAGCCAGCGCGAGTGGTAAAAAAATGTAAACTTTTTTATATTTTTCCTACTGAAATTTGAAATGTGTCCTGTAAACCTAGTGTTAAACAAGAAATGCTACACGTATTCCATTAAAATACTTTCTCTAGTCCTGTGTCATAGTTCAAACAATTCATTATTGTCCAGCTGCTAAATAATAGTGTTCTAGCTTTCTAGTCCAAGTAACTATTTTTGTCGAATTACTAATACAATCGTTGCTAAAGATTATTAAGATTTTATTAAAGATATTTCAATTTCCAATTTTCATCCAGATAAAGAATTTTACAGAGAAAATTATGGAGAATTACTCGCTGAAACTTTAAAATGTTAGTTTGGAAATTTACTAATACTATCAAGCTACTAATAAATACAGCCTATTCTCCATAATATTTATATATTGTCGATAAACTTTTTGAAACAAATTAAATTTCTGGACAATTTCGGTTGTATTACAAGATTGACAAAATTATTGATTGTCCAAACTAATATAACATTTCAAAGTTTCAGGCAGATATGAGTGAGTTTCCATAATATTTTTCACGGCAAAATTGCCCTATCTGGGTGAAAATTTGAAATTGAAATATTAAATTTTAGACTCCGAATAAAGATTGTATTAGTAGCTTTACGATATTGGGTAAATTCGACAGACTAACATTCAAAGTCGTCCGAGGGAATACTATGAAATTAATGTTAAAAATTATTTGTGGAAACATTATTATGCAAGTTTTAAGTCCCTCAAGTTGCATAATAGCTTAGCTATTCATCTATGCCCGTGTACAGACCTTGAAATGTCTGCTTTGGGAGTGATGAGTTGATTACATGACTTGTGCATTGCCGAACATTAGTCATGATTAGTGAAACAAGTTGTATTTATAAAAGTGCAATGCGCAACGCAGTTATCCTAGTTCGGTGTTTTCGATGGAATAGGGTGTGGCCCCGTTTTTAAGTTTGAGATTAATTCTCAAATAGCTTAAAGTTTATCTAACTGTTTGCAAATATAAACCAACAATTTTTTGTCCTTTTTCACAATAGCCTTATAAATGGTCGAATAATTTTTGTATAGGAATAAGAAATACATTCTCTTATTGAACATAATATGAACCAAGTACTTTGAACAACCGGTTTTTTTTTTCTTTAAGAATATTTATATTACATTATAACATTGCTTACTTTTGTATGTGTTATTATGGATCAATGTTTAACTTTTTGATGGGCCCTATCAAAACTATTTTGAATTAAACTTAAAAAATGTACAAAATTATCTCGTGTCTAAAAATACTTTCAAGATTGCCATTGAGGAAAATTTAAGCTATCAATTCCTTTCATCTCGAAAGTTGTGTTTACTTGTTTTGCTCATATTTTTTTAAAATTGTTATTAAGCATTCAATGAGGGATTATTTTTTCTGAATATATTTATAGATAAATATCAGAAGTCATGTTCATGCAGAGTATACGTATTAGGGGTACCCAAAAGTAATCCAACATTTTGACTTTGGAATTTTTTTCGCTAAAAAACAAACTTTAATTATTAATCTACTATATATATTCACCGATATTATCGACAACTCTCCGCCACTTTTCCGGCACAAATTTTCAATTCCCCTCTTGAGGAACTCCTCAATACCGAAATACATCTTATCAAATTGTCGATTACTTTTGGGTACACCTAATATTATGTCGTGATTTGTATATTGTAACGTATAGGACTTATAATTTTTTTTTGTTCGTCACTATTCCCAGGTATGCCACCCTTCTGACTATACACAATTCGATGGATCCCCTCACCGATATGATCGAGCGAATTTCCTCGAAAGCGCCCGACTATGATTTCGACCCCTCAGTCCCGGCCAACGGGTACAGGAGCTTTCTCTTGATCATCGACAAAATTGTCAACCACACGGTGAAAGTCTGCCAGGAGATAAGCTCTGGCCGGTCGTCATTCTTCTTCAGAAAAGCCAGTTATGCCAGGTAAAAAAAAAAAAAACAGATTTACCCGGTGCTTAATAAAGTCCCATATACGAGGTATAAATTTTTCGTAAGATGAGCATTAACTCTAATCACGAATCGTTTAAAACTTATACTGTACAGATAATTTTTATTACTGTAAATACAAATATTATAACGATACAGCGGTATAAACAAATTGTGATCACTGCATGTATTCCGGCCTATTGGCCTTACTTACATTTATATTCTTAAATATTGCAATACATTATACACGAATTTTTTTTTTTTTTTACAATGTCGTTTCGCTAGTCGGGAAAATACAGAATAAAAACCCGAGGAGAACTTATACTGTGTTTTATGAAGACAGCATCTGTCAGAAATATTGCTTCATTGATTAGATTTTATTATCATGTTTTCTCATTGTATCCCTTCCAAGCATTCTGCTGTAGCATTCATCATTATATATATATATATATATATATATATATATATATATATATATATATGGGTTGACAACTAAGTGATTGCGGAATTCACCGACAAGTGGCGTTTTACATATTTTTAAGTACGTCAACATCTTTGCACAGATAAAATTCTTTGATACGTTATTATTTGGTCCTTTATGAAACATTCGGTATCAAAATTACATTGACCAGTTGAATTTTGTGTGTGTGTGTGTATGTATAAAAAGTTAAAACACGGTGAAATATAGTTCAACACTGGGACATTGCAGAGAAGCTGAATGTATCTTATACGCGCATTCAAAACCATCTACGGCTTATCTGTGCAGAGATATTGACGTACTTAAAAATGTGTACAACGCCACTTGTCGGTGAATTCCGCAATTGCTTAGTTGTCAACCCGATATATCGATTTCCTGACCGTATAATTGTATGTTTTATATAACCTTATCCAGTTTAGAATACAGACGCCTAAAAAGGAAGTGGCCACGCGACCTAAATGATTAAATAAAATGTTAACAATAATAAATAAATTAAATTAAATTAAAAAAAATATATAATAATAATAATAATAAAAAGAGGAGAAACTAGTGGGTTTCTCCTCTAATTGTAGACTATTGTAGCTAGTGATTTCATCAATGTTGCTTATTGTATAATTTTACAGTTGTAACAATAAAAGAGACAAAAAAAAAACTCAAATCGGAAAACTTTGACAGGAATACATTGATGTTTATGTCATTTTCAGATGAGTGAATAAATATCAAGTTAATAAATAATGTTATATATATACATATATTTATAAATAAAACATCTAATAATATATCTAATTATTAATGTCTTCGAGCATTTATTGGTTGATATTAAATCTTTATGATTTTATTTTACTAATAAATAATAAATGTCATATTCAACAGTGTGAATAAATATCTGCTTTATATATATATATATATATATATATATATATATATATATAATATTGTTTATTGGAGTACCAACTGAATGTTACATAAAAAACCTAAATATCTCAATCAAAAAAATATCCGCTAGAGACCAAAAAAAAAAAAAATTTTAGAATACCTGTTTTGTGGTCTGCGAGCGGTCGGAATACCGTAGATTCCTTTGGAAAGACCGAACCGGCCGGTATGAGACAGAAACGCGCGAAATCTACGTTATAAAGCTCATATCGTTTTATAACCGGTTTTGAATTGTCAGGGAGCTGGACGCCTGCAGCCAGGTTATATCTTCACTTGCGACGATGCTGCTCAGACTCGAAATAATGATGTCGTGGAATGAGACCGGCGGCCTGTTCCCGAAAGAGGAACATCGCCCCGAAGAGTTACTGGCAATCGATAACACTTTCATTAACCAGTATTGTTTCTACGGACGGTGTTTGGGTTTTCAGGTAATAACGTACATTTTTTTTATTTCATGATATTCCTGTGTATTATTGAGCATTTCCTTATAATTAATTTACCTATAATAATTTTAATTAATCGCGGCTATTGTGTTCTTTCAGTTTTGCAAATCGATTGCAATCATCCTTAAAGCACTTTCAATTTTAATGGCGTCATTCAGTGAAGTGTACTACGGCGGAAGCAGAGTCATCGATTCGTTATGGAATGGTATATTCGTTTTATACTTTTTATTGTATTATTTTTAATGTAGCCAAATATTCGGTAAATATTGTAGTACAAAAATAAAACACACAACTTTACAACTAAAGTTATCTTGTCGTTAAAAGACCCATGGTACGTGCAAATAATATATCACATAATACTATTTTATATTTATATTAGCATATATTTTTTAACTAATACAATTTAACATTCCATTTAGTGGTTCAAAGCAGATTTGGACAAGTCTGGCGAAATTGTTTATCGGGCTGTAAATTTGAAATAGAAATGTCTCCTAAATTTTAGACCCTATGATTCATTTCACGACATTCTTGTTATCGCTCTATAAAATAGTTGTTTATACGTAATTTTAAATTAACATACTTTCGATACTTTTGTTTGTGCAGGAAGTAAATATTTTATTGACCCTGAGCTAAGGGCCAAACGTATTGTCAACATTTCGCAATACGCTTCGGCTGATTTCTGTAAAACATTCTGGTTTCTCGGTGAAATGGGTAAGCTAATTTTTTTTTTTTTAACATTATCAGTACGCTTATATATTCGTTAATATATTGGATAATTGATTTGGATGCTTTATCTAATTACCTAATTTCAAATATCGACCCGTATTTATTTAGTTAGACGAAAGTTTATAATTTTTTAAATGGTGGTTCCGTATTTTCAGAAACGGTCAAATGCTAAAATATAATCGCTCAAGTTTAACATACCTGTTTTGTGGTCTGCGAGGGGTTGGAATACCGTAGATTTCGTGTGTTTCTGTCTCCTCTCGCCGGTTCGGTCTTTCGCTAGATTTATAGCTAGCAAAACTATGCTAGAAAATATATTGACCAAAAAATGAAATTTATTTTTTTTTGTTTAGAATTGATGCATCGATTGCCAAGTTTTGTCTCTTCGTCTCTAGTCATCAACAAAGTGATAACAATTGAACCGGAACCGTTTTCTCTGGCTTCCCCTGACGGTACAATTGTCGACATACCGATACCTTGGCGCACAAAGGCCATGCGCCGCTCTCTGTCCGCTTGTTGTCTTCAGTTCGAAGATTCGGAATGGTGAGTGGTAATGAAGATGTTTAACAATAACTGACGGTTCAATCCTCTGTGTTGGAGGAATGGAAATGGGCCTCGAAAAGGATTAATCATAATTTATATATCTGCTAAATTAACAGCCGTATAATTTCTGAAATTATTCATGAGAATACTGACTGAATATTACATAAAAAAGTGAAACAACCTAAGTATCTTAATATAAAAGAATATACATTATTAATTAGATTTATTTGTAAAATAATTTTATTTGAAAATTAATAAAGCTAGTGCATTTTGTCATATAAATATTAGGAAAATATTGAAGTTTACAATTTAATAAATTATTATTGAATGATAACAATAAATGCTCGAGGACATTAATAATTAGATGTATTTTCTTTATTTGTACGATATTTTATTTACAAACACATATATTAAATTATTTATTCACTCATTTGAAAATGATATTTATTTGTAATATTATATCACAATTATTTAATTTGACATTTCAATATATTCCTGATATCTACACGGCATAATGTGCTAGAAAAATTCTTTATTATATTTTGCATTTTATTTGCAAAATGAATAAACTGACAAAAAAAGAAATTTCATCTATCATTCGCGTATTTGAAGCGGATATTTTTTTGATTGAGATATTTAGATTTTTATGTAACATTCAGTTGGTACTTCAATAAACAATATATATATATAAAGCAGATATTTATTCACATTGATGAATATGACATTTATTATTGATTAGTAAAATAAAATCATAAAGATTTAATATCAACCAATAAATGCTCGAAGACATTAATAATTAGATATATTATTAGATGTTTTATTTATAAATATATGTATATATATAACATTATTTATTAACTTGATATTTATTCACTCATCTGAAAATGACATACACATCATTGTATTCCTGTCAAAGTTTTCCGATTTGAGTTTTTTTTTGTCTCTTTTATTGTTACAACTGTAAAATTATACAATAAGCAACATTGATGAAATCACTAGCTACAATAGTCTACAATTAGAGGAGAAACCCACTAGTTTCCCCCCCTTTTTTTTATTTTATTTTTAATTTAATTTATTTATTTATTTATTATTATTAACATTTTATTCAATCATTTAGGTCGCGTGGCCACTTCCTTTTCAGGCGTCTTGAAGAATTTTTAAGAGAAAATATTTTAATGGAGAATAGAATTCATTATTGCCTGCGGAATTACTTTTACGTTTAACCGAATTTGCCCGTGCGGTTACTTATCGAGGGCCCTGTTTCAGAACCCTTTTCAGGCGTCTTTAACGAACATTTGGGATGTCGGGAGATTCGAGTTTTAATTTGATATACCTGTTTTGTGGTCTGCGAGGGGTTGGAATATACCGTAGGTTCGTGATGTTTCTGTCTCCTCTCTCGCCGGTGGTTTGGTCTTTCGTAGGCCGGGGTTTGACCGCTCGCCGTCTTCAGTAGCGCTGTGTCAGTCACTCTTGGACGTTCCTTATGTCACAGTACAAGTGACAGTGACGGATGCGCGTCGAAATGGTATCAAAAGTCGCTAACACAGCGCTACTGAAGACGGCGAGCGG
Organism: Lethocerus indicus; assembly: GCA_019843655.1. Classification (NCBI taxonomy): domain Eukaryota; kingdom Metazoa; phylum Arthropoda; class Insecta; order Hemiptera; family Belostomatidae; genus Lethocerus; species Lethocerus indicus. The sequence goes on along the minus strand of JACDQD010000009.1, from coordinate 1,171,714 downwards.
CCGAAACCGGTCCAGCAAAACCGGCGAGAGGAGACAGAAACATCGCGAACCTACGGTATTCGAGTTTTTAAATTTTGTTTTCATTCCAGCTGAATGAAATGGACGGTAAGGAAGGCATGAAGATGGCCTCGAAAGGGCTGATCGTACACTGTCACGGTGGAGGTTTCGTTGCTCAGAGTTCTCGGTCGCACGAGACTTATTTGCGCCAGTGGGCCCTCGAAATAGACTGTCCGATCCTGTCTATAGACTATTCACTGGCGCCGGAGGCCCCCTATCCGAGGGCCCTCGAGGAAGCGTTCTTCGCCTACTGCTGGGCCATATCCAACGCGCATATACTCGGATCGACAGCTGAGAGAGTCATACTGGCAGGTAATCCACCTTTATTAGTACAGTTTTTACCACATTAAAATATGCTGAACAACTCTTTATTAGTGCCTGTATATCCTTTTATAATTCAATAATTGTGTCGCGCGGTTTATTTTAAACATTTTTCGCTATAGTAAACAACGGAGTGCCGTTCAACTAATCAGCCGAGTAACTGGCGCAAAATTTATACTTTTCACGACATTTATTTCAGTGCAACGAAAGGAATTGTGGAATAATAAACAGTATAATAAATATAAATATTCGGTGTCGAATAACTCCAACTCGTAATAATAATAATACACGGCATCTTATACACTAATTCTGCACCAAAAGTTTTGTTTATGACCTTTACCACGAGTCAGACTCGTGGTTATAGGTCAAAGGGTTAAACATCGATTATTAATACAGTTTTTGGTTGTATTTTGAGGATACATTAACTTGTATCCCCGCCGGTTCGGTTATTTTTGCTAGACCGGTTCGCTGTCTTCGATAGACCGTTTTGTCGTTGGGACGGTGTTAAATAAAAGAAATCAACGTATTTAATGAGTAGTTCGAGTAGAAATCGCAGTATGAAGACGGTGAACAGCCGAAACCGGTCTAGCAAAAGACCAAAGTGTCTTATGGTGTTGTGGACAATATATAAACCATGCCATTGAGACAACTAAAATTGCAAATTTGATTCTTGCTACCGTTTGGTGTTTGGTCTAAGTTAAGACTTACGTCATGCTTAATGAACAGTAGATACTGTGAAACAATATTCATTAGTTTAACATGCCTTAGATTTCGTGTGTTTCTGCCCCCTCTCGCCGGTTCGGTCTTTTGCTAGGCCGGTTGCCCAAAAAACATTCAAAGTGCCAAAAGTGACTGACACAGCGCTACTGAAGACGGCGAGCAGCCGAAACCGGTCTAGCAAAAGACCAAAGTGTCTTAAGGCGTTCCAAACCCCCCATCTGTCTTCATCACGGTGGTTTTGTGGACAATATATAAACCTAAAATTGCAAATTTGATTCTTGCTACCCTTTGGTGTTTAGTCTAAGTTAAGACTTACGTAATGCTTAATGAACAGTAGATACTATGAAACAATATTCACTAGTTTAACATGCCTTAGATTTCGTGTGTTTCTGTCTCCTCTCGCCGGTTCGGTCTTTTGCTAGACCGGTTGCCCAAAAAAGGATGCCCAAAAAGCGTTCAAAGTGACTAACACCGCTACTGAAGATGGTGAGCAGCCACACGAAATCTACGGTACAATATATTGATCGACGGCTTTCCCTACAGGCGATTCTGCCGGTGCCAACTTGAACATTGGCGTGACAATAAAGTGTGCGGAGTACGGAGTTAGACCTCCCGATGGACTGTTTTTGGCCTACGCTCCCGTCATCCTCTCATTCGTCCCTTCGCCCTCTAGGATGCTCTGCCTCATCGATCCACTTCTCCCGTTTGGTTTTTTGATGAACTGCTCTAAAGGTTTGATAAAAAAAAAATCAATAATACTACAATTGTCTCAATCGTCTGTTGAATAGACGTTGAAGCGATTCTTATCAATGAAAGTTCCCGCTCTCATACTAACTTCAGATAAAGGAGGATACGGATTTATTGCACAATTATGGATGAATTTTCCTCATCTCTCAATTAAATTTAAAGATAACGGCAAATTTTCTAGCCGTTATAATTGTTCAGATCTCACTGTGTGACCTAGACCCCGAGTTAGATTAAGAGATATTAACGTTATTACATGATTAACCTTACAGTATTATAGTATCATCGAGTTATATCAGGACTAAGTTTAGATAAGCCTAATGCACTTGGTATGCTATAGCTCCTAGGAAAAAAAATTTAGACTTAGTTATACTAGTTGATTTATTCATTCGGTACAATATTTTAGTGTGCAACGAAATTTAACATTTTTAAATCGCCGACAGTCTGGATCAGATTTCATATTTTGAGATATTTTGATTTCTTGGTATCGAGATTGGATTGCCAGTCGAAGATATAAATCAGATCAAGCTTAAACGCACCCAGTTTTCTTCTGTAGTTCATTAAAAACTATAACTTCGTTATAACTTTTTACATTTGATTTTTTCATTTAAAAAATTCAATCTTGGCTATCGACAATCCCTAGTTTTAAAGTTTAATTATTTGCGATTTTTTTTTATTATTCAACAGCCTATGCCTGTCCACCCGAAGTCTATGCCCAGTCGACGAGTCATGAGCGCAAATTGCGTCGGAATATTAGCAAAATGGCGCCTTTTAAAAATGAAATGCAGCCGACACACTTGAATGGAAATGCGACCGAAGTGACGACGGATGATTATTCAGGTACGGGGTCTGATTCGTTTCTCGATTTATGAATTACTGTAAATGAACGTAATTTATAAAAGTAATATATATATAGTGTTAACTGTCTGTTCAATGTTAAATTCTTCTGAATTCTTAATTACTGTTTTGTCCGTTAAACCTCCTTACGGGCCGAAACGTTTATTTTAAATCCGAAAAAATTGGGAGAAACGAAAAAATCAGCAATTATAAACCTGTTGTCTGACGAGACAAAGCTATAATTATTTGGTAAAATCTCGATAAATTGAAATGTGACCTGAAAGTTACACGGGCCCGTAGCGGGTTATACTTTCATGTTATATCGGAGTTAATACAGTGATATTAGCCGTAATGGCTTGCCGTAACTCATTAAATCATAAGAAAAGAAACAAAACGGGTTTCTCAGGTTTATGGAAATACTATATTTTCAATTCTCAAGTTTCAAGATTGAGCTTAATGCAGTCGGCTAAAAACCGTAAAATCATCATTCTTCGACAGAGTTTTAAATCAAAATTTTAGAGATTAATTTTATTCTATTTGATTATTTCGTCTTAATTGAATTCTGACTGCAATTAACATTTTCTAAGAAATTAATTATACAAGCGTCTGTAATTTGTACCTAATTGTGAAATCGATTCGAATGGGACAAAGATTAATTGGTGATGAATGAAGACTACATTAATTGGGTTGATAATTGTTTCAATTCAATTGATTATCTCGCGCCCATTAGATAAACTACTAATCAAATTAGCGTCGCGAAGTCAATATCCTGCAACAGTAGGTTTAATTGCATCCTAATTGACCGTTACGTAATTATTGATAGCGCTAATTACGGTTAATCGGTGTTTTGAATAATTTCTACTAATTCGCATTTTAATCAATAGTTTTCTTATAATTTCCGATTTTTTTGTCCCATTTAATATGACTTAACCGATTAAACACTTTCTTATCTTCGCAGTTTTTGTTTGTAAGGAAAACGATTACATTTTTGATGAATAAACTTGGCTGAAAAATTGGGTTCCAACTGAGGATGTACAAAAAATAAATTTAAATTTGTAATTAAAGCTATATTAGTTATATTAATAGTTTTTCAAAAAAATTTTCTGCAATTGCGTTCATTTTGAAGCATTGTGACTTCTAAGTATGTGCAAGTTCTTCCCATGAATATAATTAAACTAGAGGCTCGATGTTAAGGCTAAGTTAGGAGAAATATTAAGTCTAAGTTTAGATAAGCCTAATGCTCATAGCATGCTGTAGACTGACATAGGAAAAAAATTGGTATTGAACTTATTTTCTTTTCTGATATTTGATTGTAAATTTAATTTGATCCGATCAGAGGATTTGTCGCATTTCTCAATTTTCTGCTATCTTGTAATTGATTAATACTTCGGTGTAGTTGACGGTGAAGAAACTCCTTCGCGGCCCGTACTCCTGGAACTTCCGCAGGCCCAGAGCAACACTGGAATCTTGTCGAGGGTGGCGGCTGCGCTTTCCAATAAGTTCGCTACTCTCTCCAACAGGTTGACCGAAGTACCTCAGGACGATGAGTGAGTAGACGTGCAACTATCGGCGTAACTTAAGTTTAATTAATTGAATAACTTTTCATTATCCTCGAATATTATTCTGTATTAAACAAATCATACTTAAGATACCGTAGATTTCGTGTGTTTCTGTCTCCTCCGCCAGACCGGTTTCGGCCGCTCGCCGTCTTCAGTAGCGGTGTCAGTCACTTTTGGCACTTTGGATGTTTTTTGGGATGCCCCCCGAAAAACATCCAAAGTGCCAAACACCGCTACTGAAGATGGTGCACTGCCGAAACCGGTCTAGCAAAAGACAGAACCGGCAGCGAGAGTAGACAGAAACGCGCGAAATCTACGGGGTATCCCAACCCCTCGCAGACCAGAAAACAGGTACGTTAAACTCAATATTGTAGCAACGGTAATGTATAAATTGTATATTTTATGCGCAGACTGGAGGAAGAAATGCAGGCAGAAGCTTTACTGCCGTGCCCCATAGACATGATGAACTTTGAAGTGCCGCACGACCCTTTGATATCGCCTTATTATGTCAGCGACGAGATACTCAGATCATTTCCACCCGTCACTCTACTGGTAAGCTGTTGGGCTTAAGATAGTTTTTCCCCAATAATAATTTCTAATAATTCTTTGTTTTTGTATTTTCAACTCCAATAAATCCGTGCATTATGCACGGGAGTGTGTTTTTGGCCGTAACATTTTTCAGGTATTTTTGGTCTCCGTTCCCGCAAGAAAAAAATTAAACAACTAATTGACTGTTTATAAAACCGGCCGTTTTATAATAAATTGCCGATTACCACTAACAAAACGAGTATTTTCAAATGGAGGCCCGAAAAGTCTAATGAGAATATAATTTTTTTATAGCATAGCGTCGACATAAAAATTATTTTATTTAAACAATTTATAGCAACTGTGAATTCGACATAAACTGGAAAATAAACAACTATCCTCTAAAACCTGTGTACGCCAAAAACAACAAAAAATGATGAGATAGTGTTGGCTAATTTCTGATTGGAGAGTCGGAACAAACTCTGTGACGGCGTTTTTATTATTTTTTTGTTTGTTTGTTTGTTCAGTCGTTACATTTGGATCCGTTCCTGGATGACTGCGTCGAATTCGCGAAGCGACTGAAGAACGTCGGAAACGATGTCAATCTCGAAATTCTCGACGGCCTATCGCACGGATTCCTCAATTTTTCAATGGTATGTTTGATTGAACAACATTTTTTTTTAATTGTATTTTATAATTTTTAAATTTAAACTCATCGAAACCTCACGGAAACAATTCTGTTCCAACGAAAATAGAAGTATTGGGACTTTCTTTTAGAAAGTTTGAAAGTATCCGACTTCCGCAATGGATTTATCAAATAATAAATAATAAGATAATCTCAAAAAATAATTTGTCTTCTTCTTTGCGTAATATTGATATTAATAAAACAGTATTTTTGCATTTACATAAAAATTTTATTAATTGAAAAAAAGAAACAGCGATTTTGACTCGTTGAAACAGGGAAACTATTTTATTTCGCAAACAAAAATAAGTATAAAGCCATGAAAAGTAATGATTATTTTAATACGATTTAATCTGATTACCTGTAATTTTTATAGAAAGTAATAAAAAACTTAAATTAGTTTAATCTGTCTAATTGTTTTTCAGTTAAGCAAAGAGGCTCACGACGGATCCAAAGTGTGCATCAATTGGATAAATAAGATGTTGGCCTTGGAGGAACCTGATGGAACGACAACTTAAGAAAAAGAGAAAACGGAAGGGTCGTAGAATTAGACAGGAGATATTTAAACCAAATTTTAATAATTATTTAAAACAAAATTAATCCACCCTAGCTTGTGTACTTACAACTCAGCAATCCATATCATTGAGATATAAAAGCGACTAAAAAGAAAACTGAAATTATTCTACAACTTATAAAATACGAATCTAGAATCTCTCTAATTTATTGTCGGAACGTAGTTTATGCTTTATCGACGACTATGTTTGGAAGAAGGAGAACAACATTATTATGCTTTTAATCTAATAGTGCGATAATATAAATATATATATGTGTGTATGTAATAAGAGGTTTTGTTGGAACGGAAAATTTGCATAGCGTATTTGTGTGCATTTTTTTATCTAGCGAATGCATATAACAGCAATTTTTGTTATTTTCTCACCGTACAAAGTATTATTACTGCATTTTCATAAGAGATTGTTTTGTTTTTTTTTGAGTTTTATTTCACTTTTTTTTTTTCTTTTTCGATCGTGAAATTTCTCTCTTCAATCCAGTGCCTGAATTTCGACACGTTATTGATATTAATAGAATGTATTTATGCATTTAAAATATGTATCTATGTATGTATTTAATGCACGTAACTGGGGCTTTCGTGATATATATTTCTTGAAAATAGTATCTTTAATTATTTTTGTATTTATTTAAATGTGCAATTTTTTTTTTTTTATTTCATACTCGGCCGTGCGTACATACTGTCTGCGCGACTAATTGGCTATGTATAAAATCATTTCAGATTTTATACAATTATCGTACACAAGGTTTATATGTACTTAGTCGTGTCTGTTATCTTATAACATATAATAGGAATCATTCGTATATTGCTTTATCGCTACAACAACTTAAAATTGTTTGATTGCCAATTATTGTGCTCTGTATATGTACAACATGGCCGTTTATTATATTTAATGCATACATATATATTCTTTCCGACTTGCAGTTAATTTTTGAAAAATTAATTAATTTTTTTTTTTTTTAAGGTTCATTTATATAATTTCGCCGTCTACTTTCCCCTCCGTTGTTAACGAAAGAAACAAAAAAAAAAGAAAAGACCCCGGTTTTTCTTCTCCGCAAAATAAAATATATGACTGTAAGTTTTTATTGAATGCTCGAAGCGAGATTTAAAACTAAGCTTATTTTAAGTTATATTGCATTTATTATTTATTGTCGGTGTCAACGTTGGGTGGGGGCTTTCGTTCTCCTCACTAATCGAACCACGAATCGAACGTACTTATACATAAATATAAATATACATGGAGAGTATACGCTTTTGTCGCAACATTAACTAGCCAGCTGTTCATTCCGTTTTTTGTATCACACTCTTAAGATGTTTGTTTTTCGTTAAAATCCTACTCAGTCGTTCTAATCGCAAGTCTGGACGTGATAAAAAACGAATATAGCATAAATTAAATCGCAGTCATTAAATTAAAATTTATTAATATATATAAATATATATATATATGTACGCAAATTTTCATTATCGTTCGAATCTTAAACAGGAAATAGATTAGTCATGTTAAAACTGTGATATTGAAAAAAAAAACGACAAATGAAAAACTGAACAAAAAAAAAGTATTTTATAGATATCGAATATTTGTTAAAGAGTGTTTATTTTCCAAACATTATATATTTGCACATTTGAACTAACTGTATGCTATATGTGTGTGTACTAAAGTTTTTTCTTTTTTTTTCTTTTTTAATCGTGTAAGCCAACTTTTATCTTCAGGTTTGTATGTGTAACACTTCGTTTGACTTTTAAAGCTCGCGCGCGCAGCCTGTTATCCGTTAACGGTCTGCAATATTTCTATTTATCCATTCGACTAATTATAGCTTTATAACGCATTGTTGTTTTTCAGTGTTTGTGAAAATAAACAGCATATTTTGTATAAGATTATTCGATCCCGTTGGTTATATTTTCGATTTTATTTTTGCGAACTGGACTTTGCGCGCGACTTCCAATTCCAATCGGCGTGAAAGTTCTGAGTATATCGGTGAAATGTATCCGATTATATTTTGAAAAGACTGGTTTAAGAAACGGATCCCGTTATTTCGTAGATTTCTTGATGTTTCCGTCTCATCATCTCGCCGGTTCGGTCTTTCGCCAGACCGCGGTTTCGGCCACTCGCCGTCTTCAGTAGCGCTGTGTCAGCCACTTTTGGCACATTGGATGTTTCCTGTCGCCGTCACTGTTGTCTGTCTGTCGTGTTTTTGGGGGGAACTTAATCGACTTAAGTCTATAAATAAGCCGATGCTTGCGAAAAGTGACCGACACAGCGCTACTGAAGACGGCGAGCGGTCAAACCGGTCTGGCGAAGACCGAACCCCTCGCGGACCGCAAAACGGATATGTTAAAATAGTCCAGTTTATTTATTCAGCATCAGAATAATCTCATTGTACAGAATGTTTAATATTTTTCAGCCAAACCACAACTTATAATTGGGATAATTAGGAAAATTTTGAAATAAAAAAAAATTCTCACTATTCAGAACCAATTCACTTTTAGGCTTTTACTAACAGGAACAGGATTTTTTCAGCTATTTTTTTTTATAAATTATTATTACCGAAGGGAACATATAAAGGGGGCAAAAAATGTAATTTTTGAAAGGCCTTTCACAAGGAATAATAATCGAGGATTAGGGCAGGGGCATTAAACAGAGTCAATTTTTGTTAAACAGTTAATAAGTATTACATTTATTCAATACATGGAATATATTAAGTTGTTTCAATCAATCATATAATAATAGTCGTTTTCATCGAATCCTTTTTCACACACACCGTCTATTGATGTTCTTTGTATATTCTTTTGTAATTAGTGAAAGGCACCTAAAAGAAGGCTTCCTACACAACTTTCCTTTTTCTTTTTAATCAATATACATTTTTATAATATATGTATATATAATTATATTTACATTTCAAATTGTATAGATATAATTATACATATATATTTAACATTTAATCTCCTCTCAACTCTCTCTCTATATATATATATATATATAATATATAACAGGACATTTATGACATCGATATACACTGACATCAAGATCAATGTTTTATTTATGGCATATTCTGTTGCATCCCAAGGTTTCGAGAATTACAGAACTGTAATTCTGTACGCATTTGGTCTCGCAACAATACATTTTATCCCTATTTTAAATACATCAACTTTGGTCGAATTGACGTCTAGATAGAACTTTTCTGTTTTTCATCAAATTGTCAATGGCGTCTCTCGATCGATTAATTCCGCGCCCAATCAATACCCGCGTTTACAGATAAATATTTTATCGTTCGCCTTTTTGGTTTTTTTTTTTCCATTTATATGTATATATATAGAGTTTAATTTTATAATTTCAATAGTATACACATCAAGGTATTCTAACGGCGGAATTGGACACAAATAACAATATACGACGACGGTTGACGCTTAAAAGTTTATATTTTTAGACACAATTGCGGAGAGAAAAAAAAAAAGCGGGAACTATCACCGAAATACAATTTTTTTAAACTCCCATCATTTAATTAATTAAAAAAATGAAAACGGGGAAATTTATTATTGCTAATATTTCAATATTCGGCATTATTTCGCTCGAGTTGGACAGATCGGTAATAGGTAAGAATTCCAACGTAAAAAAAAGTGTTTTTTCGGTCCATTTCGAGCTCAGGAATATCCCGAGCTAAATATAATAATCCGACGAATAACAAAAATAACGAGGACATATTCCTTTTTTTTATTAAGAAACGAAAAAAAACATTTTGGCCATTAAAAGGAAATTTAATTAACCATTATTTGGAAGCATGTATTAATATATATATATATATACACATAAATAATGTACACAATGTAAACAACAATGCAACATTTGGAAAACAATATATAATACCGATTATAATTTTTTTTCTCTCTCTCTCTCTCTCATTCCATTTACAGTGATGATACAGAGTAAACATTTTACACAGTGCGAATTTTACTAATAAAAAAAAACAATAAAAAACAAACTCAACTAAATACAGTTTTATAATGCCGACGTATTATATTATTCGAGTTAAAAAGAAAATAGTGAAACGAAAACGGGAAACAACAACAACTACCACTGGTCTCGGCGTTAAACTATAATCGTCAAATACACCGAACCAAATTTATAATTGATAACGTCGATTTTATAATTGATAACGAGGCGCGTTATCAATCTCCAGGAGAGCAACAAAGTGAACAACAATTTTTTTCACATTAAACAATAGATAGATATTGTAATATAAATAAAAACATTCGTTTTCCTTCTCGAATGTAATATAAAAAAGGCTTTTTTTTGGTACAATTTTTACAAATAACATTATTCGTCAACTTTCCATAGGAGTAATAATTAAAAAAAAAAATTAAATTTTATAAATTTTCCGACTTTTTAATCACGTTTTTCGTCGGGAAATAATGAGAAAAAGAAAACAAATTTACATTTATAACGTTCTTTTTTTTTTTAAATTAAAAACATTTTTTTTTAAAAAATATTTTTAACACAACTAAAATGTTGGCGTCCGAAGTCAATTTCTCAAAGTGAAATAAATACGCGCCGATATCGGCAAATTTTTATTTTCGCCGATTTTAAAAATTTTTTCAATCAGGAGGAAAAATCTATTAAAATATAAAAATCCTGGGGAAAAATGCAAGCAACAATATTATTTTAAAATACTCGAAGAAGTTGCCCGAATTCCACTCTAATAATACAGTATAATCTTTTAGATTATACACAGATTTCGTTTTCCAATCCTATCTTCAACTGGAAATAAATCTAATAAAATAAAATATTACTCGGTAATTTACAGAAAAAAATAGGAAAATTAAAATTATGCCCAGGTATTATTAATTGATCGTGAAACATTATTAATATTGACAATGCGCAGTGTTTATAACATGGTACAATAAAAAACACAAGATTAAACTAAATTGCCAGTTTAAAAACTAAAATGTTAAATTTAATGACTCAAAATATATTAACAGCTTACTCTTGCGATTTGCAATGATTCAGAATAAAAATGATATTTGAAAGAAATGTCGACAATTATTGGCTTGATGTATTCTGTATAAAAAAAAATAATTATTTTACTATTCGATATTGCCCTGTTCATGTAAATCTATGTACTGAGTAAAATAAACAATTGTTTAAAGTTATTTATGAAATTAACATTCAATACACTATACTATATAGTAGGAACTGTTTTAAAAATAATTTATTTCAATTCGAAATAAAGGATTCGAAAAACAAATTCTGCACTGATAAATTACATTCCGATTTGGCAACTGAAGGAAAATTTTGTTTCCCAATTCAATTATGTATTGTTACATAAAGGATCCGAGTATTTCTTATTGTAGAAACCTTTTTAAGGTTCAGTTTTATTTCGCATTTTTCAGGATAGATTCTTCCTCCGATGTTGAATTAAAATTCGAAAGAAACAAAACACTCGATTCCTGTCCCAAAATCAGGTTTTCAATTATCAATTTTCATCGCGTTCATCAATCCCGTCCATTACTGGTCCGATTTCGGTAATTTCAATATTCATCGTGTATAAAATGATAAACGTAAGAAAGCCCTTAAGAGATAATTCGCGAAACGGAAACAAAAAAAAACCGACAGCTTTACAACGATAGCCCATTCAACTAGTTTTTCATCTACGGTAAAAAAAAAAAGAAAATTACAAAACAAAAAAAAAAATTTATCGTATCAAACGTGTACACGTTTTCTCTCCAGTCTGGCGACAATTTACGGAGTAGTTTTTCCATCGCGTTTTTCACTCAACAGTTAAGTATAAAGGTGCCAGAGTTTTCGGTAATTCGGTAAAACACGGTTTTTCGCACTTTGTTTTTCCGCTAAACACATTTCTTTTACACAATTATTACTTACTGAATTTAATCGCATCGATGCGAAAACAAGACGAAGAATTGCAACGATAAAAAGTAAAAATAATACAGATGCGAAATAAAAATATTTTTCATTTTTATATATATATTTAAATATATAATATAGTGGTACAAACGCCCGATTATAAAATATGGTTTTGTTTTTTAGCTTACCGGCAATCGGTTATTCTGTCTGTTCTTTCTGTATCTTCGTATAATATTTTTTTATCTTCTCTTTAGAAAACTAACAAAGTGTCAACGCACGCACACACACACACAGAGCGTACACCATCGAACGGTTTCCACAATTTGTTACGACCCGCCGTTTTGTCCTTTCCCTTTGTCCGCAGGTTCGGGGTTGGGGGTTGGCGGTGGCGGTGGTGGTGGTGGTGGGGGGTTAGCAGGGATTTTTGAGTATTCTCCTCTGGCGGAAATCGTAGACCTTGCGGCAGAAGAAGACGATGTCCGCGGCGACTTGGCCGGGCGGCTGCCTGTCAGAGCGCGGATAACAGCCCTGCGGAGATGGCGGCACCACCGAACTCTGCGCGCGCACGCCCTCCTCGGCGCATCGCACGTGCCTCCTGTACCTGCGCAAACGCGACACTCGATCAGTTTCCTAACGGTAAAAACATCCTTTTTCCCCGCAGTACTCTAGGTTCATGATGTTTCCGTCTCCTCTCCGCCGGGAGGAAAACGGACAGGGAACGCAAACGAAAACAGTTCTCGGGCCAATTACAAGGTAATTTGAACAACGATAGAAGAAAAATACAGCGCAATTATTTGTAATCGATCGAAGTCGAAATATATATTTTTTTTAATTTTTAGGATACCGTAAAACATATGAAAACAGAAGATGGGGTAGTCGAGGTTTATCGAGGAGAACTGACTCCCCAGAGTCAGGGCTCAGAGCGAGGTATTTATTATGTATTAGTAATTTTTTTTAACTTTTTTTAACATACCCCGACAGTCGACGAAGTCGCAAAATCCCGGCCTAGAGACCTTCTTAGACCGTAGAATTGCTATACCGAGCCATAAATTATTTCACGCACAATACACAATTACGCTAACTGACAATATACAAAGCGATACTGAAACCGACACGGATGTATAGGAGCTATGGGGTTCCATTGAGACATACAACATCACTCTCATCCAGAGATTCCAATCGAAAGTCCTTCCAGTACCATCCTTAATGCTCCCCCCGGGTATGTTTCTAACCAGACAATCCACAATGACCTCTCAACATACCCCGACAGTCGACGAAGTCGCAAAATCCCTTCAGGAACACCTATCCAACATCCAATCCCGGTGGAGGCGATGGAGAGTGGAGGGTGAACGGCTCCAAGAGCGCCCCCACGTCACCTTCACACTATGTCCCGATGTCTATTTCAATGATATACCAATTACCACCCCCGACACCAGATTCGCCCTATCTTGGGGCGACTGACGTGGAATCGCCCCCCCCCAAAACCCGACTCAAACGGAAAATTTGGACTCTTAAGGCCGTTACTAAAACTGACGTCGAAATTGACCTTAAGCGACAAACTGACAATATATGGACATGGAGATACGGAATTGAGCTATGGGGTTCCATCAAGACATCCAACATCGCTTGCATCCAGGGATTCCAATCGAAAGTCCTTCGCACCATCCTTAATGCTCCCACGCCATGGGTATATTTCCAACCGGACAATCCACAATGACCTCAACATACCCCAACAGTGGAACATCCCGTTTCCCGAAGTTCCCGCCTTCCTCCCAATCCCGATCCACTCCTTTAGTCCCTCTCCTCCCTTACCTATCCATTATCCCCCCCCGCCGTGTCCCAGAGATCTTTTTAGCCCCTAGACTTATTTCATCCGTCGTGAAATGTGCCGTCGTCGGACGGTTCAAGTGAGAAACATACATATCAACACTTGTGCAATTTATTGTACAAATAAAGAAAAGGGGGGGGGTGGGGAAACGGACGATACCGCTTAATTAATTTTAATTTTTTTTTTGTTTGCGTAAATATTCCTCGGATGGCGTACCTACCTGCAGTATTCATTGTAGGTGAGTACGAAACACTTGTCTTCGATGCAGGCGACGCTGTTGGTGTCCTTGTGCCTGGAGGCGAATATTTCGTCGGGCGGCTGGCCGGCCACCCTCCCCTGTTCGGTGTGCTCAGGCCTGTAGTACCAAAGCAGGGAGACCATCATTTCACCTGTACACAGTTGTTATTCGTCACTCCATATTAGGCGGGAGAGAGATACGCTTCCGTTACATATCCTAAGATACGGCTCGGACCTGACGCTGAAAGGCCGCGTCTTCTGCTGACAAAATTCCCGGCCCTACCCCTAAATTCTTTATCGGCGATTATACGAAATCAATTTCACGTGTGTTGTGTATTTAGAACAGTCTAAAAGAATAAAACGAGTATTCTCGTTTTACGCCGGCCTATAGATAAAATTACTCATTTCCTCGAGAGATATGTTTCCGTTACATATCCTAAGACACGGCTCGGACCTGACGCTGAAAGGGCCGGGTCTTCTGGTGAAAAAATTCCCACCCTACCGCAAAATTCTTTATCGGCGATTATACAAAATCAATTTTACGTGTGTGTGTTGTGTATTTAGAACAGTCTAAAAGAGTACAACGAGTATTCTCGTTTTACGCCGGCCTATAGATAAAAACTGAACGCTCTAGCACGCGCGTCGCGTTAAATTAGAAGAAATTGATTACGAGACAAAAAAAAATTATTAAATACGATTTATCGATAAGAAATTCATTTTATTTTACGAAAATTCCTCATTTCGTCGAGAGATATGTTTCCGTTACATATCTTAAGACACGGCTCGGACCTGACGCTGAAAGGGCCGGCTCTTCTGGACAAAACATCGACCGTAGCCAAAAATTCTTTATCGGCGATTATACGAAATCAATTTTACGTTTGGTGTCCAACGAGTATTCTCGTTTTACGCCGGCCTATAGATAAAAATTACTCATTTCCTCGAGAGAGATATGTTTCCGTTACATATCTTAAGACACGGCTCGGACCTGACGCTGAAAGGGCCGTCTTCTGCTGACAAAATTCCCGGCCCTACCCCTAAATTCTTTATCGGCGATTATACGAAATCAATTTTACGTTTGGTGTGCATTTAGAACAGTCTAAAAAAGTAAAATAAGTAGTCTTTTAAACGCCGGCCTATAGATAAAAACTGAACGCTCTAGCCCACGCTTCACATTAGAAGGAATTGATTATAAGACAAAAAAAAATATAAAAAATTCCTCATTTCGTCGAGAGATATGTTGGCGTTAAAAAATATTAAACGCAACAATAATTTTTATACCATCGCTTATATCCAGCTACTTACATAAAAATTTTAATAATTCTGCTAACTTATCGCCCGTCAATTTCACTGACCCCGCTGCTAAAACCGATTACATTTTACACTTTTACAATTTGACAATTTTTCGTTCCAAATACTCGAAGTGTTCAAACGTGACTTTGTGTTGTAAATCGTGGAAAAAATATCTGTGACACATGTGTCACAGATTGGGCCGCGTCGCATATATGTGACACAGTTATGTCGGGGCTACAATTTTTTTTTCAAAATTTACCGAAATGACGGATGGGCCAATTTTGAATTGAAAGATTTTATTGCGGGACGCTTTCAAAATGATTGCGAAATCAGAAATTTAAGGTTGGGGGGGGAGGCATTAAGTATGCTATTGCGTTGAATTCTCTTTCTGTTTGGTGAAATCAATTCCTTCGGTTTCAAAATACGGTTGTAGAGCGACAATTTTGTTTTCAATTAATATATATATATATTCAAGCGACAATAAATATTTTCGCAACGGTGCTGTAAAAATTGTGCGACCGAGATCGGTCGTAATTTTAAATTTGATCGATTTACAGCCGCAGGTTCGTGATGTTCTGTTCAACATCCAAAGTGCTGACAGTGACAGTAACACAGCGCTACTGAAGATGGCGAACGGCCGAAAAACCGGTCTAGCAAAAGACCAAACAGCAGCGAGAGGAGACAGAAACATCACAAACCTACACAGTATATTCCAACCCCTCGCAGACCACACACACACAGGTATATCAAATTAAAACTCGAATCTCCCGACATCCCAAATGTTCATTAAAGACGCCTGAAAAGGGTTCTGAAACATGGCCCTCGATAAGTAACCGCACGGGCAAATTCGGTTAAACGTAAAAGTAATTCCGCAGGCAATAATGAATTCTTCACAGGTATATCAAATTGATTTAAAGTTTTAAATTAATAATTTGTCAATATTTAATAGTCGTGATCGTGTTGTCGAGGAGTTTAAACAGCGATTGAGTTCCGTATTTCCGACATGGACAATGTGCGTTTCAGATTGTATCGCGACCTTCCGATTGCCGTTATTGTATTTAATTATCGTTTTTGGAAACCGATTTACCGTTTTCAGGATCTTCCCACATGGCCGAAACTTTGGCGACGAACGGAAGCTGTTGTTTCCTCGGTCCGGATTTGAGGAGTACACAATCTCTCGGATAGATGATATCGCCCTCGACGTGCCTCATCGCCGGATAACACTGCCTTATCACAGGGCTGTCGTCGCTCTGCAAAATACAACCAGTTTTCCGGCTAAGATATACGGCGGAGTAGTTGGACAAACATAATAAGCTTCATCCTAGCAGTAGGAAGTTAAATATAATAATTTATCTTTTTCTTAAATCGATAAATACACCGTATAAGTTTTTTAATAGGCGACTATAATTTTATTACGGGTATAATTCATTTTTTTTGCCAGAAAAAGAAACTTTAATTAATAATCTACTCATATATTCATCGATATTATTGACAACTCTCCAACAGTATTAAGGTAAAATATAGCGGAGTATTAAATTTGAAATTAATACAACGTAATAAGCTTCATCCTAGCAGTAGGAAGTTAAATATAATAATTTATCTTTTTCTTAAATCGATAAATACACCGTATAAGTTTTTTAATTTTAAAAATTTACAATGAAGCCCTGTTACCGAGGCGACAATAATTTTATTAGGGGTACCCGAAAGTAATCGGACATTTTGACTTTGGAATTCATTTTATTTTGCTGAAAAAAGAAATTTTAATTAATAATCTACTCATATATTCATCGATATTATTGACAACTCTCCAACAGTATTAAGGTAAAATATAGCGGAGTATTAAATTTGAAATTAATACAACCTAATAAGCTTCATTCCGCTAGACAATGGGCCAACATTATTCCAATCATTATAGAATATTTTTCTTAAATCGATAAATACACGTATAATATAAAAAATAATTAAATCTACTCATATATCATCGATATTATCGACAACTCTGCAACAGTATTAAGGTAAAATATAGCGGAGTATTAAATTTGAAATTAATACATCTAATAAGCTTCATCCCGGCGGTAGGAAATGGGCCAACATTATTCCAATCATTATAGAATATTTTTCTTAAATCGATAAATACACCGTATAATATAAAAACTAATTATTAATCTACTCATATATTCATCGATATTATCGACAACTCTCCAACAGTATTAAGGTAAAATATAGCGGAGTATTAAATTTGAAATTAATACATCTAATAAGCTTCATCCCGGCGGTAGGAAATGGGCCAACATTATTCCAATCATTATAGAATATTTTTCTTAAATCGATAAATACACCGTATAATATAAAAACTAATTATTAATCTACTCATATATTCATCGATATTATCGACAACTCTCCAACAGTATTAAGGTAAAATATAGCGGAGTATTAAATTTGAAATTAATACATCTAATAAGCTTCATCCCGGCGGTAGGAAATGGGCCAACATTATTCCAATCATTATAGAATATTTTTCTTAAATCGATAAATACACCGTATAATATAAAAACTAATTATTAATCTACTCATATATTCATCGATATTATCGACAACTCTCCAACAGTATTAAGGTAAAATATAGCGGAGTATTAAATTTGAAATTAATACATCTAATAAGCTTCATCCCGGCGTTAGACAATGGGCCAACATTATTCCAATCATTATAGAATTATTTTTCTTAAATCGATAAATACACCGTATAAGTGAGTTTACCAATCATTATAAAAGAAATTTTAATTAATAATCTACTCATATATTCATCGATATTATTGACAACTCTCCAAAAGTATTAAGGTAAAATATAGCGGAGTATTAAATTTGAAATTAATACAACCTAATAAGCTTCATCCTAGCAGTAGGAAGTTCAATATAATAATTTATCTTTTTCTTAAATCGATAAATACACCGTATAAGTTTTTTAATAGGCGACAATAATTTTATTAGGGGTACCCAAAAGTAATCGGACATTTTGACTTTGGAATTCATTTTATTTTGCTGAAAAAAAAGAAACTTTAATTATTAATCTATTATATATATATCCACCGATATTATCGACGACTCTCGTGTCTAAAAATACTTTCAAGATTGACATTGAGGAAAATTTAAGTTATCAATTCTTTCCATCTCGAAAGTTGTGTTTACTTGTTTACTCATATTTTTTTTTTTTTTAAATTGTTATTAAGCATTCAACGGGGGATTATTTTTTCTGAATATATTTATAGATAAATATGAGACACGCGTTGAAAATAAGTTATCAGAAGTCATGTTCGTGCAGAGTATACGTATTAGGGCTACACAAAAGTAATCCAACATTCTGATTTTGGAATACATTTTTTTTTTGCTAATAAAAGAAACTTTAATTATTAATCTAGACGCCTGAAAAGGAAGTGGCCACGCGACCTAAACGATTAAATAAAATATTAATTAATAATAAAAAAAAGGGGGGGAAACTAGTGGGTTTCTCCTCTAATTGTAGACTATTGTAGCTAGTGATTTCATCAATGTTGCTTATTGTATAATTTTATAGTTGTAACAATAAATGAGACAAAAAAAAATAATTATTAATCTACTATATAGATTCCCCTCTCTCTCTCTCTCTCGAGGAACTCCTCAAGACCAGATAACTTTTGGGCACACCTAATAATATATAATATAATAATTAGATACGATAAAATAGTATAGATTTTACCGTGAGGAATACTTTGGCCTTGTTTGGGTTTCTCCTCTAATTGTAGACTATTGTAGCTAGTGATTTCATCAATGTTGCTTATTGTATAATTTTATAGTTGTAACAATAAATGAGACAAAAAAAAAATTATTAATCTACTATATAGATTCCCCTCTCTCTCTCTCGAGGAACTCCTCAAGACCAGATAACTTTTGGGTACACCTAATAATATATAATATAATAATTAGATATAGTATAGATTTTACCGTGAGGAATACTTTGGCCTTGTAGGGTGGGCCCTCCCACGACCAGCCGTTGGACCATTTGGGCGAAGGGTGAGGCACTCGGGGGCTAAGGGCCAGCTCCTTGTCGAAATTGGAGGAGGGCCCGGCCGGCGACTTCTTGCCGGCCGCCGCCTGTTTAGGCCCCGGCTCGGTCTTGGAACCTGATACCAGAAAGGAGAATAAATAATAAACCGAGAGAGATAAAGTTTAATCTAACCAGGGGAAAAAACGAGCCGAAAGTCCCCGATTAAGTAGGGATAAGTCAAGTAGGGATAAGTCGTATTATTCGAAAACGTTAAGTTATCCAACGTCAACAGAGTGAAGATAACTTAGGTCAACGGTTTCCAAGCCGACTGTGACCACAATTTTTGAACGCGAACAATAAAAAAAAAAATTCAAATCGGTATCAAATTTCTGCGGACAAACAAGCCCACTACTCATACTGTTACGTTAAAAATTATTATTACTAATAAATATATTTCGATATATAAGAACTAAATTGATACAGAATGATACATATTTTTTTTGTAATTATGACAAATGGGGGCCGACGTGCAAGAGGAAGAATTGTGGAAGAATTTTTAAAACTTTGAGTTACTGTAAGTACAAGAAATGTAAATAAATAAAAATTGGACAACAGGGAGATTGTAATAAGTGGTTGGAATGTTGTACCTTTGGTTTTGGTGTTTGGCGGCGTGTCCTTCTTAACTCTGATGCCGTTCGTCTTGTTCGGCTGCGGTTTGGTCTGCTTGGCGTTGTTCTTCCTCCTTGGCTGTCCTTGGTTGGCCGGCTTCGGCTTCTGTTCGGCCTTCTCCCTCCTGTTGGGGAGGCTCCTCTTGCAGGCCCCCCTCTCTCCGCGGGTTTGGGGCGCCGTTGTCGGGCCTGCGCCCGCTGTTGCCGTCGGCGCGCCTCCTCTTGGCCGGCGGCGGCGGCTCGTCCGAGGGTCTCTTTTCCTTGTTGCGCGGGGGCGGCGGAGGCGGAGGGGTGGCGGAGAGGGGCCGGGGGCGGCGGCGGGGTGAGGGTGGGGGCCGGGCCGGGTTGGGGTGCGGGGCGGGTTCCTCTCGGGCGGCCGGTGCCTGCTCTCTGGTGGGGGGCGGGGGCGACGGGGGCCCCTCCCCCGCGGGCTCCTCGTGCACGGGGCAGAAGGAGGGGAGGAGGACGGTGGTGGAGGGCGGGGGCGGCGACGCCGACGACCTGCGCCTCTTCCTGGCCGGCTTGACCTCCTCCCGGGACGGCTCTTCGCGGTCCGCCTCCGTCTTGACGACGAGGTCGGCGGGCGGGGGCGGTACGGCGGCGGCGGTGACGAGCCCGGCGGCCGTGACCGTGGCCGGCGGGGGCGGTGGCGGCGTCGTCCACCTGGAGGGCGGGTTGCGGGCGGAGGCCGGTGCCGGGGAGGGCGGGGGCGGCATGCCCGCGCTGCCCCTCGCCGGGCTGGGCGGTCCTCCCGCCCCCGCCGGCTCCTGGGGCAGCGCCAGCGCCACCGGCCTCATGTCCTTGGCCGCCGCCGCCGCCGAAGACGAAGAAGTTTCTAGTTTAGACCCCTTACTGGCACCAGTAAGAGGCCCAGTATGGACGTTTTTTGGACACGACTGCATGGGGCAAGGACAACCCTGGTACGCCGCCGGGTCTGCCGACAACAAAGAAATGGCTGATTACAAAATTGGTCCCGCTAGCTGCCGGCTGAAAAGACTTTTAGTATTCTACAAATAAGAGAAGTACTTACCGATGAATGGCAAACTCCTGGATGGAGGGAGTGGGAGTAGCAGGGTGGCGCCGGGGGCGGCGGGGCGGCCCGTGGAGTAGGCGTAGTAGTTGGGTGGGGGTGCGGGGAGGCGGGTAGGGGTCGACGAGGGAGGGTTGGGGGCGGTGGGGGCGGCGCCGGTGGGTACGGCTCTGGGCCCGAGGTGACCATCTGGGTTGGGGGCGGTGGCGGCGGCACCTGGAGCTGCTGGGGGTTGGGCGGGGGGCCGGGCTGGGCGGAGGCGGCGCCGCCCCCCGGGGGCCCCGCGTACTCCTGGTGGTAGTAGTAGCGGCGGTAGGCCGACGGGTACTTGTTGTAGTAGGCCGCCGCCGCCGCAGCCGCCGCCGCCGCGGCCGCCGCCGGGTAGCACTCCTGGTGGTAGGAGGGGGCCGGCTGTGGGGGCGCCGGCAGGTACTGGTAGGGGCTGTAGGGCGGGTGGTATTGGGGCGGGTAGGGCGGGGGCGGCGCCGGCCTGTACGCCGGGCTGGCCTCCGGTGCCGGGGGCGGCTCCCCCGGGCTGCCCCCGCTCGTGCTCGCAGACCCGCTCTGCTGGTGCTGCTGGGCCGCCTGCTGGTGGTGCGAGATCAGAGGTCCCGCAGGCTGGTAGTACCCTGAAACACCAACCCAAACTATAGTCCACTATTGCATATCGAATATTCCATTGGAAACCCCGAAGGAATTCCATTACAACAAATGAGGAGAAGAGTCGGTTTTTCAATTTCGAGATTTGCGCTTTACGCGATTATAATAAATACATGTTTTATCGCGCAACAACAATCTTATATATTATGATTTCAGTACTCAACTTAATCAACTTTGGGTCCTATACCACAACACTACTAGATCCTACAGTTTGTGATAATTCGAGTTTCACATTTTCACCGATAATAAAGGAAAGATTGAATTAGAAAGAGGAACACGTTTTGATAAAGTGTACTTCAGTATAATTCCGTCCTATATGTGTGTGTTACAGACGGATTGAGAGGGACTGACCTTAAGTTAAGTAGAAGAGCGCGACAACACGTGTTCAGCCCGGACACCTGCACTTGAAACTGTTCTCTCTCTCCGGTGGTCAGTGCGGACAGGTATACAACTATAACTGACTTACCCAAACCCTCTCGTACGAAGCTCATCACCTGCATCAGGTAAGAGATCGTAAACGCTGACGTAAATACTGGCAGGATACCCGGTGTCTGTCTATACCTGCGGCCCAAACGTCTATAGAACGGACCGCGTGAACAACAATCCTCATTGTCGGCCGAAAAATGGTTTGGGGGAGGGGGGGGGAATTTTCATCGACTCCGTCAGAGAAATTACAATAAAGGGAAAGGGAAAAATCCGTGGAAAACAAATATAGGGACGGTAGTGGAAATAGTTCAACAAGAAAATCGGTTAAGCCCGGAATAATAACCAAGTTCTTGAGCCGGAGCTCAAACTTTCGATAAGACCAGACTTAGGTTGAAATAAATTTCCCAGAGAATCCGAAAAATCATAAAAAGTATACGCAGATACTTAATTCATTTTTTCATTACAATTTTCACGAAGGTTTTTCTTTAATTTATAAAATTTTAGGTACGTGAATTGTTAACCCTTTGCACTCGTCGTATATCAATTGTATTGCACTGTACTCGTATTAATATATAAATATTTTTTAATTTATTTTTTTTTTTATTTAGAGATCGGGTTGGCCAGGCAAAGTAAAATTCCGTACTGTATGTATTAGAATACACTAATAATTTTTAAGAATTATATAGAAAAAAAAAATGTAGTTAATACAAAGTAGTAAGAAACGGACATGTAAAAAAGATAACGGATGTGAAATTGATTTGAAAAAAATATCTGTTTGCGAATAAAATCCTTATATAACAACGCCTATTCAAATACGTCTATTTGTTACTAAATTGATTGAAGCTTAATTAAACATAAGTGAGATATTTCAAAAAAAATGAAACATTATATTTTATAATTTTGTAATGTGACAAAATGTATTACGAGTGCAAAGGGTTAATAATACTGTAATTAAGTCATTCTACCCAAGGTTTGGCACGAAAAAATATTTCGGTACTGTCGTAGCTCCGTTCAACGATTTATATAACGCGTATTTATATGAAAAAAATTATACATAAATTCTATGTATAGGATGGGCGTCAAATGCCGCAATGATATACAGGGATTCGGAACGAATTTCGTCTACGACTTTCAAAGTTTTTGAAATTTCTTCGGGGGGGGGAGGGGGTGAAAAAGGTGGGGAAGCCGAGCGATGACGAATTTTCAAAATGGTTACGAATTTTCAAAATAGTTACATACCTCTATCGGAGACTGGATGCAGACCGTTGGACGATGTTAGTATGACTAACTTGATTACGTGAGACAACTCGAGATTATAAACCCCGGGGGGGGGCGGGGATTGGGCTAAGGGTTGAATTGTTTTGTGGAAGGGAGGATGAGTCATTAATAGAAAATGGACGATTTTCAGACAACAAGTGACCAATAGAAAAATCCCAACGAGTTACATCACTCGCCCTCCAAGGGTAAAACTCGCCCTCAGGTAGGCCCTGAAGAATTACCGGGGGGGGGTCCCATTGTTATATGACCAATTTCCCCTGTTTTTGTATTAAAGGGATATAATACAATAATACGAATAAACCCTATAGCATGTACTAGATAAGTTTGCAATTTTGAATTCAATACTTTGCAGGTAAAAATGTAAATTTTTTGTCAAAAATTCACCCTCCCCAAAGGTCGTCATATTCAGTTTACAATTTCGAATTACGTTTTGTGTTTTTTTTTCAAGCCCAATCCAACCTTTTCCCACCGCCAGTACAGACACAGTCGGATAACTTGGAAGAAACCGGAAGCTTGAAATTTCAAGTTCGAAGAGTACTTCGAATAAGTCCGGAAATTGGGAAATTTTACGATATTTTCGGCCGACAATTTTTAGAATCAAATCGCTTCGACTGAATTCCAATCCGGTATCGGACGTAACGGAGAATCGGATCCAATAAAGTGTAAAAATAAAACCTTTCATAATTTTATGGCACAGCTCGATCGGACACTAAAAGTGTTGACTTTCAGACGGGGTTTTTGGGTGCAATTCTAATAACTAGGTCAAGGTGTCCACGACCAATGATTATTGTGTTGCTTACATATTTTATTTAAGCAATTTTATTTACTTTATTTCGTATATTTCCTGCGTTTATTCTGTCTCCTTTCGCCGGTCTGGCGTTTCGGCCGCTCGCCGTCTTCAGTAGCGGTGTCAGTCGCTTTTGGCACTTCGTATGTTTTTGGGGCATCTTCACTGCATATATATATATATATATATATATATATATATATATATATATATATACCACAAACATACAACCATCACAGTACAAGCGACAGTGGGCAGTGAGGATGGCCAAAAAAAAAGCGTCCAAAGTGCCAAAAATGACTGACACAGCGCTACTGAAGACGGCGAGCGGCCGAAACGCCGGTCTAGCGAAAGGCCGAGAGGAGACAGAAACGCACGAAATCTACGCTGTATTCCAACAACCCTTCGCAGACCACAGAACGGGTATTCCAAACCAGTACTTTATTTCTTTCTAATACCTAAAATATGTCCACTCGGGTGTGTAATTAAAAATTAGGGCCTTACCACTGATTTTAGAGAAGTTATTCCTCTATATATTAGGCTGTATCCAAAAGTAATCGACAATTTGATAGGATGCATTTCGGTCTTGAGAGGAGTTCCTCAAGAGAGGAATCAATAATTTGTCAGAAAAGTGGCCGGAGATTTGTCGATAATATCGGTGAATATATATATAGTAGATTAATAATTAAAGTTTCTTTTTTTAGCAGAATAAAATGAATTCCAAAGTCGAAATGTCGATTACTTTCGGGCTACCCCCAAATACATATACTCTGCATGATGAACTTCACAAAAGATAATCAGACAATGAATGCACTTCTGATAACTTATTTTCAACGCGTGTCTCATATTTATCTATAAATATATTCAGAAAAAATAATCCCCCCGTTGAACGCTTAATAACAATTTAAAAAAAAAAAATATGAGCAAAACAACTAAATACAACTTTCGAGATGGAAGGAATTGTTAACTTAAATTTTCCTCAATGGCAATCTTGAAAGTAGTTTTAGACACGAGATTCGTCGATAATATCGGTGGATATATATATATATATATATATATATATATTAGATTAATAATTAAAGTTTCTTTTTTAGCAAAATAAAATGGATTCCAAAGTCAAAATGTCCGATTACTTTTGGGGTACCCTAATAAAATTATTGTCGCCTCGGTAATAGGCAAGTGCTTGATTGTAAACTTTTAAAAATAAAAAAAAATTATACGGTGTATTTATCGATTTAAGAAAATGGTAAATTACCATATTATATTGAACTTCGATCAGGTATTACAGCGGTTTATTACCTTTCTATAATGATTCGAATAATATTCCCACTGGAATAAATTATACACCTACTACTAGGATCGATTTTTCGCATGACAACAAAATGTTGATTACTTTTGGGGTTCCAGTACAACATATATATATATATATATATATATATATATATATATATATATATATATATATATATATATATATATATAATATAGTATGTCCGTCTACGAAAACTTTTGATGTCGGCAGACAGGAGATTCGGCGCGACGAAAACAAATATAACGGAACCGAAAAAGAGAAAAGAAAGAGGGCGTTAAAAGAAAAAGAAAAAAAAAAGAAGAGAAGTGGTGGTCCCACAATGAAAAGACGCGTAGAAAAGAGAGTGGAACCGGGGGCCAAATTGAAGCAATTAAATGTCACGCGGCTGAGGGCGAAGAATGGAAGAGAGAGAGAGAGGGGATGAAGAGGGATAAAAGTGTAACAACAAGTTAATTGGCCGTGATAAAAGCAACATTAAAAGGAGCGGAGGCCAACAACCCTATATTGTATATAAAAGGGGTGCCGCCTAAGGGTGGGGGTGGATTTAAAAAAAGGACACCTTTTCAATCAGAAAGAGGACAGAATTAGCCCTTCGATTCGATTGCTACCACAAATCATAATCGAGTGAGTGAAGAATGAACAATTTCATTTTCAAATGCTACAAATCGACGATTGTTTTCATTTCGCGGTACAGTTTGAAATACAAAAATTATTTACGATAATTTACGGGATAATTATTGTGTACTTTATATAGGGGGGTGGTCCAAAAAAATGTATCCACCGTTTAACAGTCCATAACTTGCAAACTAATTGACGGAACTGTGTCTCATTTTCGGTGAAAGTGTAGCTTAAAGTCCAACTTGAAGATATCACACAGCTGTAGGTGTTTCGCCGTTGCCGTTGAACCTCGTTTTAATGTTTTCGTACTTAAAATACCACACTTCAGGACTGACTTCCTTTCATCCGATTCTAAGCCTTGCGCCGGCCATATTTACTCGAGTAACACAACGGGGTATACAACTGACACAACAGAACACTGACTATCTGTGGCCACTGTCTCATCTGACACAAAACTGAATACAACACTTGCCCTAACTACAACACTATAACAGTACCAAAAATGAGAGACAACTCCATCAATTAGTTTGCAAGTTATGGACTTTTAAACGGTGGATACATTTTTTGGACCCACTCTGTATACGTCTCGTATCGGGACGCAGTGGTAATAGATACGAGGGCTCGTTAGGAGACTACTGAGGATGATGGCGAGAAGCCGTCCTCTTGGAAGTGATGAAAGGGTGAAGTGGAAAATTTCGGACAAAAAGGCGGTTTTTAGGCCCGAAATCCGCCCAAAAGGAAGGTTTTTACGTAAAAGATCGGCCCAAAAAGGCGGGTTTTAGGTCTAAAATAGGGTTTTTAAGCCTAAAATCTGCCTAAATAGAGGGTTTTTAGGCCCAAAAAGGCGGACTTTAGCCCTAAAATCGGCCAAGAAAGGCCGTTTTTAGACCTAAATTTCGGACAAAAAGGTGGTTTTTAAGTCTAAAATGGGTTTGCAAGTTATGGACTTTTAAACGGTGGATACGTTTTTTTTGGACCCCCCCCCACTCTGTATACGTCTCGTATCGGGACGCAGTGGTAATAGATACGAGGGCTGGTTAGGAGACTACTGAGGATGATGGCGAGAAGCCGTCCTCTTGGAAGTGATGAAATGCAAACCCCCTCCGATTATTTGGCTAAGTTTGCCTGGTCAAAACCCTGTCCAAAGTCACCGGCGACGACTTGAGGTTTAAGTAGCTTAGTTGCGGCCTACGAAGGGGGCGGGGGGGGAGAGAGTCCCTTAAGGGCTTAGCCGGGAGCTCAGTGCCGACTTAAGTGCTTAACACAGAGCGGCGGGGACAAAGCGCACTTTATTACTCGATTTGTAGAAGTACTTTACGCCTTTTACACATTTTGACACAGTGCACTGCTGCGAGGATGCTACTGAGGTGATTGCGGCGGAATGACCCGAAAAATATGACTTCTTTCATCTGTTCACTTTACTCGGACTTAATGGAATTAATTTTATTTTTCTAAAAAAGAAACTAATTATTAATCTACTATATATATTCACCGATATAATGGACAACTCTCCGGCTCTTGAAGAATTCCTCAAGACCAAAATACATCTTATCAAATTGTCGATTACTTTTGGGTACACCTAATATATATATATATATATATATATATATATATATATATATATATATATATATATATGTACAGTATTTTTGCGTAATTAGGATAGAAAAGTCCGTTGGCTACATGATTTAAGTTGGGGCCAACAGCCAAAAACTATTCCTCTGGCCAACCCAAGCATTTTTTTTACAGGCTGAGTTTTTTTTTTGCTGCCTGCCTCCTATTTTTTTTCTCTTTTTCGCAGAGTCGACGCCGTCTTTTTTTACATAGAGCCGCGACCCTGCCAAGTTTCCGCCCTTGGAACGGAGAACCGTCTCGAAATATTATTCGGGGGCGGACAACGGAAAAGGGGGTTCCCAATTACGCGCCCTGTCGTGCCCGCAGCCGGAACACTCGAGCGACGGCTTTAGCGGCCGATTTCGCGGTTAAAAACTGCATTTGACGCCCGACTTGCGGTAAAAACCGCGTTCTACGTCAATTTTGCGTCTCTAAACCACTTTTCAGGTGTGATTTATTGGTTAAAAACAGCTTTCTGGACTGATTTTGCTGTTCAAAAAACCCATTTGATATTTGGTTTTACGGCGAAAAACCTCATTCGTAAAAACCTGATTTTGTATTAAAAAACCACTTTTTAGGTCGCCTTCCATGGTTATATGAGCCCGCAATACGCCGAACGCCTTCCGTTCCCGGGTTATATGAGCCCGCAATACGCCGAACGCCTTCCGTTCCCGGGTTATATGAGCCCGCAATACGCCGAACGCCTTCCGTTCCCGGGTTATACTATCCCGCAATACGCCGAACGCCTTCCGTTCCCGGGTTATACTAGCCCGCAATACGCCGAACGCCTTCCGTTCTCGGGTTATACTATCCCGCAATACGCCGAACGCCTTCCGTTCCCGGGTTATACGAGCCCGCAATACGCCGAACGCCTTCCGTTCTCAGGTTATACTATCCCGCAATACACTTAACGCCTTCCGTTCCCGGGTTATACTATCCCGCAATACGCTTAACGCCTTCCGTTCTCAGGTTATACTATCCCGCAATACACTTAACGCCTTCCGTTCCCGGGTTATACTATCCCGCAATACGCTTAACGCCTTCCGTTCTCGGGTTATACTATCCCGCAATACGCCGAACGCCTTCCGTTCTCAGGTTATACTATCCCGCAATACGCCTAACGCCTTCCGTTCTCGGGTTATACTATCCCGCAATACGCCTAACGCCTTCCGTTCTCAGGTTATACTATCCCGCAATACACTTAACGCCTTCCGTTCTTAGGTTATACTACCCAGCAATACACTTAACGCCTTCCGTTCTCAGGTTATACTACCCCGCAATACACTTAACGCCTTCCGTTCCCGGGTCATACGAGCCCGCAATACACTTAACGCCTTCCGTTCTCAGGTTATACTATCCCGCAATACACTTAACGCCTTCCGTTCTCAGGTTATACTATCCCGCAATACACTTAACGCCTTCCGTTCTCAGGTTATACTATCCCGCAATACACTTAACGCCTTCCGTTCTCAGGTTATACTATCCCGCAATACACTTAACGCCTTCCGTTCTCAGGTTATACTATCCCGCAATACACTTAACGCCTTCCGTTCTCAGGTTATACTATCCCGCAATACACTTAACGCCTTCCGTTCTCAGGTTATACTATCCCGCAATACACTTAACGCCTTCCGTTCTCAGGTTATACTATCCCGCAATACACTTAACGCCTTCCGTTCTCAGGTTATACTATCCCGCAATACACTTAACTATCCCGCAATACTTCCGTTCCCGGTTATACTATCCCGCAATACGCTTAACGCCTTCCGTTCTTCCCCGCAATACACTCTTCAGGTTATACTATCCCGCAATACACTTAACGCCTTCCGTTCTCGGGTTATACTATCCCGCAATACACTTAACGCCTTCCGTTCTCGGTTATACTATCCCGCAATACACTTAACGCCCTTCCGTTCTCCGGTTATACTATCCCGCAATACACCGCCTTCCGTTCTCAGGTTATACTATCCCGCAATACACTTAACGCCTTCCGTTCTCAGGTTATACTATCCCGCAATACACTTAACGCCTTCCGTTCTCAGGTTATACTATCCCGCAATACACTTAACGCCTTCCGTTCTCAGGTTATACTATCCCGCAATACACTTAACGCCTTCCGTTCTCGGGTTATACTATCCCGCAATACACTTAACGCCTTCCGTTCTCAGGTTATACTATCCCGCAATACGCCGAACGCCTTCCGTTCTCAGGTTATACTATCCCGCAATACACTTAACGCCTTCCGTTCTCGGGTTATACTATCCCGCAATACACTTAACGCCTTCCGTTCTCAGGTTATACTATCCCGCAATACACTTAACGCCTTCCGTTCTCAGGTTATACTATCCCGCAATACACTTAACGCCTTCCGTTCTCAGGTTATACTATCCCGCAATACGCTTAACGCCTTCCGTTCTCAGGTTATACTATCCCGCAATACACTTAACGCCTTCCGTTCTCAGGTTATACTATCCCGCAATACACTTAACGCCTTCCGTTCTCGGTTATACTATCCCGCAATACAATTAACGCCTTCCGTTCTCAGGTTATACTATCCCGCAATACACTTAACGCCTTCCGTTCTCAGGTTATACTATCCCGCAATACACCGAACGCCTTCCGTTCTCAGGTTATACTATCCCAATACAACGCCTTGTTCCGCGCCGAACGCCTTCCGTTCTCGGTTATACTATCCGCAATACGCCTTCCGTTCTCCGGTTATACTATCCCGCAATACGCCGAACGCCTTCCGTTCTCGGTTATACTATCCCGCAATACGCCGAACGCCTTCCGTTCTCAGGTTATACTATCCCGCAATACACTTAACGCCTTCCGTTCTCCTACGCCGAACGCCTTGGTTATACTATCCCGCAATACAAACGCCTTCCGTTCTCGGGTTATACTATCCCGCAATACACTTAACGCCTTCCGTTCCGGGTTATACACAATACATTGCCTTCCGTTCGGTTATACTATCCCGCAATACAACGCCTTCCGTTCCCGGGTTATACGAGCCCGCAATACGCCGAACGCCTTCCGTTCTTATACATCCCGCAATACGTGACTATCCCGCAATACATACTATCCCGCAATACGCCGAACGCCTTCCGTTCTCGGTTATACTATCCCGCAATACACTTAACGCCTTCCGTTCTCCGGTTATACTATCCCGCAATACAGAACGCCTTCCGTTCTCAGGTTATACGTACAACGCCTTCTTCGCAATACTTCCGTTCTTGGGTTATACTATCCCGCAATACATTAACGCCTTCCGTTCTCGGTTATACTATCCCGCAATACAACGCCTTCCGTTCCCGGGTCATGACTGCCCCTAATACGCCGAACGCCTTCCGTTCTCGGGTTATACTATCCGCAATACTTAACGCCTTCCGTTCTTGGTTATTATCCCGCAATACTGAACGCCTTCCGTTCTCGGTTATACTATCTGAACGCCTTCCGTTCTCTGGTTATAATATCCGTACGCCGAACGCCTTCCGTTCTCCCGTAATACACTGAACGCCTTCTATTCTCCGGTTATAATATCCCGTAATACACTGAACGCCTTCTATTCTCCGGTTATAATATCCCGTAATACACTGAACGCCTTCTATTCTCTGGTTATACTATCGCACAATACAATGAACGCCTTCTATTCTCCGGTTATAACAACCTTTAATACATTCAGCAATTTCAAATTAGCAGGAGCATAAAGGAGGAGGTAAGCTAGCAAATTAGCCTAAACCTAAACAAACCTAACGCACTTTTTGGGACGATATTGGGCCTAAAAAGGGGTTTTTAGACCTAAATTTCGGATAAAAAGGCGGTTTTTAGGCCCAAAAAGGCGGTTTTTAGGTGGAAAATCGAACCAAAAAGACGGTTTTTAAACCCAAAATAAGCCGAAAAGGCGGTTTTTACCCTAAATCGGCCCAAAATGGATGTGTTTAGGCCAAAAATATGCCCAAAAAAAGGGGTTTATAGGCCCAAAATGGGGTTTTTTAGGCCCAAAATGGGAGTTTTTCGGCTCAAAATGGGCAAAAAAGGGGGCTTTAAGGCCTGAAATCGGCCAAAAAAGGAGGTTTTTATGCCCGAAATCGGAAAAAACGCGGCTTTTAAAAATCGGCACAAAAGTGGTTTTAAGTCTAAAATGGGCCCAAAATAGGTTTTAGGCGCCTAAAAAAGTTTTTTGGCCCAAAAAGGCGGATTTTAGCCCTAAAAACGGCCAAAAAAAGGCGGTTTTTAGGCTCAAAATCCGCCCAAAAGGGAGGTTTTTACGTCAAAAATCGGCCCAAAAAGGCAGTTTTTAGGTCTAAAATAGGCCCAAAAAGGCGGTTTTTAGGTCTAAAATAGGCCCAAAAATAGGGTTTTTAGGCCCAAAATCTGCCTAAATAGAGAGTTTTTAGGCCAAAAAAGGCGGTTTTTAGACCTAAATTTCGGACAAAAAGGCGGTTTTTAAATGGGCCCAAAAATAAGGTTTTTAGGCCTAAAAACTGACCAAAAAAGGCGGTTGTTAGGTGGAAAATTGAAAAAGAAGGCGGTTTTAAAACCAAAAATAAGCCGAAAAGGGGGGTTTTTGGCACCGAAATCGAATAAAAAGGCGGGTTTTAGGCCCAAAAAGGCGGTTTTTAGGTCAAAAAACGGCCCAAAAAGGCGGTTTTCAGGCCCAAAAAGGGGGTTTATAGGCCCCATTTTGCCCGTAATTGGATAAAAGGTTTTAGGCGAAATCGATCAAAAAGGCATTTTAGACGAAATCAGCCCAAAATGGTTTTAGGCCCAAAATCCCAGAAAAAAATGGATTTTGAGGCAAAAATCCTCGAAAAAGAGTTTTGATTGCCGTTTCAAGTGTAACTCACTTTGGTACACTTGGGGTGGAATATGGGACCGATCTGTGAAAATTTTCGAAATACTTAATTTTAGACGCAAAAAGTGCGGTTTTAGGCCAAAATGGCATTTTAGACGCAAAATTGGCATTTTAGACGCAAAAAAGGTTTTTTAGACGCAAAATTTGCTCAAAAATGCGGTTTTAGGCCCAAAAATGGCATTTTAGACGCAAAATGGCATTTTTAGACGCAAAATAGGCATTTTTAGACGCAAAAAATTAGCCAAAATGGCAAAAATGGCATTTTAGACGCAAAAATTGACCAAAAATGGCATTTTAGACGCAAAATTGCATTTTAGTGCCGAAAATGGATTTTTAGACGCAAAATTGGCATTTTAGACGCAAAATTATTAAAAATGGCATTTTTAGACGCAAAATTGGCATTTTAAACGCAAAATGGCATTTAGACGCAAAATGGCATTTTTAGACAAAAATGGCATTTTAGACGCAAAATGGAAAAATGGCATTTTAGACGCAAAATGGCATTTTAGACGCAAAATGGCATTTTTAGACGCAAAATGGCATTTTACAAAAATTTGCGAAAATGGCATTTTAGACGCAAAATGGCATTTTAGACGCAAAATGGCATTTTATAATACAAAAATGGCATTTTTAAACGCAAAATGGCATTTTAGAACGCAAAATGGCATTTTTAGACGCAAAATTGGCATTTTTGACCAAAATGGCATTTTTAGACGCAAAATTATTAAAATGGCATTTTAGACGCAAAATTTTTAGAAAATGGCATTTTAGACGCAAAAAATTTAAAAATGGCATATTTAACGCAAAATGGCATTTTAGACGCAAAATGGCATTTTTAGACGCAAAATGGCATTTTTAGACGCAAAATGAACCTTTAATGCAAAAAAAAATGGCATTTTAGACGCAAAATAACGCAAAATGGCATTTTAGACGCAAAATGGCATGACGCAAAATGGCATTTTTAGACGCAAAATGGCCGCAAAATGGCATTTTAGACGCAAAATGGCATTTTTAGACGCAAAATGGCCAAAATGGCATTTTAACGCAAAATATTGACGCAAAATGGCATTTTTAACGCAAAATGGCATTTTTAACAAAATGGCATTTTTAACGCAAAATGGCATTTTTAGACTAAAATGGCATTTTACGCAAAATGGCATTTTAGCGCAAAATGGCATTTTTAGACGCAAAATGGCATTTTTAGACGCAAAATGGCATTTTAGACGCAAAATTAGCCCAAAATGGCATTTTAGACGCAAAATGGCATTTTTAGCAAAATTGGCATTTTTAAACGCAAAAATTGCATTTTAAACGCAAAAAATTGCATTTTAGACGCAAAAATGGCATTTTTAGACGCAAAATGCATTTTAGACGCACATTTTAGACGCAAAATGGCATTTTAGACCAAAATTAGCTTTTT
Organism: Lethocerus indicus; assembly: GCA_019843655.1. Lineage (NCBI taxonomy): Eukaryota > Metazoa > Arthropoda > Insecta > Hemiptera > Belostomatidae > Lethocerus > Lethocerus indicus. The sequence goes on along the minus strand of JACDQD010000009.1, from coordinate 1,137,797 downwards.
GACGCAAAATTCGGCATTTTAGACGCAAAATGCATTTTGAAATGGCATTTTATTTAGACGTAAAATGGCATTTTTAGACTTAAAAATTGCGGTTTTAGACGCAAAATTAAAATGGCATTTTAGACGCAAAATGGCACATTTTAGATGCAAAATTTGCTCAAAATGCGTTTTTAGACAAAATGGCATTTTAGACGCAAAATGGCTTTTAGACGCAAAATGGCATTTTAGACGCAAAAAAATGGCATTTTTAGACGCAAAATAAAATGGCATTTTAGACGCAAAATGGCCTTTTAGGCAAAATTGCCAAAATGGCATTTATAGACGCAAAATTTGGAAAAATGGCATTTTAGACGCATAAAAAAAATGGCATTTTAGACGCAAAATGGCATTTTTAGACGCAAAATTGGCCCAAAATGCGTTTTAGGCACAAAAATGGCATTTTAGACGTAAAATTGTCTTAAAAATGCGGTTTTAGACAAAATATAGCTCATTTTTTAGGCAAAAATGGCATTTTTAGACGCAAAATGGTACTTTTTAGACGCAAAATTTTTAGACAAAAATGGCATTTTAGACGCAAAAAAAATGGCATTTTTAGACGCAAAATGGCATTTTAGGCCCAATATGGGACCGATCTGAGAAAATTTTCGAAAATAAATTTTCGATTTTCAAAAAGTGTAATGGCATTTTTTGTGGGTGGAATATGGGATCTGAAAATTTTCGAAAAAAATTTTCGATTTTCAATCAAGTGTAACTCACTTTGGTACACTTGTGGGTGGAATATGGGACCGATCTGGAAATTTTCGGATTTTCAACCCGCCGTTTTAGGCAAGTGTAACTCACTTTGGTACACTTGTGGGTGGAATATGGGACCGATCTGGAAATTTTCGGATTTTCAACCCGCCGTTTTAGGCAAGTGTAACTCACTTTGGTACACTTGTGGGTGGAATATGGGACCGATCTGAGAAAATTTTCGAAAACCTAAATTTTCGATTTTCAATTTTAGGGGCACTCTAAAATATGGGACCGATCTGAGAAATTTTCGAGCAACCCGCCGTTTTAGGGCAAGTGTAACTCACTTTGGTACACTTGTGGGTGGAATATGGGACCGATCTGAGAAAATTTTCGAAAAACCTAAATTTTCGATTTTCAACCCGCCGTTTAGGAAGTGTAACTCACTTTGGTACACTTGTGGGTGGAATATGGGACCGATCTGAAAATTTTCGAAAAACCTAAATTTTCGATTTTCAACCCGCCGTTTTAGGGCAAGTGTAACTCACTTTGGTACACTTGTGGGTGGAATATGGGACCGATCTGAGAAAATTTTCGAAAAACCTAAATTTTCGATTTTCAACCCGCCGTTTTAGGGGCAAGTGTAACTCACTTTGGTACACTTGTGGGTGGAATATGGGACCGATCTGAAAATTTTCGAAAACCTAAATTTTCGATTTTCAACCCGCCGTTTTAGGGGCAAGTGTAACTCACTTTGGTACACTTGTGGGTGGAATATGGGACCGATCTGAGAAAATTTTCGAAAAACCTAAATTTTCGATTTTCAACCCGCCGTTTTAGGGGCAAGTGTAACTCACTTTGGTACACTTGTGGGTGGAATATGGGACCGATCTGAGAAAATTTTCGAAAAACCTAAATTTTCGATTTTCAACCCGCCGTTTTAGGGGCAAGTGTAACTCACTTTGGTACACTTGTGGGTGGAATATGGGACCGATCTGCGAAAATTTTCGAAAAACCTAAATTTTCGATTTTCAACCCGCCGTTTTAGGGGCAAGTGTAACTCACTTTGGTACACTTGTGGGTGGAATATGGGACCGATCTGAGAAAATTTTCGAAGACCTAAATTTTCGATTTTCAACCCGCCGTTTTAGGGGCAAGTGTAACTCACTTTGGTACACTTGTGGGTGGAATATGGGACCGATCTGAGAAAATTTTCGAAAAACCTAAATTTTCGATTTTCAACCCGCCGTTTTAGGGGCAAGTGTAACTCACTTTGGTACACTTGTGGGTGGAATATGGGACCGATCTGCGAAAATTTTCGAAAAACCTAAATTTTCGATTTTCAACCCGCCGTTTTGGGGCAGGGGCAAGTGTTGGGTGGAACTCAGAAAATTTTCTTTTTCGGTACTCACTTGTTTTGTGGGTGGAATATGGGACCGATCTGAGAAAATTTTCGAAAAACCTAAATTTTCGATTTTCAACCCGCCGTTTTAGGGGCAAGTGTAACTCACTTTGGTACACTTGTGGGTGGAATATGGGACCGATCTGAGAAAATTTTCGAAAAACCTAAATTTTCGATTTTCAACCCGCCGTTTTAGGGGCAAGTGTAACTCACTTTGGTACACTTGTGGGTGGAATATGGGACCGATCTGCGAAAATTTTCGAAAAACCTAAATTTTCGATTTTCAACCCGCCGTTTTAGGGGCAAGTGTAACTCACTTTGGTACACTTGTGGGTGGAATATGGGACCGATCTGAGAAAATTTTCGAAAAACCTAAATTTTCGATTTTCAACCCGCCGTTTAGGGGCAAGTGTAACTCACTTTGGTACACTTGTGGGTGGAATATGGGACCGATCTGCGAAAATTTTCGAAAAACCTAAATTTTCGATTTTCAACCCGCCGTTTTAGGGGCAAGTGTAACTCACTTTGGTACACTTGTGGGTGGAATATGGGACCGATCTGCGAAAATTTTCGAAAAACCTAAATTTTCGATTTTCAACCCGCCGTTTTAGGGGCAAGTGTAACTCACTTTGGTACACTTGTGGGTGGAATATGGGACCGATCTGAGAAAATTTTCGAAAAACCTAAATTTTCGATTTTCAACCCGCCGTTTTAGGGGCAAGTGTAACTCACTTTGGTACACTTGTGGGTGGAATATGGGACCGATCTGCGAAAATTTTCGAAAAACCTAAATTTTCGATTTTCAACCCGCCGTTTTAGGGGCAAGTGTAACTCACTTTGGTTTTTGCACTTGTGGGTGGAATATGGGACCGATCTGCGAAAATTTTCGAAAAACCTAAATTTTCGATTTTCGACCCGCCCTTTTAGGGGCAAGTGTAACTCACATTGGTACACTTGTGGGTGGAATATAGGACCGATCTGCGAAAATTTTCGAAAAACCTAAATTTTCGATTTTCGACCCGCCGTTTTAGGGGCAAGTGTAACTCACATTGGTACACTTGTGGGTGGAATATGGGACCGATCTGCGAAAATTTTCGAAAAACCTAAATTTTCGATTTTCAACCCGCCGTTTTTAGGGGCAAGTGTAACTCACTGGTACACTTGTGGGTGGAATATGGGACCGATCTGAAAATTTTCGAAAAACCTAAATTTTCGATTTTCAACC
>JACDQD010000009.1:994848-1134341 GCA_019843655.1 Lethocerus indicus | reverse complement strand
AAAGTGAGTTACACTTGCCCTAAAAGGAGAGCTAAAATCGAAAATTTTCGATTTTTTCAAAAATGTCGTCAGAATTTGCCCATATTCACACCACAAATTATTACAAAGTGAGTTACTTGCCCCTAAAAGGAGAGCTAAAAAATCGAAAATTTTCGATTTTCAAAATGTCGTCAGAATTTGCCCATATTCACACCACAAATTGTACAAAAGGAGCCAACGTTCTTGGGGAGCCAAAAAACGAAAATTTTCGATTTTTCTGCAATGTCGTCAGAATTTGCCCATATTCCCACCAATAGTGGCAAAAGTGAGTTGCACGCGCCCCTAAAGGAGATAAAAACGAAAATTTTCGATTTTTCAAAAATGTCGTCAGAATTTGCCCATATTCCCACCACAAAGTAAAAGTGAGTTACACTTGCCCCTAAGGAGAGAGCTAAAAATCGAAAATTTTCGATTTTTCAAAATGTCGAATTTGCCCATATTCTCCACCCAAAAGTGAAGTACACTTGCCCTAAAGGAGAGCTAAAAAATCGAAAATTTTCGATTTTTCAAAAATGTCGTCAGAATTTGCCCATATTCACCACAAGTGTACAAAGTGAGTTACACTTGCCCTGTGAGAGAGCTAAAAATCGAAAATTTTCGATTTTTCAAAAATGTCGTCAATTTGCCCATATTCCCACCACAAGTGTATAAAAGTGAGTTACACTTGCCCCTGTGTTGAGAGCTAAAAATCGAAAATTTTCGATTTTTCAAAAATGTCGTCAGAATTTGCCCATATTCCCACCACAAGTGTACAAAAGTGAGTTACACTCTTGTTAATTGTGGAGAGCTAAAAAAATCGAAAATTTTCGATTTTTCAAAATGTCGTCAGAATTTGCCCATATTCCCACCACAAGTGTACAAAAGTGAGTTACACTTGCCCTAAAGGAGAGCTAAAAATCAAATTTTCGATTTTTCAAAAATCGTCAGAATTTGCCCATATTCCCACCACAAGTGTACAAAAGTGAGTTACACTTGCCCCTGTTAAGGAGAGCTAAAAATCGAAAATTTTCGATTTTCAAAATGTCGTCAGAATTTGCCCATATTCCCACCAACAAGTGTACAAAAGTGAGTTACACTTGCCCTGTGGAGAGAGCTAAAAAATCGTTTTCGATTTTTCAAAAATGTCGTCAGAATTTGCCCATATTCCCACCACAAGTGTACAAAAGTGAGTTACACTTGCCCTAAGGAGAGCTAAAAATCGAAAATTTTCGATTTTTCAAAAATGTCGTCAGAATTTGCCCATATTCCCACCACAAGTGTACAAAAGTGAGTTACACTTGCCCCTAAGAGGAGAGCTAAAAAATCGAAAATTTTCGATTTTTCAAAAATGTCGTCAGAATTTGCCCATATTCCCACCACAAGTGTACAAAAGTGAGTTACACTTGCCCCTAAAAGGAGAGCTAAAAAATCGAAAATTTTCGATTTTTCAAAAATGTCGTCAGAATTTGCCCATATTCCCACCACAAGTGTACAAAAGTGAGTTACACTTGCCCCTGGGGAGAGCTAAAAATCGAAAATTTTCGATTTTCAAAATGTCGTCAGAATTTGCCCATATTCCCACCACAAGTGTACAAAAGTGAGTTACACTTGCCCCCTAGAGAGCTAAAAAATCGAAAATTTTCGATTTTTCAAAATGTCGTCAGAATTTGCCCATATTCCCACACCACAAGTGTACAAAAGTGAGTTACACTTGCCCTGTAAAGGAGAGCTAAAAATCGAAAATTGATTTTTCAAAAATGTCGTCAGAATTTGCCCATATTCCCACCACAAGTGTAAAGTGAGTTAAGCCCCTAAAGAGAGAGCTAAAAATCGAAAATTTTCGATTTTTCAAAAATGTCGTCAGAATTTGCCCATATTCACACCACAAGTGTACAAAAGTGAGTTACACTTGCCCCTAAAAGGAGAGCTAAAAAATCGAAAATTTTCGATTTTTCAAAAATGTCGTCAGAATTTGCCCATATTCCCACCACAAGTGTACAAAAGTGAGTTACACTTGCCCCTGTGTGAGAGCTAAAAATCGAAAATTCAAAAATTCGATTTTTCAAAAATGTCGTCAGAATTTGCCCATATTCCCACCACAAGTGTACAAAAGTGAGTTACACTTGCTCCTAAAAGGAGAGCTAAAAAATCGAAAATTTTCGATTTTTCAAAAATGTCGTCAGAATTTGCCCATATTCCCACCACAAGTGTACAAAAGTGAGTTACACTTGCCCCTAAAAGGAGAGCTAAAAAATCGAAAATTTTCGATTTTTCAAAAATGTCGTCAGAATTTGCCCATATTCCCACCACAAGTGTACAAAAGTGAGTTACACTTGCCCCTAAAAGGAGAGCTAAAAATCGAAAATTTTCGATTTTTCAAAAATGTCGTCAGAATTTGCCCATATTCCCACCACAAGTGTACAAAAGTGAGTTACACTTGCCCCTAAAAGGAGAGCTAAAAAATCGAAAATTTTCGATTTTTCAAAAATGTCGTCAGAATTTGCCCATATTCCCACCACAAGTGTACAAAAGTGAGTTACACTTGCCCCTAAGCTAAAAATCGAAAATTTTCGATTTTTCAAAATGTCGTCAGAATTTGCCCATATTCCCAAAAGTGTACAAAAGTGAGTTACACTTGCCCTGTAAAAGAGCTAAAAATCGAAAATTTTCGATTTTTCAAAAATCGTCAGAATTTGCCCATATTCACACCACAAGTGTACAAAAGTGAGTTACACTTGCCCCTAAAGGAGAGCTAAAAATCGAAAATTTTCGATTTTTCAAAATGTCGTCATGTCGTCAGAATTTGCCCATATTCCCACCACAAGTGTACAAAAGTGAGTTACACTTGCCCCTAAAAGGAGAGCTAAAAAATCGAAAATTTTCGATTTTTCAAAAATGTCGTCAGAATTTGCCCATATTCCCACCACAAGTGTACAAAAGTGAGTTACACTTGCCCCTAAAAGGAGAGCTAAAAAATCGAAAATTTTCGATTTTTCAAAAATGTCAGAATTTGCCCATATTTCTTTTTTAGACGCGTTTTTAGACGGAAAAATGGCCCAGCAATGCGGTTTTTAGGCCCAAAATGGAGATTTTAGACGCAAAAATGGCCCAGAAATGATGTTCTTAGGGCCAAAAATGGGGTTTTTAGACGCAAAATTAGCCCAAAAATGCGGTTTTTAGGCCCAAAATGGAGATTTTAGACGAAAAAATAGACCATTACACCACAAGTTACAAAGTGAGTTACCTTGCCTAAAGGAGAGCTAAAAAATCGAAAATTTTCGATTTTTCAAAATATCGTGAATTTGCCCATTACACCACAAGTTACAAAGTGAGTTACCTTGCCTAAAAGGAGAAAAATCGAAAATTTTCTTTTTCAAAAATGTCGGGAATTTGCCCATATTCACACCACAAGTGTAAAGTGAGTTACACTTGCCCCTAAAAGGAGAGCTAAAAAATCGAAAATTTTCGATTTTTCAAAAAAGTCGTCAGAATTTGCCCATATTCCCACCACAAGTGTATAAAAGTGAGTTACACTTGCCCCTAAAGGGAGAGCTAAAAAATCGAAAATTTTCGATTTTTCAAAAATGTCGTCAGAATTTGCCCATATTCACACCACAAGTGTACAAAAGTGAGTTACACTTGCCCCTAAAGGAGCTAAAAATCGAAAATTTTCGATTTTCAAAAATGTCGTCAGAATTTGCCTATTCCCACCACAAGTGTACAAAGTGAGTTACACTTGCCCCTAGGAGAGCTAAAAATCGAAAATTTTCGATTTTTCAAAATGTCGCAGAATTTGCCCATATTCACCACAAGTGTAAAAAGTGAGTTACACTTGCCCCTAAAGGAGAGCTAAAAATCGAAAATTTTCGATTTTTAAAAATGTCGTCAAATTTGCCCATATTCCCACAAGTGTACAAAAGTGAGTTACACTTGCCCCTAAAGGAGAGCTAAAAATCGAAAATTTTCGATTTTTCAAAATGTCGTCAGAATTTGCCCATATTCCCACCACAAGTGTACAAAAGTGAGTTACACTTGCCCCTAAAGGAGGCTAAAAATCGAAAATTTTCGATTTTCAAAAATCGTCAGAATTTGCCCATATTCCCACCACAAGTGTACAAAAGTGAGTTACACTTGCCCCTAAAGGCTAAAAAATCGAAAATTTTCGATTTTCAAAATGTCGTCAGAATTTGCCCATATTCCCACCACAAGTGTACAAAAGTGAGTTACACTTGCCCCTAAAGGAGAGCTAAAAAATCGAAAATTTTCGATTTTTCAAAAATGTCGTCAGAATTTGCCCATATTCCCACCACAAGTGTACAAAAGTGAGTTACACTTGCCCCTAAAAGGAGAGCTAAAAAATCGAAAATTTTCGATTTTTCAAAAATGTCGTCAGAATTTGCCCATATTCACCACAAGTGTACAAAGTGAGTTACACTTGCCGAGCTAAAAATCGAAAATTTTCGATTTTTCAAAAAGTGTCGTCAGAATTTGCCCATATTTACACTTGTTACAAAGTGAGTTACACCTTTCAAAGGAGAGCTAAAAATCGAAAATTTTCGATTTTTCAAAAATGTCGTCAGAATTTGCCCATATTCACACCACAAGTGTACAAAAGTGAGTTACACTTGCCCCTAAAAGGAGAGCTAAAAAATCGAAAATTTTCGATTTTTCAAAAATGTCGTCAGAATTTGCCCATATTCCCACCACAAGTGTACAAAGTGAGTTACACAACGTGAATTTGCCCATATTCCCACCACAGTGTACAAAAGTGAGTTACACTTGCCCCTAAAAGAGCTAAAAATCGAAAATTTTCGATTTTTCAAAAATGTCGTCAGAATTTGCCCATATTCCCACCACAAGTGTACAAAAGTGAGTTACACTTGCCCCTAAAAGGAGAGCTAAAAAATCGAAAAAAACATTTTTGCCGTATTTTGCGCCTAACAACCGCATTTTTGGGCATAAAAAAGGCATTTTTGTGCCGATTTTGCTCCTGAAAACCTCATTTTTGGGCCCAGAAATGCGGTTTTCGGGCCTAAAATTCTCATTTTTTGGCCTATTTTGCGCCTAAAAGCCACATTTTTGGGCATAAAAAATGAATTTTCGGGCCGTTTTTTAGCCTAAAAACCGCATTTTTAGGCCGATTTTTAGCCTAAAAACCGCATTTTTGGGCTAAAAAAAGGCATTTTCAGGCCGATTTTGCGTCTGAAAACCTCATTTTTGAGCCTAAAAATGCGGTTTTCGGGCCTTGAAACATCATTTTTTGGCCTATTTTGCTACTAAAAACCACATTTTTGGGCATAAAAATCGCATTTTCGGGCCGATTTTGCGCACGAGAACTTCATTTTTGGGCCCAAAAATGTGGTTTTTAGTAGAAAAATGGGCCCAAAAATGCTGTTTTTAGGCTAAAAATCGACCCAAAAATGCGGTTTTTAGGCCCAAAAATATAAATTTATGCTTAAAATCGCTCCCAAAATGCAGTTTTTTGGCCTAAAAAGAGGTTTTCAGGCGCAAAATCGGCCCGAAAATGCGTTTTATATGCTCAAAAATGTGGTTTTTAGTAGCAAAATGGGCCCAAAAACCTCATTTTTGGGCTTAAAATTCGTATTTTGGGCCTAAAATCCTCATTTTTGGGCGTATTTTGCGCCTAAAAACCACACTTTTGCCGTATTTTGCGCCTAAAAACCGCATTTTTGGGCATAAAAAAGGCATTTTTGTGCCGATTTTGCCCCTGAAAACCTCATTTTTGGACCCAGAAATGCGGTTTTCGGGCCTGAAATTCTCATTTTTTTGCCTATTTTGCGCCTAAAAACCACATTTTTGCCGTATTTTGCGCCTAAAAACCACATTTTTGGGCATAAAAAATGAATTTTCGGGCCGATTTTTAGCCTAAAAACCGCATTTTTGGGCCGATTTTTAGGCTAAAAACCGCATTTTTGGGCTTAAAAAAGGCATTTTTGGGCCGATTTTGCGTCTTAAAACCTCATTTTTGAGCCCAAAAATGCGGTTTTCGGGCCTTGAAACATCATTTTTTGGCCTATTTTGCGCCTAAAAACCATATTTCTGCAGGATTTTGCGCCTAAAAACCGCATTTTTGGGCGGATTTTGCGCCTAAAAACCTCTTTTTGGGCCTAAAAACCGCATTTTTGGCCCCATTTTGCTACTAAAAACCACATTTTTGGGCATAAAAAATACGGTTTTTGTGCCTTAAAACCTCATTTTTGGGCCTATGAATGGCATTTTTAGCCAAATATCCGCACTTTTCGGCCTATTTTGGGCTCAAAAACCCAAATATAAATCGCATTTTGTTCAAAATGCGATTTATAAGCCCAAATATGCGGTTTTTATAACCAAAAATGCTGTTTTTAGTGCAAAATCGGATCAAAAAATGCAGTTTTCACTCTTATAATTCAGTTTTTAGGGACAAATTCGGTCCATGACGCTGTTTTTAGGTCCGAAAATTCGGTTTTTGGCCTGATCTTGAGATGTTAATAATACTTATAAATGTACCATTATACAAATATTTATTGAAATAATTTATACGCCTAACGTTGAACGAATGTCATTTGATTGTGAAATACAAATCTTAAACCGACTCGTCCCATTAACGTTTTTCTGGAGCTAATAGGAAAGCGGACGCATTTTAGACTTGAACCCTATCAGGGCTGAACCTATTTTAACGCGCGTAATATAAAACGGACGGGCGGCCAATAAAAGTTGGACACTAATTGAAAAGCTTAATTGCATTTGTAATTGCTTTGGTGCGCACGGCCGGTGACTTTCACATCGAGCGGGGGGCTGCATGCAGAATTACAACTGGAAGTACTGGAGGTTTGATATACCTGTTTTGTGGTCTGCGAGGGGTTGGGATATACTGTAGGTTCGTGATGTTTCTGTCTCCTCTCGCTGCTGTTGGTCTTTCGCTAGACCGGTTTCGGCCGCTCGCCATCTTCAGTAGCGCTGTGTTAGTCACTGTTAGCACTTTGGATGTGTTTTGGCCATCCTCACTGCACTGTCACTTTCACATGTACTGTTTTTGGTCCTAAATACCTCATTTTTGGGCCTAAAAACCCAATTTTTGGGCGAATTTTGCGCATAAAAACCTTTTTCTGGCTTAAAAACTGCATTTTGGGGGCGATATTGCCTAAAAACCGCATTTTTGGACCCATTTTGCTACTAAAAACCACATTTTTGGGCATAAAAAACGCATTTTCGGGCCGATTTTGCGCCTCAAAACCTCTTTTTGGGCCTAAAAACTGCATTTTGGGAGCGATTTTAGGCATAAATTTATATTTTTGGACGTAAAAACCGAATTTTTAGGCCGATTTTTGGACGTAAAAACCGCATTTTTAGGCCGATTTTTAGACTAAAAACCGCATTTTTGGGCCCATTTTGCTACTAAAAACCATATTTTTGTGCATAAAAAACGCATTTTCGGGCCGATTTTGCGCCTGAAAACCTCATTTTTGGGCCCAAAAATATGGTTTTCGGGCCTTAAAACCTCATTTTTGGGCCTATGAATGGCATTTTTAACCAAATATCCGCATTTTTCGGCCTATTTCGGGCTCAAAACCGCATTTTTGGGACGATTTTGGTTCAAAATGCGATTTATAAGCCCAAATATGCGGTGTTTATGTCCAAAAATGCTGTTTTTAGTGCAAAATCGGATCGAAAAATGCGGTTTTTACTCTTATGTGTACCAAAATTAGCGCAGGATTTGAATCGAAATTTGAAATATTGTTGTAACAATGAAACACGCGTTGTTCTATCGTGTAACGCCCTAACATTTATACTGACCCTAAACTATCGGCTGTCGAATGGGTTTTTTTTTAATACGGTTGCCCCACAACTTTACTGCAAGAATGCAGTGGCGAATTCAAATCTGGCGTTAATTTTGGGACACCGTATAGAAACTTTAGAAGCTTTAAAGTTCTGTCTATTCGCAATATCGCTGTGGCAATTTCAATGGACAATACGAAAAATATGTTGAACATAATAGTTCTACTTGAAATGGAACTTTTACGCCGTATCGTCTCTTTGGTTATACTACGGCCCGCGCTACACCGGTGTCATGCGGGCCTAGTATCTATATATATATTAGGGGTACCCAAAAGTAATCCAAAATTTTGACTTTGGAATTAATTTTATTTCGCTAAAAAAGAAACTTTACTCTACTATATATTCACCGATATATTATCGACAACTCTCCAATTTCCGATTTTCGATTCCCCCCCTCCCTCTCTCTTGAGGAATTCCTCAAGGCCGAAATACATCATATCAAATTGTTGGACTACTTTTGGATACACCTGATATATATCGCAGTGGACCATATCCGAGAAACTTATTTTTTTGACCTCCGTAGAATAATTTAAGACGACGAAATAAAAAGATAACCGATAATACCACCGGCAACTGAGTCATTGCTTGTTATTTGTTGTTTCGATAAGGTATATATTATATTTATCGGTGACTGAAGTGTGACTCGCTACTGAAGACGTTCCGAGAAAATGATTTTTTGACCTCTGGAGAAAAATTTCTGGACATTGTTCCGATTCTACAACTAAAATTATCCGGCCGCCAACTAAATCATTGCGGGTTGCACAGATATGCGATATATATATATAGGGCGTTATATAAAGTATATTCGAAATATATTATTAATCCGATACCTCGCCCACCATAAATCTGGTATTATTGCAAACTCTTCGAGAAGTATATATATATATATATATATATATATATATATATATATATATATATATATATATATATATATATCACGAAGGACTAGACCGGTTTCGGCCGTCACAGTACAAGTGACAGTGACAGTGCAGTGAGGACGCCCCTGAAAAACATCCAAATTGCCGACGGTGACTGACACCGCGCTACTGAAGATGGCGAGCGGCCGAAACCGGTCTAGAAAAAGACCGAACCGCCAGCGAGAGGAGACAGAAACGCCACAAACCTACGGAATACCACTTTAATTTACTCTCGATTATCTTATTATTATTATCCTGATATACAATTAATTGGGTAAGTTTTTGAAGGGGGGGGGCGTGGGCGAGCTTCGCCGGAAACAAAAGGCTTTCCCTTCTTCTGCGCCTAAGTTTTAATGTAGAAAATCATTAGACCGGGGATCGTTTTAAGCCGGCCAGATTAAAGGACTTTATGCCCCGTTTTAATTGCTCCCTTTCGCGGGGTCCCCCCCTGAAAGCTACCGACACAAAGCTCAAAGTCCCTCCCCTCAACTCTGTTTAATGCTTCGTGGTGGTATAATTTCACCGCCATTACACGAATATATTATTCAATGAGTCCATTTTTCACACCCCCCGCGGTACGCCTGCGCCGTACAAAATCGGTACGCGGTACCGGTAGAACGCGGTTTCGATATACTCGTAAAGACGCAAAGGAAATGAAACTTCTCAAGTTTAACACGCCTTAGGTTTGTGCTGTTTCCGTCTCCTCTCGCCGGCGGTTCGGTCTTTCGCCAGACCGGGGGGTATTTCGGCCGCTCGCCGTCTTCAGTAGCGCTGTGTTACTGTCACTGTCGGCACTTTGGATGTGTCTTTCGGGGGCATCCCCACTGCCCGCTGTCACTGTGTCACTTGTACTCTGTACCAAAGTGACTGACACAGCGCTACTGAAGACGGCGAGCGGCCGAAACCATTCTGGCGAAAGACCGAACCGCCAGCGAGAGGAGACGGAAACTCCACAAACCTACTGTATACTTCTTAAGCTTTTATATTGGCCATTTCTTTTCATTGATTAAATAACGATCGACATGAGGGATAAAAGATAAAAGTTACAATAGTAGTATAAAAATGCCGATTTTTTGTGTTTTTACAAATTCTCCTAATTTCTCTGGTCAGGCTCGATATACACATAAATAGAATTGAATAAAAAATTGAATACCGTAGATTTCGTGTGTTTCTGTTTCCCCACAAAGTTGGACGTTTCTTGGGGGCATCCTCACTGCACTGTCACTGTCACTTGTACTGTCCCTGTCACTGGGAATTTTGTTCGTCTCCTGTTTGAGTCCAAGTAACTTGAGTACAAGTGACAGTGACAGTGCAGCAGTGAGGATGGCCTAAAAACGTCCAAAGTGCCGACAGTGACCTCTGCTGAAGATGAGGCGAGCGGTCGAAACCGGTCTAGCGGAAGACCAAACCGGCGAGACAGGAGAAGAGACGGAAACACACGAAATCAACTGTACACGAGTATTTCGTTTACTGAAAAACTCGACAGGGCGGAGGCTTTTCACAATTTTCCGGACGGGTATAGGGGCGCGTGGGACGGCGAAAAGCCGTCGGTAAAACGGTCGGTAGGGAAAGCCCTTCGAGTAACAAGACGACAATGGGAAGGGAGACGGCGGGGGCGGAAACAATGCTTTAGCGGAAATTCACCGAATTCACCACCGGGAAACTGAATTCAAAGTGCACGAACAGAGGTAGCTGTGGCCACTCGTGAAACATGGAAGGAACTTAAGTTCTGTATATTACCCACTCGAGTGTGAAGCCGGGGGAAAATAAGGGGGCGTCTATATTCAATATGTCTTATATCGAATCCATTTTCGGAATGATTCACCCTTTTTTAACGTACCTGTTTTGTGGTCCGCGAGGGGTTGGAATACCGTAGATTTCGTGTGTCCTACCCTGTCTCCTATCGTTCGGCCTTTTGCCAGACCGGTTTCGGCCGCCCGCCGCATCTTCAGTAGCGGTGCCAAGGCCACTTTGGACGTCTTTCGGGCTTCCTCCATGCACTGTCACTGTATCGCTTCTACTCTTATTCCAACCGCTGGCGGAGACCGCAAAACCGGTCTAGCAAAAGACCAAACCAGCGCAGCGAGAAGGAGACAGAAACGTAAAAAATCTACAGTAATAAATTCCATCGAATTTTATTATTCTCCGTGATATTCATAATAATAGGGGTTGGAATAAATTAGTGGATTTCCTGTGTTTCTGTCTCCATCTTCAGTAGCGGTGTCAGTCACTTTTGGCACTTTGGATGTTTTTTTGGGGCATCCTCACTGTCACTGTCACTTGTACAGTATTCTAACACTAAGTGACTAACACACCGCTACTGAAGATGGGGCGAGCGGCCGAAACCGGTCTCTGGCAAAGGACCAAACCAGCGAGATGAGGAGACAGAAACAGGTCTGCGAGGGGTTCGAAAACCTTGCTTTCTGTCTCCTCTCACCGTTTCGGTCTTTTGCTAGACCGGGGGGTTTCGGCCGCTCGCCCCATCTTCAGTAGCGCTGTGTTAGTCACTTTTGGCACTCTGGATGTACCGCCTCGGAGACCGCTAAATCATCAATTTTACCCCAGTTAATTATAGACCAGTTTTATAGAGACGCCGTCTCTGTGTCTGTCAATCGCCGGGGATTGAATTTTTAATGGTGTCCGCCTCATCACTCGAAAGGTCAGACAGACAGACAGACAGAAACACGTCTATAGAGTTTGCCGTGTCTGGATTCAATGGCTGTAGAGACCGGTGTGAATAATTTAGTGGTCTACAGGTCAAGTTAACTGGGCGGCCCTTTATATAAAGCCGTGCTTTTGTCCAAAATTCTATTGTTTTCTGAAATTAAACTGAACACAACGAGAAAAGGGAGGAGGAGGCCTTTCTAACTGAATTGAATAAAGGGTTTTTTTTTTTTTTATATATTTAGAGTAAGAGAAAGGAGAAGTATTAAAATATTAGGATCAGAACTTCTTTTTTGGACGACGCCAAATTGAATTTATAAACTGACTAATTAATTGAGCCGATTTGAAGGGGACGGAATTACAGTCCGACTTAAAATGGCGAATATCGAAGCTTTCACTTGGACTGTCAACACTTGGACACTTGAACGGTTCTACTCTTTCCTGTTTGGCCGTCTTCAGACTTCGGCGCGGCGTACTTTGGCAGGCCGAAACCGGTCTAGCGAAAGTACCGCACACTTTGAACGGTCTGAAAGTGACGCGCTAAAGTGTCAAATATCCGGGCTGTGTTTAAAAAATATTTCGATTACAGATTTTAAAAGCTCAGTTCAAGTGCGAACACGGAACGGTACAGTTTGACCTTTGGCTTGTCCGGCTACAACTAACTTATGCTTGCCGTGCGGGACGGCTTTACCAGTGACGTCACCGAAGTCCCGAAACATCGATCTCCCCTCCCCCAACCTTCCTGTAGTGACGTCATAGTTCACCTTAGGTCGGACGGTGGTACCACCGCACTGCCCCAGTAGGTACATCGAGCGTTTACTTTGGAAATCGCGGACTTAAAACACAAAAATTTCTCGACTCTTAAGGCCGTTACTAACAACGGACATCGAAATTGACCCTAAGTAACAAACTGACAATATATACAAAGGGATACTTAAACGGACACGGACTACGGGGTCCCACCAAGACATCCCAAGCATCCAGAGATTCCAGTAAAAAGTCCTTTGTACTGTCCTTAATGACAGTGAAAAATGTATTGCACCTACAACTGTAAAGTTGATTGTGCAATATGAAAAAAAGTTCGATTAAAGAAACGTTTAATAATAGTAGAAGGCCGTTGAGCGACCGGATTTCGCTTTCACGCCGCCGTCTTCAGTAGCGCTCCAGAATCCGGTCTTACCTTTTTTTTTAGTCAATTTTTTAGCGAATTTTTAGCGAAAGAATTGGGGGGGGAACGAAAAATCGTCAATTATAAACCTGTATATGCGAAAATGAAAAAAAAAATTGATATCGATCCTCTTGACAACGTTATAGGATTGAGATATTTTTCAACGACGAAAATAGCTATAAATATTTGGTAAAATATCGATATCGGGTGAAAAATTATATTAGATGTAACCAAAAGTAATCGACAATTTCATGAGACGTATTTCGGTCTTGAGGAGTTCCTCAAGAGGGAGGAATAGAAAATTTGGAAAATTGGCAGAGAGTTGTTGATAATATCGGTGAATATATATATATAGTGGATTAATAATTAAAGTTTCTATTTTAGCAAAAAAAATGTCTATTACTTTTAGGTACCCCTAAATATGTGCATGCGCTATCATAACATAACATAACGCGATCTTGACGCACGAAAAGTCACAAAAAATGTCCCCAAAATTGGGGTTTTCAGACGAAAAATCGGCCCAAAAATGCGATTTCAAGGCGCAGAATTGGTCCAAAAATGCGTTCTTAGGCCAAAAAATGCTGTTTAAGACGGAAAATGGGCCCAAAAAATCGGGTTTTAGGCCCAAAAATGCGGATATTGGGCGCAATATTGTTTGAAAAATGCGTTTCTAAGCCCAATAATACAGTTTTTAAACCCAAAAATGCGGGTTTTAGGTGCAAAATATGCGGTTTTCAGTTGGAATAAGCCAAAAAATGCGTTCCAAGGCCCAAAATGTGGTTATTAGGTTCAAAATAGTTCCAAAATGTTCTGTCTATAGGAGAGTGGAGTTTTTCGTGAATTAGCGCCCCTTATATATGATATATTAGGTGTACCCAAAAGTACAATTTGATAAGATGTATTTCGGTCTTGAGGAGTTCCTCAAGAGAGAGGGGAATCGCCAAAATTTGTAGATTAATAATTAAAGTTTCTTTATAGCAAAAAAATGTCGATTACTTTTGGGTACCCCTCTATATGTGCATGCGCTGTCATAACATAACATAAAGCGATCTTGACGCACGAAAAGTCACAAAAAATGTCCCATTTCCAGTCTACCGTTTTTTTTCAATTGCCAAAAAAATTGATCTTATGCGACAAAAAAATACTTCTAAGCAGTGAAAACGCTCCGCAAACGTTCCCTTTAAAACTTCATCTTCGTCTCATGACGAATAGTCCGAAAAGTGAAAAAAAAACATGGATAGGTGAACAAATATCCGGGAAAATGCTAAACCTTATATTGAACTTAATTTCGGACAATCTTGATTGAAAATGATAGATAGGTCAACCGCCCCCAACCGAGGTCCTTCACCGAGTACTTTCGTTAAGTTAATGATGGTCATACTCTCATGACCCGGGGTCTGAACTGTTTAAACGCGGCGTTTCAAATTGGGTAATAAATCGAGCCCTGAGAGGGCCCAGGGGGGGGGGCCCTTTAGGGGCCGCCCGAGTGGACGTTTCAAGTTTGGGTTCGGGTTTGGGTTTGGGTTTGGGTTTTGGGTGGAGTCCACCGGCCAACCGTTAGGCCTCTATCTAACCATTGACGTCATCGCCATCCCTCTCTCTCTCTCTCTCTCTCTCTCTCTCTCTCTCTCTCTCTCTCTCTCTCTCTCCCTCCCTCTCCCTCTCCCTCTCCCTCTCTCTCTCCCTCCCTCCCACCCTCTCCCTCTCTCTCTCTCCCTCTCCCTCTCCCTTTCACTCCCTCTCCCTCGACGGAGAGGGATAACCATCGACGGGAAGCATTGATGTATGCCAAAAGTTTGCTGCTGGCATATTGGGATCCAAA
Organism: Lethocerus indicus; assembly: GCA_019843655.1. Lineage (NCBI taxonomy): Eukaryota > Metazoa > Arthropoda > Insecta > Hemiptera > Belostomatidae > Lethocerus > Lethocerus indicus. Next base: position 1,119,913 of record JACDQD010000009.1, on the reverse strand, counting down.
TTGAACGTAAAAAAAATGTACTTTACTTCTTATATTTTTTCTGTATTTTCATATTTCAGTTGTCATAATAAACTCATGTTTTATAATTAAGTGAATAATAGATTTCCGTAAAAATCGGTGGAGCGAACGACAATTGGAGGAGGAGCGTGAACAGAAATCATTGGATTATTATCGTCCAGAATCGGAAAAAATGGACTACATTTCATGAAAATCTTTAAAAAAAATTACTTAAAATTACTGCAGAAATTTGTTACATCTTTTATCCACCGCAAACCTATAGTAAATGTCATCGAATCGGAAGGTAATATAGTGATATTTTTTATGCGAGGTATTTCATTCGATCATTTCTAAGTTGTTTTTCGGACTTTAATTTGAATTCGACATTTTCTTCTATTGATACTACCATTTTAAGAGAGAATTCGGTTGTGATAATATTAATTTCGGCCGACATTTTTCTTCACAACTCCGAGTGTAGAATTAAATATTAATAAAGTAAAATATCCAGTAGGGTTGTGGCGTTTCAGTCTCCTCTCGCTGCCGGTGGTTCGGTCTTTCGCTAGACCGGTTTCTGCCGCCCGCCCCGTCTTCAGTAGCGCTGTCTCACTTTCGGCACTTGGGGCGGCCGAAACCGGTCTAGCGAAAGACCGAACCACCGGCAGCTAGAGGAGACGGAAACACACAAACCTTTCGGGGGGTTCCAACCCCTCGAGGACCGCCAAAACGGCTGTGTTATAACTGAAATATTCAGGTTATAGCCGGGTATTTGTAGCCCACCCTCCGCGTGTCTATAAAGGCGTGTCGGGGTTGTTCCCCGTTTGGACCGTTCCGCATCCAGGACGGAATGCGGGACGGTTCCATTCGGACGGTACGCCCCTCGCCCCCAGCTCCCGTGACGTCATAACCCCCTGAAGAACCGCCCTCCGTAGTACCCACAATAACGGTTCACAAGCAAAATACCCTCCTCCGTATTTCACGTTTGTCGGCGATTTACCCCTGTTGGTATACGTACATAAGATGTATATTAATATTTATATAATTATTAAATCAATTGATACGTACAAAAGTTGGGTATATCTTATATACGCCGAACGCCCGCCGTCCTCAGGTTATACTATCCCGCAATACCCCCCCCGAACGCCTTCCGGTCTCGGGTTATACTATACGGCAGTACGCCTGAAGTTCATCCAATTGCATAATGTACGCCGCTACAGGAATGTTCGGAATACGATTATTAGTCTCTTTTCGTTTTCATTAAACCCCCATCAAATTGTAAAATCGTAGGACGGGGAAAACGAACGTTGAGGGCGGAGCTCTCCGGCTCCGGGACCAACACTGAGAGAGAGAGAGAGGGGGAGAGAGAGGGATAGAGGGTGGGTGAGTGTGAGAGGGAGAGAGAAAAGGGATTTTCAGAAAGGGGGGGGGTATGACGTCAGCCGAGACCCAATGACGTCAGAGCCGGCCAACACACACACACACACACACACACATCCCTTGAGCTGTGACGTCAAACAAATATAAAACCTACCCCTAACGACAATCCACCGCACCTACAAATATCTATGTACATATATATATATATATATATATATATATATATATATATATATATACATATACACATTTGGAGGTTTGAGGGCGTTTTTAAGGCTCGAATCCGGAAAGTACATAAAATTAGTTCTGTAGGTTTGTTGTGTTTCTGTTTCCACTCGGTGGTTTTAAGCGGAAACACAACAAAATCTACCCTGTATTCCAACCCCTCGCCGACCACAAAACAGGTTTGTTAAGTTCTAATATCGTTACGTGCCTAGATATTGAGACATGCCCTTATCGTCAGAGATTTCCCTCTTTGGGGTTTTATTAAACTGCTCAACAATAAAACATTCGATATGATGGTATAAAAAGGGATTAAAAACAGGTAGTCATTGGGGATTAATGGCTTGGGGTGCAGTGGGCTTCCCCCGCTGAGGGAATGTCATTTTGATGCTTCCCTTAATTAGGGGAATCGTCAATTTTGAACACCCAGGTAGTTCGGACCACCCTCCAATTATACCTATTATTGGAGCTATATAAATGGTGGTTAATGGCACCAATAACCATCGACGGGAAGCATTGATGGACGAACGTTTGTAAATTGGGAAGACTGAATATAAAACTACGGACTTTAATTAATCCACTAAAGATGAATATACGTTAGTTATATCATCAATTTTGTAGTATCATTACAGGCCAAAATTCAAAATGAATATTCAAACGACCCACTGTTTTTTTTGTATTCGAAATCTTCCCAGTAGCGGATATTACATGTTGTTAGTAACCGGTGAAATATAAATAAAACTGGTTCATTTAATATACCTGTTTTGCGGTCTTCGAGGGTTGGAATATACTGTAGGTTCGTGATGTTTCGTCTCCTCCGCTGCCGGTTTGGTCTTTGCTAGACCGGTTTCGGCTGCTCGCCATCTTCAGTAGCGCTGCACTGTCACTTTCACATGTACTTTTGGTTTGGTCTTTGCTAGACCGGTTTCGGCCGCTCGCCGTCTTCAGTACACGTGAAAGTGACACAGTGCAGTGAGGATTCCCCGAAAAACGTCCAAACTGCTAACAGCGACTAACACAGCGCTACTGAAGATGGCGAGCGGCCGAAAAACCGGTCTAGCAAAAGACCAAACCGGCAGCGAGAGAGGAGACAGAAACATCACGAACCTACCCTGGTATTTATAATAGTTTAACACACCCGTTTGGATATAATTAAAAAGAAAGCATCGTATAAAAGTACGGGCTTTAATTACTATTTCAGTCAATCCCCTTAAAAGACGTGTAATCCACTAAATTTGGATTTAGTTCATAGTTACTTTTTCTATTTTCTCAGTATTTTCATATAAAGTTATTGATTCACATGTTTTGTGGTCTGCGATATCTTAGATTTCTCTCGCCGGCGGTTCGGTCTTTCGCCAGACCGGTTTCGGCCTCCCGCCATCTTCAGTAGCGGTGTCCAGTCACTATTGGCACTTTGGACGTTTCTTTTTTTTGGGGGGGGGCGTCCTCAGCGCACTGTATTCTAACAGTAAGTGACTGACACGCCGCTACTGAAGACGCGGCGAGCGGCCGAAACCGGTCTGGCGAAAGATGAAAACAAAATCCGTTTTCGGGACGCAGATCGTGAAGAAAATTCCCGTCGGCCCCCAATTTTCGTTTCGAGGCCGACCTCTGTTACGAATCGTTTTTCGACGTCCGACGGCACGAAAAAGCGACGGGGAAATAAAAAAATAAAAATACCACGTCTCGAAACGGTACGCCCAGAGGCCTCCTCTTGTTATCAGTTCGATGCCAAGTGAACTGACGTCATGAGGTCACTAACACACAGACACACATATATATATATATATATATACAGACGCAAACACGAAACCTACAGAACTGCTACAGACCAGTTTCACACTGTTTATATTCAACTGTAAATTTATTTCAAAATACCTGTTTTGTGGTCAGCGACGTGTTGGAATACAGGGTAGATTTCGTGGTGTTTCTGTCTCCTCTCGCCGGCGTGGTATATAGACCGGTTTCGGCCGCTCGCCGCGTCTTCAGTAGCGCTCGCTGTTGGCACAATTTGGATGTGCCAGCCGTGTCACATATATGTGACACGGTCAAGTAGCGGTCGAGTTAAAGTCCTTCGACACCCATCCTTAAAGCCCGGTTGTACTTACAAGTTGAAATGCTTCTATAAGCAGATTTTATGTCCTCCAATGCTTTCGGTTTTAAGCCCCTCGGCCTCTTTACAATTGCTCTTACAAACTCGAATAGAAAACTGTATTTTAAACTATTTGCCAAAAGAATAAAATTCGGTGTACTCAAGATTGACTCAAAACAACCCTCTATGGGCCGAATTTTTATTTAAAATTTAAAAAAAAAAATTTGGGGGGAACGATTATAGGATTAAAATTTATGCGACGTCTCAGGAAAAAGCTATAATTAATCGGTAAAATCTGGATAATTTGAAATGTGAACTGAAAGTTAGAAGTGGCCTGTAATATTGAAACTGCATTTATGATCATTCCGAGCGACGATTTCCACTTTTAGAGCGGAAGAATTTAATTTTTTAGCCCGACATTTTTACTTAATCTAACGAGTTTTTTCAAAATTCTTGTCCGCTTATGTCTTGAGTTCTCCTGTAATCCCTTAGATTTGTTCTGTTTGGTCTTTCGCCAGACCGGTTTCGGCCGCTCGCCGCATCTTCAGTAGCGGTTTTTTTACTGCGGCGATTGTCCGTTGCGTATTTGGACACATATTTTTCACCCTAAAAGTATCGAATTTGTAGAATTAAACCGAAAGCCGAATTTTTACTTAATCTAAATTTATGCGACGTCTCAGGAAAAAAGCTATAATTAATCGGTAAAATCTGGATAATTTGAAATGTGAACTGAAAGTTAGAAGTGGCCCTTAGGAGGGTTAATATTTGAAACTGCATTTATGATCATTCCGAGCGACGATTTCCACTTTTAGGGCGGAATTAATTTAATTTTTTTTAGCTGGCGTTTCTAATTGCATTTTTACGTAATCTAACGAGTTTTTCCTTTTCAAAATTCTTATACCTTATAAAGGTTTTTTTACACGAGCTGTTTCAATCGCCGACATATATTGACCCTGTAGGGGGGCGAATTTTACATTTTAAATCCGAAAAACTTGGGGGAAACGAAAAATCGGAATGGAAAAAAAAATTCCGATATCGATATCTGTTGTACGATTAAGATTTATGTGCCATCTCAGGAAAAAAGCTATAATTAATCGGTAAAATCTGGATAATTTGAAATGTGAACTGTGGGGGTTAATATTTGAAACTGCATTTATGATCATTCAGAGCGACGATTTCCACTTTAAGGGCGGAATTAATTTAATTTTTTTAGCCCGGCATTTTTACTTAATCTGACGAGTTTTTTTTCAAAATTCTTGTCCGTCATTCATGTCTTGAGTTCTCCTGTAATCTCTTAGATTTTGTTCTGTTTGGTCTTTCGCCAGACCGGTTTCGGCCGCTCGCCGCATCTTCAGTAGCGGTTTTTTTACTGCGGCGATTGTCCGTTGTGGGCTCGCGGCGAAAGAAAGCCTCACGCCCAGTGAATTAAGCGCAATTTCAAGTAACCGTTTTTTTTTGTTTTTTACCCATTTAATTATCAACTCTTGTTTCTTGTTTTGCAGGCCGAAAACCTGTTGATGGACAGCAACATGAACATAAAGATAGCCGATTTCGGCTTCAGCAATTACTACACGCCCGGCGAACAGTTGGCCACGTGGTGCGGTTCGCCGCCGTACGCGGCGCCCGAAGTGTTCGAGGGCAAGAAGTACACGGACCGGAAATAGACATATGGGTAAATACCGGTCTATTGTCGACAGTGCGCGGAATTCCGACGCGCCTTCTTGGCGCGCCGATAAGATTCTTCGAAACTTGTAGGTCCGTGATGTTGTTTCTGGCCTTCCTCTCGCCGCCGGTTTCGGTCTAGACCGGGGGGGGTTTCGGCCGCTCGCCGCATCTTCAGTAGCGCTGTGCTACCGTCACCGTCGGGCGCTCTGGACGTTTTTCGGGCATCCCCTCACTGCCGCACTGTCGCTTTCACGTCTACTGCGAACATCCAAAAGTGAGACTAACGGCGACTACTGAAGATGCGGCGAGCGGCCGAAACCCCCCGGTCTAGCGAAAGACCGCAAACCGGCGAGAGGAGACAGAAACACACGAAATCCCGTTTTGTGGTCAGCGAGGGGTTGGAATACAGCGTAGATTTCGCTGCCGTTTTGGTCTTTCGCCAGACCGGTTTCGGCCGCTCGCCGCATCTTCAGTAGTCGGTGTTAGTCACTTTGGATGTTTTTTTGGGGGCATATGACGGTACAAGTGACGGTGGCAGTGTAAGCATGCCCGAAAACATCCAAAGTGCCAGTGACCACAACGCTACTGAAGATGGCGAGCGGCCGAAACCGGTCTAGCGAAAGACCACAAACCAGCGAGAGGAGACAGAAACACACGAAATCCTGTTTTGTGGTCCGCGAGGGTTGGAATACAGCGTAGATTTCGTGTGTTTCTCTCTCGCCGGTTTCGGTCGCCGTTTCGGCCGGTGTCTCGCCATCTTCAGTAGCGCGGTGTCAGTCACTGTCGGGTGGATGAGTCCGTCTGTACAAGTTATAAAGTTAAGAATACCCGTTTTGGGCGTAGATTTCGCCAGACCGGTTTCGGCCTCTCGCCGTCTTCAGTAGCGCGGTGTCAGACACCTTTCGGCACTCTGGAGTGAGTGTCACAGTGCAGTGAGGATGCTCCCAAAAACATCCACAAAGTGCCGACAGTGACTGATACCGTGCTACTGAAGATGGCGAGCGGCCAAAACCGCAGTCTAGCAAAAGACCGAACCGGCAGCGAGAGGAGACAGAAACATCACGAACCTGCAGTTAAGAATACCCGTTTTGTGGCCCGCCAGGGGTTGGAATACAGCGTAGATTTCGCGTGTTTCTGTCTCCTTCGCCGCCAGACCGGTTTCGGCCTCTCGCCGTCTTCAGTAGCGCGGTGTCAGACACCTTTCGGCACTCTGGAGTGAGTGTCACAGTGCAGTGAGGATGCTCCCCGAAAAACATCTACAAAGTGCCGACAGTGACACCGCGCTACTGAAGACGGCGGGAGGCCGAAACCGGTCTGGCGAAAGATCGAACCGCCGGCAGCGAGAGGAGACGGAAAAACACACGAAATCTAAGTTATAAACTTTAAACTTAGTTCAGAAAGTAATTCTCGAGATGTGTTCATCGGGTGAACTATTCGTTCCAATTGACACCTTCGTGTTGTCATTTTAGCAAGTTTTTTTTTTTTTCATTCAAAAGTGACAATTTCCTTTTTTACAACTCACTCGCTAATTTCATCCCAGAAAAACAGTTTTAAACAAATTTTTTAACAAAATTGCCGTCCGGTTTAACTCTAACGGGATTCGAACCCTCGATTTTTGAAAGCGGTCACTAATTTTTATTTCCAACAAATTTCAATATTTTCAATGATAATTTTCTTGTTCTTCAATAGGTATAAGTTTAAAGGTGAAAACAAAAATTTTTTTTCTTTAATGCTAGTTAAGGCGGAAAGTGCGCGTTAAGTGGAGCTTAAGTTGGGACAGAGCTTAAACGCGGCCAGTTTCCTACTTTTAATTTTCGTAACAATCTAATTTCATGAAGATAATATCCCGATATTATTATAAATTCTTCTACAACATTGGGCCAAAAAACTATTAGTTGTAACCGAAAGTAATCGACAATTTGATAAGTGGAGGAGGAATTCCTCAAAAGTGGCGGCGGAGAGCTGTTGTCGATAATATCGGTGAATATAACAGAGTAGATTAATAATTAAATTTTTTAGCGAAATAAAATAAAAATTACAAAGTCAAAATGTCGATTACTTTTGCGGTACCCTTAATATATATACAATACAACATATAAATATTTTAATGCCATGTTTTCGGCCAAAATTTCGGCGACGATTTGACTTTTGTATTTTTAAATTTTAATGTCGAAATATATTTTTTTCCCCCCCCCTATAAATTTACGCGGATAAATATCCGTTTATTGTAAGTGACAGTAATATTTATTGCGCCCAATTGGAATCGAATATATATATATATATATATATATATATATATATATATATATATATATCGGGTCGACAACTTAAGTAATTGTGCGTAATTCACCACAACAACTTTGCATTGTACATATTTTTAATTTGCCTTTTTTTGTTTTTGGCAAAGGACGACGATGACCGAATAAAGGGCGTTCAACAACAAGGGACATTGGAGAGAAGCTGAATGTATCTTATAACTGTATTAGAAACCGTCTACGGCTTATTATGTGCCTGTGATGTTGAGGTACTTAAAAATATGTACAACGCGCCACTTGTTGTCGGTGAATTGGGCAATTCAAATTGGTTTTGTGCAACACAATAATATTGGCTTTTTCGGCTCGAAGTTTCCGTATTTAAAAGTGGTATCCGGGGCCTTACTTACCGCTTATGGCGGCGCCGCGCTGCCGGTAAGTAACAGCTCGGCTGTTACTGACGCTGTCACTGACGCTGTCGCTGACGCTGTCACTGACGCTGTCACTGACGCTGTCACTGACGCTGTCACTGACGCTGTCACTGACGCTGTTACTGACGCTGTCACTGACGCTGTCACTGACGCTGTCACTGACGCTGTCACTGACGCTGTCACTGACGCTGTCACTGACGCTGTCACTGACGCTGTCACTGACGCTGTTACTGACGCTGTCACTGACGCTGTCACTGACGCTGTCAATGACGCTGTCACTGACGCTGTCACTGACGCTGTTGACGCTGTTACTGACGCTGTCACTGACGCTGTCACTGACGCTGTCACTGACGCTGTCACTGACGCTGTCACGCTGTCACTGACGCTGTCACTGACGCTGTACACTGACGCTGTCACTGACGCTGTTACTGACGCTTTGTTCGCGTCCTCTACGTGTTGGTGTGCGGCGCTCTCTCGACGGCTCGACGCTGCACACCCTCAGGGACAGGGTCCTATCCGGCAGGTTCCGGATACCCTACTTCATGAGCTCAGGTAAGCCGCATGTATTTCAATTAAAAAACGGGGGATGAATGGGGGGGTGGGGGGGATTCATTCCGAACTAATTGTAGATCAACGTAGATTTCGTTGAACCATCGTCTTCAGTCGCAGCCTGATGACGTTAAGGGTTTCGGAAACGCCAGAAAAGGGCGAAAACCCTTACAATAGTTTAATATACCTGTTTTGTGGAGGGGTTGGAAATACAGTGTGGGTTCGTGATGTTTCTGTCTCCTCTCGCCGGTGGTTTGTCGCTCGCTAGACCGGGGTTTCGGCTGCTCGCCATCTTCAGTAGCGCTGTGTTAGTCACTGTTAGCACTTTGGATGTTTTTCGGAACCTGCGTAGATTTCGTCTGTTTCTGTCTCCGGTCTGTTCTTCGCTAGACCGGTTTGTCGGCCTCGCCATCTTCAGTAGCGGTGTTGGTCACTTTACACTGGACTGTCACTCACCTGGGTATTCTAAACTCCAGAACTAATTAGTTTAAAACACCTGTTTTGTGGTCTGCGAGGGTTGGAATACAGTGTAGGTTCGTGATGTTTCTGTCTCCTCTCGCTGCGGTTTGGTCTTTGCTAGACTGCGGTTTGTCGGCCGCTCGCCATCTTCAGTAGCGCTGTGTTACTGTCACTTTGTTAGCACTTTGGATGTTCACAGTACGTGTAAAAGTGACACAGTGACAGTGGGCAGTGAGGATGCCCCCTGAAAAACATCCAAAGTGCCGACAGTGACAGTGACACAGCGCTACTGAAGATGGCGAGCGGCCGACAAACCGCAGTCTAGCTAAAGACCACAAACCGGCAGCGAGACAGGAGACAGAAACATCACGCTGCCCAGACATAACTGTGTCAAATCTGGCCATAATAACCTAATAAAGGAGGAAGCGGAAATAGAGGAACCTGAAAATCTCGTATTGTGGATTAGGCGCTGTCCGCTCTGTAAATCTTCTTTTCTTCACGGAGCTTTCCGATTCTTTTAGCTTTTCAAAGTCTCGTAATTATCGTCTCGCGAGTTCCGATAAAAAAAAAAAAAACCAAAAAAAAACCCTCAAATTCGGCAGCTCGCCTCTTGACTATCCAGTTTACGATTTTTCGTCGCCAGAAGACACTTTCGAAACTTCGGCGGAAACTTCGCGCCATCCGAATATACTTCGTAGGCCGGCGCCTATATATTGCTTATAGAGGTGTGCACTACCGGCGCTGAGGGAAACCGAAAAAGAAAAAAAAATCGATTATCGCTAGCGGGCGAAAAAAGCTCGAGGCCCCGAAGTGCGAATAGACTTTTCGCTTTTACAGACCGTTTTAGACGGTTTTAGAATACGGGTCCGAACTGCGACAAACCGGTCTGGAATCCGCCGGCGAGGATTTTCGTCCTTGGCGTCTAAAATAATCCAGACAAAAAAAAAAAACCCCAAAAAAACCCTCTCGTCCGCCACTCCAACAAAACAGCCGGACGGCTAACTCTTTTCGATTCTGGAATTAAATTTTATTTCGCTAAAAAAGAAATTTCAATTACTGATCCACTGTATACCCAAAAGTGACAATTTGATAAGATGTATTTCGGTATTGAGGAGTTCCTCTTCAGGAGAGGGGGAATCGCGAAAATTTGCCGGAAAAGCGGCAGTTGGAGAGTTAATATCGGTGAATATATACAGTAGATTAATAATTAAAATTTCTTTTTTAGCGAAATAAAATGGAATTCCAGAGTCGAAATGTCGATTACTTTTGGGTACCCCTGATATATATATATATATATATATATATATATATATATATATATATATATATATATATATATATATATATATATATATAAGTGACTCACACCGGTAAGCGGCTGAAACCGGTCTAGCGATAGGCCAAACCAAATGAAGTAAATAGCATTTGTCTATAACGGTTGAGCCTAGACAGGTTTCCAGGTCTCTTTATAAGATTTTATTTTTCCCTCCAACCTATCGCGTCGAAAAAATTTCTAGACCGGTTTCGGCCTCTCGCCATCTTCAGTAGCCTGTCTGACTGTCGTGTATATATATATATATATATATATATATATATATATATATATATATATATCTGAAAATGATTTCATTTTTCCTTCTCTACCTATCGCTTCGAAAAAAAAATTCTAGACCGGTTTCGGCCTCTCGCCATCTTCAGTAGCCTGTCGATGTATATATATATATATATATATATATATATATATATATATATATCTTTATAAGATTTTATTTTTCCTTCTCTACCTATCGCTTCGAAAAAAAAAAAGAATTTTTTTTCTAGACCGGTTTCGGCCGCCTTCAGTAGCCTGTCTTAATGTCAACTTTCCGCCGCAATCTTCTCCTACATTGTATTATTTTATACGTTGTTGTCTCTGTCTGTCTTAGCGTTTCTGTACATTTCTACTGCTGGATTTTCATCCAACTGTATATATATATACAGTAGTAAAATGCTCGACGCCGCCGCTATTTGGATAATCTAAAAATAATTGTTCCAAATAGTTTTTCTCGGGCTGTTGAACTCTAAACGCTAAATACTCTGTACTCGAAAACAACAGTTGTCGCGCCGACAGTGGCGAATATTAAAATTTAAATTTAAAAAAAATTCCGTATTGAGAAACGTCCCACGTTTTGAACCGAGGGTTTTTTCCTCGATTTTTCGGTCCGTGGCGGTCTCTTGGAGGTAAAAAGTGTTTGTTGAGCAGTAAAATAGGGTTCGCGGTGTCTCTTCTGTCTCCTCCTCTCGCTGCCGGTTCGGTCTTTCGCCAGACCGGTTTCTTCGGCCGCTCGCGGCCACACATCTTCAGTAGGCGGGTGTGTCGGCCAAAAATTGATATTCTTTCACTGTCACTCCGTATATCACTACTTGCACTCGGCTCACTGGGACGAGAGAAACGACCAATTCGATATTGGCAAATTTCGAAAAAGAATATTTCGAAATTCTTGTGAACCCAATGAACCGGTCCCAATTTCGACAATGATAGAAAACTCGAATCGGAGGTTTCAAGGGTACATAATCCCTCTCTAAGGTCCTAATTTGATATACCTGTGTGTGTGTGGCCTGCGAGGGGTTGGAATATACAGCGTAGGTTCGTGATCTTTTGCTAGACCGGTTTGTCGGCCGCTCGCCATCTTCAGTAGCGCTGTGTCAGTCACTGTCAGTACATGTGAAAGTGACACAGTGCAGCAGTGAGGATGCCCCCAAAAAACATCCAAAGTGCTGACAGTGACTGACAACACAGCGCTACTGAAGATGGCGAGCAGCCGAAACCCCCCGGTCTAGCAAAAGACCAACCCCTCGCAGATCACAAAACAGGTATATTAAACTTCCTTTCCCCAAGACGCCCCCTTCCTCCTAGAATCCTTTCTCTTAGAATAGACCGGTTTCGTCTCACTGGGATTCCAGTGACCGTAGCATCCAAATTGTGCGGAAAGTGACCGCTACTGAAGATGCGGCGAGCGGCCGACAAACCGGTCTATAGCACCGGCGAGAGTAGACAGAAACACACGAAATCGACGTTATTCCATTCGATAATTTCAAATTTTTTCGTACCGTTTGTACGATATTTTCGCGTATATCAATTAAATAGAAATACCGCGTTGCGAACGCGGATACATAAATCCGGTAAATACGCATTTTAATACAGTCGTTGGGCGTGAACCAAATTTTTTTTTAACTTTTAAAAAAAAACCGTACGTTTTTTGAGTCAATATCGGCCAATTAAGCCGTGGGGTTGGGGTGGGGGTGGGTCTATATAAAAACTTTCGCCGCTCTCATCCCTTCTGTTGGGCGAAAGTTCGTGAAAAGCCGGATAAATAATTGCGGGAGAGGAGGACGAGTGGGAGAGGGATGATGAGTGGGAGAGAGAGGGAGGGAGGGTGAATTGCGTCAGAGGGTTGGGGGTTGGAATGACGTCATCGGTACCAACTCATCCGGAGCGGACCATTACGCCCCGCCCTTCTTCCACAATCGGAATCAAAAGTACCACACAATTTTAGGTCAAACACCGACGCATATCCAGACGTTTATTTTCTATTCTACTGTATCAATACAAATATAATGGGGCGGTAACCGTTTTGAGGGGGTCGCGAGGGGGTCGGGAATAGAGCGTAGATTTCGCGTCTTTCTGCCTCCTCTCTCGGTCTTCAGTAGCGCGGCGTTAAATCACTGTCGTGCCACTTTGTTGGACCTTTTTTTCGGCCGTATGATATACGGAGTGCCAAAAGTGACTACTGAAGACGGCGAGCGGCCGACAAACCGGTCTAGCAAAAAACGGCGGCGAGAGAGGAGACAGAAACAAACACGACAAACCTACGAAGAAGAAGAGATTCGCTCGTCGGCTCAAAATTAATAGACTCTTAAAAACCAGTCTATAGGCAGTATTGAAATAGAAATTTTCTCAGAATGTAGATAACAATAAAAATATAAAGTATGCGAAATATGAAAGTATAATATAAAATATGTATATATACAGTGGGTGATCGGTTAATGGGAATTCGATTACATAATTCGTTCTGGAGATCCTAAAAATTGAATTTAGAAAAAAATTTCGGAGAACCGAGAGGTTTTCGTTAGAATTAGTTTTTGTTCGTTATCCGAATATTGTTCGTTGTCCGAACTGTTCGTTAACCGATCACCCACTGTGTATATATATATATATATATATATATATATATATATATATATATATATATACATAGTATTAGGTGTATCCAAAAGTAATCAACAATTTGATAAGATGTATTTTGGTCTTGAGGAGTTCCTCATGAGGGCCGAATCGAAAATTTGCCGGAAAAGCGGCGGCGGAGAATTGTTGATAATACGACACCGCTACTGAAGGTGGCGAGAGGCCGAAATCGCTCTGCCGCAGTTAAAATATGTGACGGGCTTGTTCGATGTATCTTTTTTTCTATATGTTTCTACCGAAAATTACGGGGCATCAATCGTGATTTCCTGTCACTTTTCAGACTGCGAGTCGCTGATCAGGAAGATGCTGGTGCTGGACCCCTCCAAGAGGTACTCCGTGGAGCAGATCAAACGCCACCGTTGGATGGTCGAGGAGGCGCCCCGCCTCTTGCCGAGCACAAGCGGCACAGACAACAAACCGGCCGAGCCCAACGAACAGATACTCAGGCTAATGCAGGGTCTAGGAATAGACCCAATTAAGACTAGAGAGGTATAAACTGAGAGGGTTTATTTGGCCCAACTTTTGGTTTTTGTTACGCTATAAAATATATGCAAAAAATGGCGAGGTAAGAACCATCTACAAGCGGCCGGAGAGGAATCAGTTTTTACGTTTTGTTTCAGTCCCTGAGAAACGGCAGTTATGATCACCACGCGGCCATCTACTTCCTACTTCTTGAGAGGCTGCGCCAACACAGGAGCACGTTCACACTCCCTCAGGAGGGCGCCCAGCCGGCGGCGCCGCCCCCGGGAGTCGCCCTAGTCAACCCGGCCAAACACGCCATAGACACCGTCCAGAAGAGGCGGCCAAGCACCATAGCCGAGCAGGCCATGAGGAAGCTGGGCATCATGAGCCTGGGAGGCGGCGGCGGGGGCGGAGGAGGAGGCGGCGGCAGCCCACCAGTTGACCACCACCAGGCGGTACTCAGGAGGCTGGAGCCCGCCGCCCCCAGGCTGTGCTACGCCGGCATCGAACCCCAGCAATCGTCCGGCGATACCCAGCAGCAGCAGGACCCAGAGAGGTCTCCCGGCTACAGGACGTCGGTCGCGATCGCCCCGAAGACCGCCGAGGTGGTCAACACCGAGGTGTTGGGCTACGCCAACTTCAGGACGGAGAACCCTCCCAGGTACTTCGGCGGCTCGTTCTCAGGCGGTGTTGGCGGCGGAGGCGTCGCCTATTCCCGGCCGGAGAGCGCTATGGGCATGGTACCCCAGTACTCCAGCTCGACCGACGAAGGGGTCGACACCGACCTCGAGGACTCCCCCAGCCAGCGCTCCCACCAGCGGCTCTCCTACGCCAGCTCATCCTCGTCCAGCGGCGTCGGCGTGCACAACAAGAGCCTCAGCCAACACCTCAGCTCCGACTCGTCCTGTTCCTCCTCGCACGTCTCCTCCCTCCAGAGCAACTTTTCCACTTTCGAAAGCAATCTCGACTACCAGTACGAATCGGAATTGGGCTCCAGCCTACCCTCCTGCACAACGCAGGGGTCGGACAAGCCGATTTCCGAAAACGTCGTCATCAGCACCAGCGCCATACATCCGGGAATATACGTCAGCAGCGACAACAAGTCCTGGTGCCGGCACAATCCCCCGGGAACCAACCAGTCGGGAGGGAAAGCTTTCACCAACAGGAAAGTGACCAGGTCGCCGGTGGACTTCAGGGAAGGACGGAGGGCCTCGGACGGCCTCGTGGCCCAGCACGGGGCGCAGGAGCCGGCCTCGCTGCACCCGCCGCCGCAGCCAACCGTCGCCTTCAACAGCCAGAAGTTGAACGAAACCGGCAAGGCCAAGGGCGTCATGGAGCTCCACCTGGTCCAGAAGGAGCACCAGATCCTGAGGACGCTCTACCAGAGCTCGGTGCCCCAGGAGGAGCTGGCCCAGCGCCAGATGCAGCACACCGAGTACAAGCAGAAGGGCGGGCGAGGAGGGCCGCCAACAGAACCCTCCCCTGCCCAAGAGGATAAGCCTGCCAGAGAATTTCACCTTCCCCTCGGCCCAGTCCCTGGAGGCGGACATCGCCCCGCCGGGCAAAGCGCCCCTCCAACAGCAGCTGATGCAGCACCGCCTGCTGCAGCAGAAACGCCAGATACTGCAGAAACAGGGGGCGTTCCAGCAGCCGAGCATGGACCCGGGCGGTATCGGGGCGATGCTGAGCAGGCGGCACATGCTGAGGCAGGCGTCGTACAAGCTGGCCCAACAGACGCAGATAGTGCCGCCGCTGCCGTTAGCCTGCGAGACAGAGTTCCCGACAATAGCCGAAGACTGCACCAACGGCGGGGTCTCAGCCCAGACGGGGCCATCCTCATCCTCCTCCGCGGCGGCGGCGGCGGCGGCGGCGGCGCCACCCCCTCCCAGGCTGCTGGACGAGGCCGCCTTCCAGTCGTTCCTGGAGCCGGCGTCGGCGGCGGCGGACCAGTGGCAGTCGCTGCCCGTCTCTCTGGCCTCCTGCCAGATCAGCGAGCCGCCGCCGCCCTCGGCCTCCGCCGCCCCCCACCACCTCCAGCTCCAGCTCCACCACCAGCACCCCCAACACTGGCCGCCCTCGACCGCCGAGCCCGGCGGCCTCCTCGTCTCCGCCTCCTGGCAGCCGCCTCTACACGACCTCGCAACCGATACCCGCCTGGAACCAGGTATTTCACAAGTAAATTACGTATCACCGACCCCTCATTTTATTAGTACGTAATACGCGCCCCTCCCCTCTCTCCCCTCGTCTCCTCGATATTCCGTCTCCTCGCGCCGCCCTTTCTCTAGACCCGTTTCTAGCGGACGCAACCGGTCTGGCCGTAAACCTCTCGATCCATTTCGAGCTCGTATATAACTCGGAGCGCTTTTTATCGAATCCGTCTACTGCAATTTGAAAAAAAATCCTCCGCCGAAAATGAAACCGAATGAGGAAGACGGTCGGGGGTTGTGGAAACTCGAGTTTTTATACCGGTTCCTTTGAAAACGGGTATAACTTTCTGTTGGCTCCGAGACGTATCCGATATGCTGTTGGACGAAAAATTGCCCGGAAAATTATTTATCCGAGAGAAAATAGATAAACGGTGTCCCAAAATTAAAGCGAGATTTCAATCTGCCACAATTCTTGCAGTAAAATCGGCACAACCCTATTGAAAAAAAAAACAAAAAAAAACCCTTTCGACAGCCGAAAGTTTGTGGTCACGATAGAAACAAAGCGTTTTCATTGTTGGACAATATTTAAAAAATAATGAAAATCATTTTTAGCGACGAAGAGCATTTTCACCCCCCTCATGGGGGTACTTGACCCTAAACTTTCGGCTGTCAAAAGGGTTTTTTTTTTTATTTTTCAATAGGGTTGTGCCCGACCAATTACCGGCAAGAATTGTGGTAAATTCAAATTTTGCTTTAATTTTGGGACACTTCTTTTTTTTTTTTTTTTTTATAGCAGATTCGGGGATCGTCCTTCCGCAGATAAAAGATCTGTTGGCCCTTTTTTTTAAAAATGAACAAACTCATCAAACGCTGTCCGTTCATGAATCGCCCGTTCATTTTATTTAGAAGACGGATCGCGGTCTTCAATCGTACTTTCTTGTCGTTGAAATTGATATAATTTCGAGAAAAATAACTCGTAAACGTGGCTGTAGTAGTCTCTAGTCTCTGCGGAAAAAGGTTTTTCAGTAGTCTATAAAAATAGCGATTTGCCGAAAAAAAACAGAAAATTGTATCAGGAAAATTTTTGAATCGGCTCTCGATTAATTTCAATACTTGGCCGATTCCACTTTTTCTCCCGAAAAATAGTCGTATTTTCGATATTTTCCAATTTCCCGGTCCTAATAATCGTAAGAGAAATTTGAATACTTACACTTGAGTATCCAAAAAAATAATTACCTCTGTTAATTAAATAGTCGAATAAAAGCTTCGTTATTCTCTCCCGATATTTCGACGCATACAGAATACAGTTTTTCTCTGTATCTATTCAATTTAGTTTTCGATTCGGGCATGTCGTACGATTTTAAATTTTAAAATATAAAATAATCGAAAAGAAAATAATATTTAAATAGAGTCACGTGATAGTTTCCCCCGCGACACTTTTGTTCCTATACTAGACCAAAGTTCCGGCTTCCTTCCGTTGTCAGTAGCATTCAGTTATTGCACCGAGTTTACAGACTTAAACCTGAGTATTCAGTCGGGGCTGAATTTATGATTATTTTCGCTGAAAACGGTGGCGAAATGCACCAACAATTGACGTCGGAATAAAAGGCGGCGAAATATATATTGGGGGGTTGAATACACTATTTCTGATCAATAATGAAGCTAGAGTTGTCAACGGGTTCTACATAAAATTAAAAAAAATGTCCAAATAATTTATCTAATTGCAATGATACTGACGGCGGCGGCAGAGCTTTAATATTTCCAACAGGGCGACCGAATAAAAGTTTTAATAAGCGTTCATTTTAAAAATTAATTTTATTCGACATGCCCCTCCGAATACTTCGATTTGGAAAATATTTAACTTTGGTACTTTTGATAAATTTTCAGAAAATGTTAATCGATATTTCGTTGAAAATTATTTCTTTTAAAATGACCCCTTTTCGTGGTCTGCGAGGCGTCGGACTGTCGCAGAATTTTTGTCAGTTTCTAAACGCGTACAAAAATGTTGTCAAATCGCTCTTATCAAAAAAAAAAAAGCGAGACAATTTTGTCCAACTTAAAGAACGTATCGAACTAAGTAATTATCGAAGAAAATTATTGAAGTGACGAAGTACCAAAGTTATCTCTAAAACCCCGAATTCAACCCTGCGTCGTTCAACGAAATCGAACGATATTTCGGCAATGATTTTCTATCCGTTAGAGGATTGAAAAAAATCCTCTAATTTCTATCCCCCCCCCAGTCAATTTTCCTAAAAATAAAAAAAAAATAAAATAAAAACTAAAAGAACTTAGATTTAAGGAAAAACACCAAGGTGAACACCAACAGTGTATAATAATGTAAGCTCCGGCTTTACATAACATTGTATTGTTATCGTAAACTTAGACTGATTTTTTCTCTCGTAATTATTATTATTATTATTATTATTATTATTATGTCGATAATCCCAAAGCTATTTTGGCCAAATGTTCCATTATAATTTTTAGCTGCTATAGTAAGAGTGCGAAAAAGTGTATCTGTCTGTGTGTGTCTGTGTGTGTGTGTGCGTTCGATATAAAATAAATTATTCTCAGTTAAAAAAAAAAAATAAAATAAAACCTATAATGTTAGGTTTTACTATTATTATTATTATATAATTAGTTGTATGGGCGTTTGTAAAAGCTTTAATTTTACATATTTTTATATATATATATATATATATATA
The DNA here is from genome assembly GCA_019843655.1 of Lethocerus indicus. Lineage (NCBI taxonomy): Eukaryota > Metazoa > Arthropoda > Insecta > Hemiptera > Belostomatidae > Lethocerus > Lethocerus indicus. Next base: position 1,101,336 of record JACDQD010000009.1, on the reverse strand, counting down.
TATACATATACCCTATACATATATATATATATATATATATATATTTACGTATCGTTATGAAATATATAGTTGTAACCGTTTATTTATTTTGTTCGCTTTACAAAAAAAAAAAAAAAATGATTTGCTGTGTAATTTTATAGATTTATTTTTAAGTTCACTCACATGTCATAGTGAAAATAGATTAGATATCATATTTATTTCTGTTAACCCCCAACCCCCACCCCCCCCGCTTTGTATGCAATTTCATCCGATAAAATAGTCGATAATTATTATTTTTTTTTTTTCATTTATTTTCATCTAAATTCATCCGCTAATAGTTCTTGTCGTTTATTTTCTGTATTTTAATTGAGATAATTTGTGTGCAAAAAAAAAATAAATAAATAAATATATAATAATACAGGGTTGCTGCCACCGTCTGCCGTTTTTTATTTTATGACCGTTCAAAATTTATCAATTTTCGCTGTATTTCAAGAATATTTTACATTCATAAATTTATAAATATTAGATAAATTAATTAAATATAAATGTTAAAAATAAGAGCTCCATTTTAATGTTTATTTTTTTTTTCAATTTTCATGATATTAAAATCTAGATTTTGTCAGCAACCCTGACTTATAATAAATGTACATTGAATTCGCCAATTTCCGTTTCTTTTCTTCTACAAATCAGGGAAAATTATTGGCCGAATTTATACGAAATTATATTCCTGCTAATAATAATAATTGATGACTATAAAATTCGGTATAAAATCCGGTATGGAAACCGGAATTATTCCGGCGAAGAACCGTTGAGTCCTCCGCGAACCGGTAATATCTTCTGTAGTCGGGAGATTAATTAGTGATAGGAAAAATATTTTCCGGAGACAATTGTGTAAAATGTTTTATTTTTTTTCCTTTTTTTGCGAAATGTTTTTTTTTTTAGAAAATTTTCTTCACACGATGATGTCTCAATTCGGGGGGGAATAATTTTTGAAAAATCCAATTTCAGATTCTGAAATGTTTTCGGTGCATTTATATATATATATATATATATATATATATATATATATATATATATAAAATAAAATTAAAATTCTACATATAAAAAAAACTTTTTCCTCGGTCAGAGAATTTACCTGTTTAGTCTGTAATTTTTTTTTTTGTCTCAAAGCGATTATAAAAAAAAAAAAAAATTATTGACAAAGCAACGATTTTTGTTTTTTTCTCAGTTTGTGTGTGTGGATGTGTGTGTGTGTGTGTGTGTGTGTGTCTTCTATTTCACACAATTTCACCAATTTTTTTATATAAAAAAAAATAAAAAAAAAATAAAAAAAAATAAAATATAATTATAAAAGTTTATTTATAAAAAAAAAAAATGAAGAAGAAAAAGAGAAGGAGTTATCGTAAATACATCGTAGTAAATAAATGCAAAAACAAAAAAATAAAAGCACAATGTTTCACAAGAAAATAAATGGAATTTTATTCTCGTATCCTTTATCCAAAATATATTTGGGGCCTGAATAATTATATACGAAAATTTTGTTGGGACATCCCTTAACGTATATATATATATTTTATTTATTTATATATATCGAAAAAACACAGTTCGATGCAATATTAAATTTTGTCTTCTTTTTGACGGTAAACTTTTTTTTTACTATCAAAAAAAAAGAAAAAGCTTAAAGCGTTTTAATATTATTGTTGTTGAAATATTTTTTGAAATATATTGCCAGTATATATAAATATGCCACCGGGAAAATACACGGTACTAAAGATTGGAATATTAAAATGCCTATTTATCGTAGGGCATCGGTTTTTTTTCCCCCCCAATAATCGGTAGCATTGCGTTGGAAATAAATAATCTGTTGAAATAAATTGAAAAATGATATGTTCAAGTCCCACAATTTAACCCATAAATGAACCGTTCGAAGTCAAAAAAAGAAAAATACCGTTGGCCAAAAAAAAAACAATACGAATTTGACGTCGAATCGTAGCGTTGAATTTAAAAACGAAAAAAGATATTCTATAAGGAAAAACAAGTAAGTGAGACACCTAGTAAATTGTGCATGCCGTCTGTGTCTTTTTTTGTGCATCCCTATCTGTGTATTTTTCTGTATATTTTTTGTCCACATGCGCATATATATATATATATATATATATATATATATATCGAACACATCCGCATGACAGATCTTTAGAGGCTGTTGAGTGAATATTTTTTTTCGGTTTTTTGTGGGAATTTTAAAAATTCGGGACTCGTCGAACATCGGGGGGGTCAAAGCGATTATATAAATATTGCGAATAGATATTAAAAATTATAGGGTTAAAATTTACTGTAGCGCCCCCGCCCCGATATCGATATATACGGGTGGATTCGATATACATACGGGCGAATCGATATATTGATATATACGGGCGAATTGATATATACGGTGAATCGATATATCGATATATACTGGTGAATCGATATATACGGGTGAATCGATATATCGGGTATATATCGATATACCGGTAAATCGATATATACGGGTTAATCGATATATACGATATATACGGGTGAATCGATATATCGATATATACGGGTTTATCGATATATATATACGGGTGAATCGATATATACGGGTGAATCGATATATAATCGATATATACGGGTGAATCGATATATCGATATATACGGGTGAATCGATATATCGATATATACGGGCGGGTGAATCGATATATCGATATATATGTAAGGCGAATCGATATATTGATATATACCGGTAAATCGATATATACGGGTGAAACGATATATACCGGTAAATCGATATATACGGGTGAATCGATATATATCGAACTTGTTCAGCCATCTTTGTTTGGGTACGAGATGCGAAAAAGAAAAAAAACAAAATAATTCCGCCTAATTTGGAAAAAAATTAAAAAGCGCGACCCGTCGGACGCCTTCTGTGGATGTAGGCGATGTAAAAAATAGAAAATAATTACGCCTAATTACGAAAGAACGATCAGAATAATAGAAAGCGCACGGCCGATGTGAAAACCGAAGATGGCCGACCGAGATGACGTCATCGATATATATCGATATATCGAATACACCCGATAACCTCGGGGCCGGGGGGGGGGGGCCCAACAGTAAATTTTAACCAAATTATAGATATAAGAAAATATATCTGTAAAGGGGGCGAAAGAAAGGTTTTCGCGGTCGGAATTCGATCGGGGTTTCGCCCCCCCGATTTTTTGAATTTCGAGTCCCCGATTTTTAAACGGTTAAAACGACGAAACTCCCACCGGAGATTTGTCTCCCTGTCTATATATATTTTCCCTGTGTCACTAAGTTTTAATTGTTTCCTTCCGCAGGCTTCAATAAAAGGGGCGAACGCGGCGGCGTTCATGTCGACCGGTTTACAGTGGTCGCCCTCGTGTCTGACCAACATTTCGGCGCCCATGCAACCAGTCAGTGAAAGCCCGATATTGGAACTAACAGAACAGATGGACCTTATGTAAAAAAAAAAAAAAATAATCAAAGTTTTACGAGAGAGAAAAAAGGTTCGGTCCAAAACGACAGTAGGTAAACGGCCTGCGAGCTGGTTGACAATCTCGAAAAATTATTTAAAAAAAAAAACGGGGAGATATTCAATTTTTATTGTAAATATTCTTTGGCGTTATAGTCTCTTAGGCGGCCCTGAAAATAAATAAAATTCTGTATATTTCGCGGCCATTTTGTTTTCTACAATCAGCTGTTTCAAATCGATTTATCTATCGGATGTAAATTCGCGGCTGATCGAGTCGGCCGTGGATTTCGAAACTGAACAAACAAAAAAATACAAATTATTCCGTTGAAAAATCTCCGTTTATGACCTATATTTTCTACTGCAAAAGTTCGTGGCCAAAACTTAAAATAGTCGGTCAAATAGTTTTCGAAATAAAAAACCTCGTAATAAATATATCGCTGGAAAATACACGGTGCTAAAAATTGGAATATCATAAATTGACTCATCCGCTCAGTCATTCGGGGTTTTTTTGCCACAATCGGTAGCGTTACGTTGGAAATCGGCTCCGGGAGTGACCGAACAAATAGTCTGTAATTAAAATGGTCCCGTTTCGACAAAAGAAAATTGATACTCGATTAGTTGAAATAAATTGAAAAATGATATTTCAAGTCCCACAATGAATTGATCCACAACTGATACCGAGTCAGTTGATGATAGTGAATTGGATGAGTTATGATATTTCGTTTCAAATTAAACCCAAAGATCTTTGATACCGGACCAAAAATTTATGCTGTCAAAAGTTTTCTAATTAAGTTTAAAATACCTGTTTTTTTTGCGGTCTGCGGCGGGGGGTCGGAATACAGCGTAGATTTAGTGTGTTTCTACGCCCCGAAATAATAAAATACAACATTGAAATTCTGTATTTTTTGCGGCCATTTTGTTTTCTTCGATCAGCTGTTCAAAAACCGATTTATCGATCAAATGTAAATTGGGGGCTGATCAAGTCAGCCGTGGATTTGAAACGGAACAAAAAAAAACGAAAAAAACCAAATTATTCTTTGTAACAAAAGAAATTTTTAAAGGTTGTCGAACAATCTCCGTGTATTATTATATTGTAATAATTGTTCTAGTCGTGTAAAAACGTCCGGTCGTAAAGTTCGAACGAAAGGCCGGAATGATATTAGTGATATCGCAGTCTGTTTTTGTTTGTTTTTTTAACGACGCGAAAAATGGAATACAAATTTCTTGTTTTTCATTTTCGGTAAAACTTTTTCACAAAAAAAAGAAAGGAAAAAGGTCGGCCAAAGTTCGAACAAAGCTTTAGCCAATGCACCCTAGAGTCTATGGCACATTCGTCGTATAAATATAATAATTAATATACGAGTGTATGAAAAGCTTAAACAATCAATTATAGTATGTGTCAAAGTTACCTGTAATGAGAAGAAAAAAAAAATTACATATTCTTATGGCTATTTGAAAAAAAAATAAATAAAAAATAATGCATCGAGGCGGGTTTATTTGAACTTTTACTGGAAAGCCAAAGAATACACTGTTTAAAATTGGCTTCGGTGAAAATTTGTTTTTCGGGGGGGATATTTTCTACAAATTTCCTCGGCCTATTATAAAATATAAAAATAATAAAATATAAAATAAAAAATTCCAACAAGAAATATTTTTATTTCTCAATTTAGGACCAGTTTTTCTTTTTTTCTGGTTGGCTCTGATCAACTGTATGAATTGTATGGATCGAACAAAAACCAAAAAAAATGTTTTTCTCTGGGAAAAAAGAAATGAGGGTGTAATAATAAGATAAGTGTGGATTGTGTCCGTAAAATATTACAATTCTACACTAATTAGAAATTAGTGATGAATTAATTTCACGAGGAGGTCTCACTGCGTTACCTTGATTATCCTGAAATTTTCCGATCAGTTTAAATATATTTTTTCAGTTCTAATCAACCAAAAAAAAAAAAAAAAATTGAAACTATATTGAAAGATTTCTCTTATACGGTTTTTCAAAGTCAAAGAAAGTTAACCTTCCTCTTTAGTAAAAATTACATTTTAAAATACTATTTTATTATTATTTATTCATCAATTCCAGTAGTATATTTAATAATTAAATTTTTCATATACAAAAGGAAAATTGTAAATGTGGCATAATGAAAAAATTTTCTGTACTGTAATTAATATAATTAACCGATTTAACATCAATCAATTCGGTGCTCTGAAGAATTATTTTATTATTATTTATTCATTAATTCCGGTAGTATATTTAATAATAAAATTTTTCTTCTACAAACAAGAATAGCCAGTGAAAGGAAAATTGTAAATGTTTAATTGACATTTACTGTACTCTAATTGATATAATTGACCGATGTAACATCAGTTTGTTGCACTTGAACTGGTCGTTAATAAATTAATCAAACATAATTAATAAATTAATTGTAGTTCTCGATTCGAACAATTTGTTTGAAAAATGTCCAATCCCACCCGGTGTTTGAATTTTAAAAATTTTCTCTCATTTATTTTTGAATAGAAATAGTGTTATTTGTCGTTATAATTTCTACCCCGACCTTCGTGACATATTTAAAAATTTCAACCACTTCATTGATTATTCTGAAAAATTTTAATATCTTATGTCACAGTGTCATTTTAATAATTGAATTAGAATTCTTTTTCTAATCCCATGAAATTATTTACATGAATTTAACAGGGTGGCTTTTAGGTAAATGTTTTTTTTTTAATTTTTTTTTTAGGAAGGTTTTCTTTCAGTCGGAAATATATTCGCTCTGTTAGGGGATGACCGGATTAATATTCCGTTTCCTAATTGTCGTTTATAGATTGGAGCTTCACGCATCACAGTATAATTGTTAATTCGGTGATAAAACACACACAAGATTCGATAGAAAACAGTTTATTATTGTAATTTAAAAATAATTGTTGGTACATTTTTTGTGCAATTTTCTGTCTCCACTCGTTTAATTTATCGTAAGATTTCGATTTTCGGCTTTTCGCAATCGTTCCAGCGAGCTACGACTATACTGTCGATGAAGCGATAAATATTTTTTATTTTTTTTTAAATTTAAATTGAAAACTGAAACTTTCAGAGATCAAGATGAAGTAGATTCATTACGAGAGGTTCCGTTGGTTCGATTGGAAATTGATGAATATTTTTAAAAATATGCCACTTAAATTACAATTCATAGAATTCAAAATCCGGTCATCCTCCGTTCCGTCTCGAATATTTATTATTTTCAAATAAAATTATTTTAAAATCTAAAACTAATAATTTCATTTTCTTTTTGGTTGATCTATAAACTGAGTTTTGATTCTCAAATGAAAGGAAAATAAAATAAAAAAAAAACTTGTAAGACTTTTAATTTCTAAGATTCTTATGTTCCTAGTTCAGTGTCCTATTAATTGTAATCCTTGTTTATAATATATGTATATATTGATAAATTTAATGCGCTCTTATTTGTTCGATTGACGATGAAATGTATAGAAACTCATAATTTCCTTATACATATATATATATATTTAGAATGAGCAATAATATTATGTATGTTTTTGTATATCCAAAGTGGGATATGCTACAGTGGCATGTTAATTTTTAGTTGGAGGGCAAAGAAAGGGGGTTTTACGTTGATTTTTAACAAAATCGTTTTACGAATTCAGAATTTTGCGGTGTCGTAAAAGGTTCTAAACCGTTCTGAAATTGTAATTTCCGACTCATTCCGTAGCACTATGAAATTCAGTTTTTTGGACTTTTTCAGTGCTTTTTCAAGGCTTTCATCGGTCTGTAGAAAATATTCAGTTCTGATTCTCAATAGAGAATCCGCTTTTTCCTCCGCTGACTTTTAATTTTTAGTCGCATTAAAAAAAATTCCTATTTCGTAATCTGAAATTTTATTATCGGACATTTGAAACGAACCGGAATTTAATATATTAAAAATTGAAACGGACGAAGAAAAATTAATAAGCCGGTTGGCAAATAAATTTTATTGCCTCCTAAACCCTTCCTCCAGCTAAATATGCTACTGACCATAATAACACCTATATAATAATATAATATATTATATATATATATAAATAATAATGCAATCTGGAAAAATGAAACTCAACGGTTAATAAATTAAAAAAAAAAATATTTGACAATAGTTTATAAGATATTTTATAACGTCGAAAGCTTTTTCTAACGGTATTTTCTGAAAAATATAAATGCCAAAAAAAAAAAAAAATAATTGTATTTAATCGTCGGTTGCTCCGCTGGCCGGAGCAATGTTGTTTTTTATGTTATAACACGAATTACTATTTAGTAATATATCTAATATGTCGTATAGGTCGAGTATAATTATAATAAATATTAAATATATATATATATACGTATACTAATCGAGTTGCATATTGAGTTGTGAAAAAAAATAATAATAATAATATGAAATTCAAATGGAAAATCACTAGGTATTATCAGTCGATATTGATAAGCGCTCAAATACCTGTGTGTCGACAGAAAAAATAAATTCTGCTGTTTATTTAAAATATTCTTTTTCTTTTTTTTTTAAAAAATATAAATACAAATAACAGAAGGATTCGCTCAAACGTTGGATAATTTGCGATACAACCTGAGATAACATGTTTGGACCCTCCGAATAAAATTGTTTTTTTTTTCTGGATATTTATTTTGTTCGTACCGTTTTGAAAATTACCGACGTTTAAATATAGAAACCTTTTTTTTTTTTCGGGTCCAATAAAAGGAGGAGGGAAAAAAAGTAATTTTGAAAAATTGTACGAAGAAATTGGGAGATGAAATTTCTTTTTTGAACCGCGATCCGATAAAATTTAAATCGGACAAAAAAAACAAACAAACCCTGTCTGTTATATTTAAGCCTGCCTTATTGGGGATAATATTGCAATATGTCGTTGTGCGTAGACAAAAAAAAAAAAAAAAATTTATCGGGTAAACTTAGGTTTAATTGATGTTTGCGATACGAAAATTATTATATAAACTGTGCTGAAAATTTTTTGTAACACCTGTCGTTGTCGTTGTTGTTGTTGTTGACGCTGCGTTGTAATTCTTTTATGGAAAAACAAAAAAATAAAATAAAAATAAAAAAATCGAATTGAGCTTTATGACAGGGAGCATTCTTCCAATAATAAATATGTTTTAGTCGGTAAATAAGGTAAGGAATTTTTATGTTAATATTTTGCATCATGTTTTTCTGTCCTCCCCCCCCCCGCCCGCCCCTATAATTAAATGTGATAAATCTTATATTTATATATATATATTGTTATGTTTATTACTCTGTTATTTCTGTCAGTGTTCGTTCGATGAGTTCCTTCGCCAACCCCGAAATTATATCGAAATTGCACTAACTTATGTGTAACATAAAAAATAAAGGAAAGCTGAAAATAAAAAAAAAATAAATAAATAAAAATTCTCTCAATATTTCTTTTATGTGTCTCTCTCAGTGTTGTTGTTCCGCTTTGTCGTTTTGTTGAAAACCTTGCCTTGTGAATCCTCAATTTTTGTACCATATTTTATATATATATATATATATATATATAAAACTTTATATATGTATGTTTGTGCTTTGATGTGTTTATATGTTTTGGTGCACGTTCATTATATGTTTCAAGTGCACATGACTTTCTTTTTCTTTTTCAAATTTACGATTGAATCGAAAAATATTTTCACTCTCTTTATGTATTTCACTCTCTCTCTACTATTTTATATAAAAACATATTTAATGATTTATCTTCTCTGGTCGTTCCATTTAATTTTTATCCATTATTATTTCTGCGGTAGCTATTAAAATACAGACTGTACTCCTTCATCCGATAATAATCGTTTAATGAATAATTGTGAGAAATAATAAATTTTAATAAATTCATAATCGCAATAGGGAAAAAAAAAGGATACCTTTTACACAACACTCTCAGAAAATTGATGAAATGCACTAATTTATTTAAAAAATACCGCACTCAACACCGCTTTTTTTAGCATCAACAAATTAGTAGCGCATAAAGAGCACATGAATTTTTTCAAATTTATGATTAAATAGAAAAATATTTTCACTCTTTTTATGTATTTCACTCTCTCTTTACTGTTTTATATGAAAAACATATTCGATGATTTATCTTCTCTGGTCGTTCCATTTAATTTTTATCCATTAAAAATAATAATAGTTTAATGAATAATTGTGAGAACCGATTAAATTTTAATAAATTCATAATTGCAATAGGAAGAAAAGGATACCGTTACACAACACTCTCAGAAAATTGAAGAAATGCAGTAATTTATTTAAAAAATACTGCACTCAACACTGCTTTTTTAGCGCAACAAATTAGTAGCGCATAAATACTCATAAAGGAATAACAGTTTGTAATAAGTATTGATTTAAATTAGTCGTTCCGTTTCATTTTTATCCATTATTATTTCTGGTAGCTATTGAAATACAGACTGTACTCCTTAGTCCGATAATAGTCGTTTAATGAATAATTGTGAGGAGTAATAAATTTTAATAAATTCATAATCACAATAGGAAGAAAAGGATACCGTTACACAACACTCTCAGAAAATTGAAGAAATGCAGTAATTTATTTAAAAAATACTGCTACATTTTTATCAACAAATTAGTAGCGCATAAATATTCAAAAAGGAATAGCATTGTGTGATGAGTGTTGATTTAAATTAGTCGTTCCATTTCATTTTTATCCATTATTATTTCTGGTAGCTATTGAAATACAGACTGTACTCCTTCAGTCCGATAATAGTCGTTTAATGAATAATTTTGAGGAGTAATAAATTTTAATAAATTCACAACCGCAACAGGAAGAAAATGATACCGTTTAGTGGACCATTTGTACCAGTTTATTTCTGTGCAAATTTCTCAGAAACTTGAAGATATATGAATACAGTAAAATTCATTTAAAAAATACTGCACTTTTTTAGCGCATAAATATTCAAAAAGGAATAGCATTGTGATGAGTGTTGATTTAAATTAGTCGTTCCGTTTCATTTTTATCCATTATTATTCCTGATAGCTATCGAAACAAACACTGTACTCCTTCGTCCGATAATAGCCGTTTAATGAATAATTGTGAGGAGTAATAAATTTTAATAAATTCACAATCGCAATAGGAATAAAAAGATACCGTCTAGTGGACCGGAATAACGGGACATTTCTCTGCAACTCGATGAGATATAAAACCGCTTTTTCGGTACAACAAATTAGCAACGGATAAATATTCATAGAGGGAATATCAGTGTTTATCGAGTGTCGATTTAAATCGATGAAAACGTTGATTTCTCTTGGCGTCTTCACTGCACTTGTTCTTCGGACTTACGATTAGGACCTGATTGGGTTTAAATTGCCAATAAATTGAGTTATTATACTGTTATTTTATAATTTTAGAGAGTGTGTAAACACTGATGGTTTTCATACCGAATCTCCTCCTGCTGTTTGCTGTTCATTCCCAATTGTCCAGTCTCCGTTTATCGGCCGTCCGCTCGTTAAACGACCGATAAATTAATTTGACCGCGTCCACAGTTTAATCGGTACCGTTATACGGACCAATTTATTACACGGCATCACCGGACGGGGGGGGCGAGACGCAAAAACACGATTTTTTACTAGATTTTTTACCAGATATTTTTTTTACGAGGACTCTCCACGCGCCTTGTGACCCGTCGATATTTTTCTTTTACCGGTTTTAAATCCGGTGAAACGAAAAAATCGACGATTGTAAAAACCAGCAAAAGCGAAAGGAAAAACGACGCCGCGGGGTTAGGATTTTGAGCGCCGTTTGGCACCAAAAAAAAGCCGTAATTATTCGTTAAAATCGATGAAAAATTGAAAAGCGAACCCCGCGAAATTTAAACGGGGCCCGTAATTTCCACGTATTTACTCGTTCAACTCCGTTTTTTTCACGAATTTTCAACCTACCTTCAACTTAACGTTCAAAATGGCCGGGCTGCTGTTCGTCGCCGCTGAAAGTGAACAACAATCCGATAGTTTTGCATCAAAATCCCTATTTTTTTTTATTTTTTTAAAAAGAAAAAAATTCATAAAATATAATAAATAATAAATAAATTTTTTTTCATCCATATTCCACCCACTTTTTTTTTCTACACAAACACTGAATATACCAACGTTGGCACACCTGCGGGTACGTTTTTTAAATATACAAATAATAATAATATATATTAATTATATTTATATACTATTATATACATTAATCTATTAATAATAATAATATATATATCGTGATATATTAATAATGGCGTACCAATTTTTACACAACACTCAGACCGACCACAAACCTCCATTAATATTTCCCGTTGATGGATGTTGGTCCGGGATTATTAAATTTTCCCTATTATTGCAACAATATTGTTAAAATTCCTGATTAAAGTACTATAATATTTAAGTACATATATATATATATATATATATATATATATATATATATATATATATATATATATATATATGTAGTAAGGCCAATAGGCCGGAATGCGTGTAGGAATCACCATTTGTATATATCGTTTTATCGATATAATTTTTGTATTTCAATAAATAAAACTTGTTCGTATCCTGTAATTGTTCGTGGATTATAATGATGAATCAGTTTTATTTGTATATTGCAGTAGGAATCGAACACTTTCCTAACGGCTTATAACTGCATCTTTCTCAACTGTTTAACCGAATAAATTGTTCATTTTTTTTTCATTATCAGAATATTTATCGTAGTAAATTCCGTTTGGACGCTGTGTTTCAATGGACCATATTCGGCGTTGAATTATTTTATTTTATTATCTTTTTTTTTATATTTTGAGTTTTATATTTTCAATATCTAGTTGGCCGTGGTATAAGACAGTGAGGGGATGTAAACTTTGAGGTCTGTTCAGAAAGTATCGCGAATTTTGCGGTTTTTTCCGAAAATTATTTATTTATTTACCAATATCCGTTTTGTCCCCTTCAAAGTAATCCCCAGACCGGATATTATACACTTGTGCCGCAATGTTTTTTTTCCAATCCTCGAAACGCTTCGAAAATTCATTTTTTGTGATCGTATATTGCGGTAAGGAAGAGCCTGATGAATGGATTCTGGTGGGTTTTTTTAGTTTTTCGAGCGTTTCTAAGAACTCTCGACATTGCCAAGGAGGAAAAAACACTCGGCCGAACGGTTTCTCTAGAGGTCGAAGAAGGAATTGCTCGCGAGGTTACGTAAGGAACTCCCAACGCAACAAGTCTGTCCAGAACAAATTGTTTGAAGTAAACTTTCATTGGGTTTATCATCAAAATAGAAACATTATTGTGGAATTGTTGTGTTTCTGTCTCCTCTCGGTGCCGGCGGTTCGGCCGTTCGCCAGACCGGTTTCGGCCGTTCGCCGTCTTCAGTAGCGGCGTGTCAGTCACTGTCGGCACTTTGGATGTCTTTCGGGGGCATGCCTCACTGCCCACTGTGTCAATTGTACTGTCGAAAAGTGACTGACACCGCTACTGAAGACGGCGAACGGCCGAAACCGGTCTGGCGAACGGCCGAACCGGCGAGAGGAGACACACGAAATCTATGACTACATTATAATGAATCCATTATACCGTAGATTTCCTGTGTTCCTGTCTCACTCTCGCTGGAGTTCGGCCGTTCATAGATTTCCACTGTGTCGAATCACTGTCGGCACTTTGGATGTCTTTCGGCGGCATGCACTGTCACACTGCGTCACTTGTATTGTCGAAAAGTGACTGACGCCGCTACTGAAGACGGCGAACGGCCGAAACCGGTCTGGCGAAAGGCCGAACCGGCGAGAGGAAACCCTACGAAATCTATGACTACATTATAATGAATCCATTATACCGTAAATTTTCGTGTTTTGTACTCCCTCGCCGGCGGTTTTCGCCGTCTTCAGTAGCGGCGTCAGTCACTGGTACACAGAAGAATTGATAGTGGGCGGTGAGATGCCCCCAAAAAACGTCCAAAGTACCAAAAGTGACCGACACACCGCTACTGAAGACGGCGAACGGCCGAAACCGGTCTGGCGAAAGACCGAACCGGCGAGAGGAAACGCAACGTATCTACGCCGTATTCCAACCCATCGGAGACAACAAAACAGGTATGTTAAACTAAAATTTTTATTTTATTTCAAAAATAAATACGTACAGAGTATAACGCGTAAGAGTAATTTTTAAATTACCCAACGCGCCAAAAAGCATTTTTCAATAGTCAGCACTAATATATTTTTAAAAAATACTCGTTTAATCTTTGATTATTTTAAACTATATACGTATATATTATATATATAAATACATTAGAATTGCATTAACTAACCCTAGAAAAATCACAGATACAAAAGACTGGCACATTATTTTATATATATATATATATATATATATATATATATATATATATATTCGTCATTCTGAATTTTTAATACTGCATAAAATTCTAAAGTGAAAAAACAATTCGGAACCAACACAAGATATATTCGGTGTACCCAAAAATAATCGACAATTTGATAAGATTTATTTCGGTCTTGAGAGGATTTCCTCAACTGATAATATCGGTGAATATATAATTAAATATTTTAGCAAAATAAAATAAAAATTCCAAAGTCCAAATATCGATTACTATTGAGGTACCTATATATATATATATATATATATATATATATATATATATATATATATATATATATATATATATATATATATATAGATATATAGATATAGAGAGAGAGTTTTATCACATGAATTTAATGTCCAACGAGTATTCGAATACTGTCCCTTTAATACTCACACGTTTGCGGCCGGAAACCGAGAGATTTTCCTTTTTGCAAATTTGAAAAGAAATGCAAAAATTGAAAAAAATCTTTTCTTCTCTCTTAGATCTTTTCCGTTCCATCCCCTTATCATCGGGTACCAAGGTGTTTCTCTCACGTATTCCATTTATTCTATGGCGTACCTAAAAAAAAAAAAAAAAAACATTGAAATAACGTCCGAAATATTGATATAATTTTTAAAATGATTACGAAAAAAAAAAAAAAATTCGTATATATTTTTTTTTCCCCAACAGGGACTTTACCGGTGTTGGGAAAGTGTAATTAGTCACACAATTTACAATAAATGAAATTATTTTACGCGAGTTTTCGGTCGGAAAACTTTAATCGTTTAACCCGTTTAAAGTCGGACAGAAAACTGTCCGAAAACTGTCCGAGAACTGTCGAAAACTGTCCGAAAACCGGTCCTCCAAGAACTGTCGGAAAATGTCCGAAACTGTCCGAGAACTGTCCGAAAACTGTCCGAGAACTGTCCTCCAAGAACTGTCCGAAAACTGTCCGAGAAACTGTCCAAGAACTGTCCGAGAACTGTCTGAGAACTGTCCGTACTCTGTTCGAGACTGTCTGACAACTGTTAGGACAACTGTCCGAGAACTGTCAGGAGAACTCTGTCCGAGAACTGTCCGGAAACTATTTGTTCATATTTGTTTTTTTTTTCACTTCACGGACTATTGTCATAAGTCGAAAATTTTTCGAAACTGTCGAATCTCGAAGGCCGCATTAAACGTGTCGAGAACTGTCAAGAGAACTCGTCCGTCAAACATCCGAGAACTGTCCGAGAACTGTCAAGAACTGTCCCGGAGACTCTATCCGAAATCTGTCCGAAAACTGTCCGAAAACTCCGAGAATCCGAGAACTGTCAGAAAACTGTCCGAGAACTGTCCGAAAACTGTCCGAGAACTGTCCGAGAACTGTCCGAGAACTGTCCGAAAACTGTCCGAGAACTGTCCGAAAACTGTCCGAAAACTGTCCGAGAACTGTCCGAGAACTGTCCGAAAACTGTCCGAAGGAACTGTCCAAAACTGTCCAAAAACTGTCAAAACTGTCCGACTGTCGAAAACTGTCCGAAACTGTCCGAGAACTGTCCGACTGTCCGAAAACTGTCCGAGAACTGTCCGAAGTCCGAAAAACAAATCTGTCCGAGAACTGCCGAGAACTGTCCGAATACTGTCCAAAAACTCTGTCTGTATATATTGGTATAAGAAAAGGTTTTCTCAACCGACGTTCCCACGCCGAAGTGTGTGCTACTGTGGATGGCGCGAAGCCAAATCGGTCGAGGCCGATCTTTTCCGTCGGCCGGTTTCGTTTTGAGAAGTTCGGAGAGCTTTCAAGGTTGGTGGAAAAAAGAAGAAAAGAAAAGAAAACGGGGGTTAGAAGTGAAAGAGAAAAGCGGAAAACAAAAACCGTGTGTAACAGTTGCAAGAGCAACAAAGAACCAAAGACGACTATGAGAATTGAATTCCTTCCAACCTTGGAACTGAAGGCTTATGTAACTAGAATAGCCGAACTGTTAAGTGTTCAAAGCGAAGGTTGTTATTTATCATGCCTTTTTCTTTCTTCTTTTTTTCATTTTTTTCTGTTTCTAATTATGGCACACTCGAGCATAATTGCAGTCTGATTTTAGCGGGCATTCGAAAGTGAAATTCGCTTCCCCAAACCGAACAGGAAAAACTTAGTGAATTGGAAATCGTAAAAACTGTCCGAGAACTCTGTCCGAGAACTGTCCGAAAACGTCTGTCCGAAACTGTCCCAAAACTGTCAGAGAACTGTCCGACAACTTTCAGGAGAACTGTCCGAGAACTGTCCGGAAACTGTACTTTGTTCACATATTTATGTCCGAGAACTTTCACTTCACGGACTACTGTTGGCAAGAAGAAAACTTTCGAAAACTGTCGAATCTCGAAGGCCGCATTAAACTGTCCGAGAACTGTCAAGAGAACTCTGTCCGAGAACTGTCCGAGAAGTGTCCGAAAATTGTCCGAAAACTGTCCGAAAACTGTCCGAGAACTGTCCGAAAACTGTCCGAAAACTGTCCCAAGAACTGTCCGAGAACTGTCCAAAACTCCGAAAACTGTCAAGAACGTCCGGAACTGTCCAGAAAACTGTCCGATTGACTATCCTCCAAGAACTGTCCGAACTGTCCTCAAGAACTCTGTCCAGAACTGTCCAAGAACTCTGTCCGAGAACTGTCCAAGAACTCTGTCCAAGAACTGTCCGAAAAGAACTGTCCAAAGAACTGTCAGTAAGCTGTCCGAAAATTGTCCGAAAACTGTCCGAAAACTGTCTGAAAACTGTCCGACAACTGTCCTCCAAGAGCTGTCCGATAACTGTCCGATAACTATCCTCCAAGAACTGTCCGAAAACTGTCCGAAAACCGTCCGAAAACTGTCCGAAAACTGTATTTGTTCACCTATTTATGTTTTTTTTTCTTCACTTCTCGGACTATAAGTCATAATTCGAATAGCGATTCGAGATGAAATTTGAAAGGGAAAATTTTTCCGAAACTGTCGAATCTCGAAGGATCTTCAAGGAGCGTTTTCAGTGCTTAGAAGTTTTTTTTTTTTTCTCGCGAAAGATTAATTTTTTTGGTAATTGAAAACTGTAGACTGGCAAAATATGGCATTTTTCGTGACTTTATAGTGTCAAGATCGCGTTATGTCCTGGCAATAATCCGGGAGTTGAGCCGCGGTTTTATCCCAAAACAAGAATAGCGCATGCATATATTAGGGGTACCCAAAAGTAATCAAAATTTTGACTAAAAAAGGAACTTTAATTATTAATCTACTAAATTTTCGATTCCCCTCTTGTGAAGAACCGCTCAAGACCGAAATACATCTTATCTTAATTGTTTGACCGATTGCCACCACCGCACGGACGGATAGCGCTACTGAAGATGGCGAAAGGCCGAAACCGGTCTGGCGAAAAAATATAATGCGTTATGTACCTGTTAGACCGGCATTTCCTGTTGGTTTTCCGCCGGTTCCTCTTTGTCGATCAGCTTGTCGGCGGCTTCGCCAACGCCGGCCTTCGACTCCAACTCCAGGTAGGCCGTCCTCTCCCTCAGTATCTGCCTGAGGGCGAGTATCGCCCCGACAATCAGGCCCCAGTCTATGTCGACGACGACGACGAACGCCAGTGTGGCCGACCAGATGAAAGCGTTCTCCGCCGACGAACGGAATATGGCGGGCACTTCGCGCAGGCGGCTGATCACCAGGAGTACGGCACCGACCATCACTATACAGCCGAGGACGCAGTTTGGCAACGGCGAGAACAGAGGACCGGCCTGCCGTGGCAGCACAACAACAACAACAGGTATATATTTAATAGGCATCAAAGTAATATTAAGGTATTCAACATAATGATGGGATTCGGCGTAATGAGCCCTAAAATCATGACAATCACCGTAACAAGTATCTATGTGTATCTAACGTAATTATATCGGGCGTTAAAATAAACTATATGGACATAAATGGTATCGGCATTATAAGTATCTAACATAACGGTTACGGGGATAACAGAGAACTGTCCAAAAACTGTCCGAAAAGTGTCCGAGAACTGTCCTGGAAGTGTCCGAGAACTCTGTCCGAGAACTCTGTACGAGAACTGTCCTGCAACTGTCCGAGAACTGTCCTGCAACTGTCCGAGAACTGTGCTGCAAGTGTCCGAGAACTCCGAAAACTGTCCAAGAACTCTGTCCGAGAACTGTCCAGAACTCTGTCCGAGAACTGTCCTGCAACTGTCCGAGAACTGTCCTGCAGCTGTCCGAGAAGTGTCCGAGACCTGTCCGAAAACTGTCCAAGAACGCTGTCCGAGAACTGACTGAGAACTGTCCGAGAACTGTCCGAGAAGTGTCCGTCAAATCTGTCTGAGAAATGTCGGAGAACTGTCCAAAAACTGTCCGAAAAGTGTCCGAGAACTGTCCAAGAACTCTGTCCGGGAACTGTCCAAAAACTATCCGAAAAGTGTCCGAGAACTGTCCGAGAACTGTCCGAGAACTGTCCAAGAACTCTGTCCGGGAACTGTCCGAGAACTGTCCGAGAACTGTCCGAGAACTGTCCGAGAACTGTCCGAGAACTGTCCGAGAACTGTCCGAGAACTGTCCAAGAACTCTGTCCGAGAACTGTCCGAGAAATCTGTCGAAACTGTCCGAAACTGTCCGACAAATCTGTCCGAGAACTGTCCGAAAACTGTCCGAAAACTGTCCGAGAACCGTCCGAAAATGTCCAAGAACCGTCCGAGAACTCTGTCCGAGAATTCTTTTGATTTCAGCGCGTTCTTTTCCTATCGTCAATTGGAAAAGATAAGTGAATGAGGTAATAAATACTTTTTTACCGGGGCGTATAAGCGGAAAAATAACTCAGATATAGGTTATCTTAACTGGACTTGGAATGCCTTCCGAGAAAGCTCTAATCCACGCGGATAGAGTCACTGACGTTATCTTAAAATACGGTCGAAATTCCACCGACCGAACCCATATCTCGAGGTCGGTATTTCCTCCAGTTGGGGAATTCGTTTCGGTCTTTCGCCAGACCGGTTTCGGCCGCTCGCCATCTTCAGTAGCGCGGCGTCAGTCACTTTGGTACACGGTACAAGTGAGAGTGGGCAGTAAGGATGCCACCCCCCAAAAAAAACATCCAAAGTGCCAAAACTGACCGACAACGCTACTGAAGATGGCGAACGGCCGAAACCGGTCTAGCGAAACACCGAACCAGTGAGAGGAATCTGTGACCACATTATAATGAATCCATTATACCTTAGATTTCGTGTGTTTTTGTCTCCTCTCGCCGGTGGTTTCGGCCGCCCGCCATCTTCAGTAGCACGGCGTCAGTCACTGTCGGTACACAGTACAAGTGACACAGTGCAGTGAGGATGCCCCCACGAAAAACGTCCAAAGTGCCGACAGTGACCGACACCGCTACTGAAGATGGCGAACGGCCGAAACCGGTCTGGCGAAAGGCCGGACAGGCGACCACAAAACAGGTATGTTAAACGTCTCCTCCCTCTTCGTTTTCGAACAGAGCGGCGTCTATAGGTCGGAAATATTATTTGAAATACTTTATTAATTAATAACTTTTTTTTTATTAATGCGGTCACGCGGGACACTCGAAACGCGCACGAGGTCCTTTCGATCGGTTCAATTAACGCGATTAATTAAACGGATAACGCCATTGTCCAGAGAGATCGAACTGTGTCATCTGAACACTCGAAAAACGAGTGCGATTCCCATTTACTGGGCACTAAAAAAAAAAAATTGGTGTACAATCGAACGTTGACGCAAATGCGAATATTGTTCGACTTATGTGGCGGCGAACAAAAAAAAATACTCGGAATAAATTATAATATGCAGTCGTTTTGTTAACGCAACTGCGGCTACTGGAGGTGGCGAGCGGCCGAAACCCGTCCGGCGAAAGAACGAACCGAAATCTACGGATCGACGACGTTCTGTTGACGCAACTGCGGCTACTGGAGATGGCGAGCGGCCGAAACCCGTCCGGCGAACGAACCGAAATCTACGTATCGACGCGACTGACGTTCTCTACGTTGACGCAACTGCGGCTACTGGAGATGGCGAGCGGCCGAAACGGCTCGGACGGCGACGACGTTCTGTTGAGAAATCGAGCGGCCGAAACCCGTCTACGGATCGACGACGACGCAACTTACTGTAGCGGCCGAAACCCGTCGGCGAAAGAACGAACCGAAATCTACGGATCGACGACGTTCTGTTGTGCGGCTACTGGATGGCGAGCGGCCGAAACCCGTCCGAAAGCGGAAAAATTTACGGAACGAACCGAAATCTACGTATCGACGACGATGCGGCGACGTTTGGCCGAAAGAACGTCCAAAGCGAAAGAACGAACCGAAATCGGATGACGGCGAAACGCAACTGCGGCTACTGGATCGGCGACGCGGCCGAAAAATCTACGGATCGACGACCGCAACTGCGGCTACTGGAGATGGCGAGCGGCCGAAACCCGTCCGGCGAAAGGACGAACCGAAATCTACGGATCGACGATTTCGTTATCGCGCGGCTACTGCGAAACCCGGCCGAAAAGAACGAACCGTCCGGCGAACGAACCGAAATCGTCCGACGCCTTCTGTTTGACGCGTGCGGCCACTGTTGGCGAAAGAACGAACCGAACTACGCGACGACGACGCAACTGCGGCTACTGGAGATGGCGAGCGGCCGAAACCCGTCCGGCGAAAGAACGAACCGAAATCTACGGATCGACGACGTTTCGTTGACGCAACTGCGGCTACTGGAGATGGCGAGCGGCCGAAACCCGTCCGGCGAAAGAACGAACCGAAATCTACGGATCGACGACGTTTCGTTGACGCAACTGCGGCTACTGGAGATGGCGAGCGGCCGAAACCCGTCCGGCCGAAAAGAACGAACCGAAATCTACGGATCGACGACGTTTTGTTGACGCAACTGCGGCTACTGGAGATGGCGAGCGGCCGAAACCCGTCCGGCGAAAGAACGAACGTAAAATTTGAATTCGCCACCGTTCTTGCATTGAGAGTCGGGACAACCCTACTGAAAGAAAAACCATTTGAAAATGATTTTTTCGAAAAATCCGCATCAACGTGTCGAAGTTCACAATCACTGCTTCGATATCGACTTCGATTCTGCCCGAATATTTCAATTGCTCCCTTCACTGTGGCCGCCGAATTTTCATTATTTTTCAAATATTGTTCGACAACGAAAACGGTCTCCATTTCTACTGACCCTAAACTATCGGCTGTCGAATGGGTTTTTAAAAATTTTTTTAATACGGCAACTTTACTGCAAGAATGCAGTGGCCAAATTCAAATCTTGCGTCAATTTTGGGGACACACTTTACTCTCTGGAATTTCGATTCCGACGGTATTCGGATTCGTTCGATATTTCGTTCTCGCAGAGCGCGAATGTTGAGAAACTGAAAAAAAACTATTGAGGCGGCGAAATTCGGGCGTGAATTTTTCGCTGGAAACGACAGTTTTTCATCACGATAACTGGGACAATGGACGTCGGCGACTATTCTGTGTTTGTGCGGACTTTGAACCGGGTTTCGGTAAAATTTTCCACTACTGAAACTGTCAAAAGCTTCAAAACCGGCCGGATATTTAGAGTCCATCGACATTTTCGCAGTTTGCTTCATTCTAATGGATGTGGCTCGAGTCTTCGGGTCTTTTATTGTTAATTATCGTAAAAGCAATCCAAGCAGCCTCTATAATAATTGAGCGTATAAATGTAGAAAGCCCCCTAGATTTTTATTAACAAAAAATAAAGTCACTTGAAATTTCGGTGGTTCAGGGCCTATTTCAGCCGGGAAAACGGTCATCAATTTCCTTAATCGGACTTACAGTCGATGACTTATGTTATGTGTTGTGCTACCCAAAAGTGATCGATTTCGCCAAAAAAGAAACTTTAATTATTAATCCACTATATTTATTCACCGATATTATCTCTCCAACTGCCGCTTTTCCGGCAAATTTTCGCGATTTCCCCTCTCTCTTGAGGAACTCCTCTCAAGGCCCGAAATACATCTTGTCAAATTGTACTTTCGGGTACAATACACCTAATACTCTACAAAAACCAATCAATACATTGCCTATACTTGTATATATATATATATATATATATATATATATATATATATATATATATATATATAATATTGTTACGTTTATAAAATGAGATTATTCCAGGTAACAATGCCTTGAAAATAAATACAGGCTTTCGATTATTTATGCCCGAAATGAGATTTTCAATTTTCGTTCAAAATAATGAACTCTGCGAATGAATTTCCGAAAACGGTATAGACTGAAATGTGACTTTATTGCGTCAATTTCGCGTTATGTCCTGGCAATAATCCGGGAGTTGACCCGCGCGGTTTTATCCGAAATTTCCGAGAGAAAAACACCGAAACATAATATTAGGGGTACCCAAAAGTAATCG
Source organism: Lethocerus indicus (assembly GCA_019843655.1). Classification (NCBI taxonomy): domain Eukaryota; kingdom Metazoa; phylum Arthropoda; class Insecta; order Hemiptera; family Belostomatidae; genus Lethocerus; species Lethocerus indicus. Next base: position 1,079,091 of record JACDQD010000009.1, on the reverse strand, counting down.
ACGTTTTGACTCTGGAATACATTTTATTTTGCTAAAAAAGAAACTTTAATCCACTATATATTTTCACCGATATTATCGACAACTCTCCGCCGCCACTTTTCCGGCAAATTTTCGATTCTCCTTTCTTGAGGAACTCTTCTAAGACCGAAATACGTCTTATCAAATTGTCGATTACTTTTGGGTAATATATATGTATAAAACTTACAAAGAGAATGACGAATATCAAGAAGAAAGAGGATATGATACTGGATAGAAGCGTCCTGACACCCAGCGCTTTCGCAATGACGGTCCGCATCATCGAATTGCCGATGGATATGCACTGGATGTTGGAGCAGAGCAGGTTGGATACGGCCAGAGCGAAGAGGTCCTGGTTGGTGCGCAGGCCCTTGTTGAACATCATTGTCATGCTGGTCGTCGTCGAGTAGTTGATGGCGGCGACGACGAGGGCCGGCGCCCAGAGACGGACCGAGGCCGACATTGAGGGCGCCCTGAAGACCGGCAGGCCGGTGGGGACTCGGCCGACCATCGGGACGCCGGCGTCGCTCAGCGAACACGCGTACGAGACGACTATGGCGAGCACCATCACTATCCCTTCGGTGGGCAGTATCACTTTGGTGCAACGGCCGACCATCGGCTTCAGGACGGTGAGGTTGAGGACGAGGAGGGTGAGGACGCTGGCGGAGAATACGACTGTTGGCAAATTGGTCTCGCCCAGATGGCCGTACAGGTTGTAGAGGTTCTTGTACAGGTTCAGTACGCCGTACTCGTTGGCGTACCTAAGCCCGAGGAGGAGTTTCAGAGTCTTGACTATGACGTGGACCGTACAGCCGGTTATGAAGCCGGAGGTGAAGGGCTTGGTGAAGACGGACGCCAGTACGCCCAGCCTGAGGAAGAACGCGAGGAGGTAGTAGAGGCCGATGTTGAAGGTGATGGCGGAAGATATCTCGTCGTTGGTGAAGCCCGAGCCGGCGTTCTCGGCGACCGCCTCGCCTATCAGCATCGAGGCTATTGCCACCGGCCCGAAGGAGCCGACCTGAGCCGTCCCCAGGAGGCAGTAGACCAGGGCGGAGAAACAGGAGGTGTAGAGGCCGAGTATGGGGTCGACGTTGGCCAGCACGGCGAAGGCCAGGCCCTGGGGTACGTGGATGCAGGCCAGGGTGAAGCCGGAGACGGAATCGGCCACCAGGTCCTCCCTCCAGTTGTACTCCGGCAGCCAGCCAAAGATCGGCACGCGCGATTTCACCATCCTCTTGCACGCCGACTTCCACGTGCCACCGTCGCACCCCGGCACATCTGCGACACGTTCCACACGATATATAATACACTCGACAATTTTCAGTTTAATATACCTGTTTTGGTCCCCTCGCTGGTTTCTGCCGCTCGCCATCTTCAGTAGCGTGTGTCAGTCACTGTCGGCACTGCGGCGACGCGCATTGAACGTTTTCGCGGTAGCATCCTCGCTCGCTGCCCACTGTCACCGTCACTTACATGTACTGTACTGTCTCGTTGTCAGTATACTGATTATCCAAAGTGCCGACAGTGACTAACAACACAGCGACTACTGAAGACGGCGAGCGGCCGAAACTCCGGTCTACCAGTAGACTCTGGTGTCTGTCAGTTCGTTGTTCGGTCTTTTGCCAGACCCCCTTTGCGGTCTGCGACAGTATTGGAATAGAGCGTAGATCTGTTTCCGTCTCATTGAGTTTATTAGACTCGCTGTTATGATTTCATATTTCGGTTGAAATGGTGTGGCCTTTCGCCACTTTCGACCGGTTTCTGCCACGTCCGCCCGTCTCCAGTAGCGGCTGTTATTCGAGGCCGACAGACTGGTACAAACACCGCGGTACAAATGACAGTGCATGAGGATGCCCGGGGGGAACATCCAAAGTGCCGACAGCGACTAACTACTGAAGATGGCGAGCGGCCGAAACCGGTCTGGCGAAAGACCGAACCGGCGGCGAGAGAGGAAGACAGAAACACAACGAACTACTAATCCTTGAATTACGACTAACTTCAGGTAGGATATCGCGTAATACTACTCTGGACCTTGGTTGGCGGCGGTTAAGCCGCAATAGGAAATTGCGTAACAAAAATGCGGATAACGCAAATTTGATAGCCCGAATTTTGGCATTTTCAACGAAAACTTTTCTGTAACTTATATATATATATAGGGTGTCCCAAAATTAACGCAAGATTTGAATTCGCCACAGTCTCTTGCAGAAAAAAGGGCAACCCTATTAAAAAAAAAACCCTTCGTCAGCTGAAAGTCTAGGGTCAGTACAAACGGAGCGTTAGACGATAGAACAACGCGTTTTCTGTGTTGAAAAATATTTCGAAAATAATCAAAATTTCGGCGGCCACAGTTCGATTCAAATTTTTAATTTTGGGAAAAAACCCCCCCCCATATATAAAGGGGCAAAAACCCTTGGGCTGGAGCACGCTCAGAAAAAATCACGAAACACTAGTTTCGGCCGACCCCACATGTTTATTACTACCTGAAGTTAGTCATAATTCAAAAATTTATACATAAAAATTACCTTATATATCTTTATCAATTGCATAATGGTCAGTTCTTATCCAGAGTACGGTATCGGACCGTTAATTTTTTGTAATTAGTCATCAAATCGAGGTCGAATATTAATGACTGGCTGTGATTCCGACTCTAGCAAATTGATCAATTGAATATATTGAATTTATCCGTTGAATATAAATAGATTATGTATCAAGCCGGCAGTCTTCTAATAGTCGGATTTTTAGAAATTATAATTCAATATTTTTGGGCCCCATTCGACCGATTGACAAGTGCTATTAAGAATATATTAAAAATATTCCCTTCCCGAGGATATTTTCATCGCCGGAATTTTTATGTTTACTGACAGAAAAAAAAAACCCTTCCGCAGGATTTCGCGATCCTGCCCAACAAGTTAGACACACACACAGAGTACAGACATAGGAGAGAACTATAAATAGCCGTTCTGGTCTTTCGCCAGACCGGTTTCGGCCGTTCGCCGTCTTCTTCAGTAGCTCCGCGTCTTCAGTAGTCGCCGTCGGGCACTCTGCATGTTTCTCGTTGTCATACGATCGGAAAGCATCGAAACTGCCGACCGGAAACCGCAAACGCCGCTACCGGTGACGGCGAACGGCCGAAACAGGTCTGGAAACCGATATACCAACCAGACCACACAAAAGAGGTATTTTAAAGAAGGAAGCTTTTCAAAAATCAAATATTCCACTTTTAAATGCCGGCAACCGGTTTCGTTTAAAAACACGTGTGACACTTACTGAAAGTTCGGACCGAAAGGAGGACTTTAAAAGGGGGAATTCCCCAACGGCCGCTGGTTATTCCCCAGTCGAGCTTTCGGTTTCGGACTTAGTTTCGCGTTTTATTTCAATACTATTAAATAAAGCGCTTATTATCCGAGGTTCAATAAAAACTACTTTCTCTGCGGGGCCAACGTCATTGAAGGGGGGGGGGAATTTTGCTCCGGCAAAACGCTACTGAAGACCTTGAAGACTAAACTCAAGTTCGTTTTGTACTTTCAGTACGGGACGGACGGAACGTGCTAGAAATATATTTAATTCGATCTCGTAGATTTCGTGTGTTTCCGTCTCTCTCTCTCGCCGGCGTTTCGGTCTTTCGCCAGACCGGTTTCTTCGCTGGGCCGCGCCGTCTTCGGTAGTCACTTTCGGCGCCCGTGGCACGTCTTTTCGTCACGTAGTGGCTGACACAGCGCGCTACCGAAGACGGCGGCGAGCGGCCCAGCGAAAAAACCGGTCTGGCGAAAGACCGAACCGGCGGGACGATATGACTGACTTTAAGTAACTTTTAGCCGAATATGTCGAGAACGCTTGGTTGGCGGTCTAAACACGGACGTATCGATAAAATCTATAATTACACTTCTCAGTATGTGGAAGGTCTATTTTTATTTGGCCCAATCGCCGGACGTCGAGAAACTGAAATTTGAGCTTTCAATTTGAAGTTTTATAACGCATATCATCTGTATATATATATATATATATATATATATATATATATATATATACACATATAATAAAATAAGTTGATAAGGTGACATTTCTCTGTAACGTTGTCCCAAGGGCAATGTTGGAGGTACCCAAAAGTAATCAACATTTTGACTTTGGAATTACATTTTATTTTGCTAAAAAAGAAACTTTAATCTACTATAAGGCGCGGTTTCTTTGCAAAAGCCCTAAATCAATCATTGAATCTATTAACTGTCCGCAGAAACCAAATGAATTCTACGAGTCGCGTATCGCCAATAGATGTGGAAATGTGCCAGTACGGTGCTACTGAAGACGGCGAAGGACCAGACTGGCGAGAGGAGACAGAAACACAGGAAATCTACTGTTTTCGGTGTCGATTCAATGCGCGATTTCTGTGCAAAAGCCATAAAACGTTCGTTGAAAACCATTAACTGTCCGCAGAAACCTAATGAATTCTACGAGTCGCGTATCGCCAATAAATGTGGAAATGTGCCAGTACGGCGCTACTGAAGACGGCGAGCGGCCGAAACCGGCGCGAGGAGACAGAAACACGCGAAATCTACTGTCTTCAGTGTCGATTCAAGGCGCGATTTCTGTGCAAAAGCCCTAAATCAATCATTGAATCTATTAACCGTCCGCAGAAACCAAATGAATTCTACGAGTCGCGCATCGCCAATAAATGCGGAAATGTGCCAGTACGTTGCTACTGAAGACGGCGAGCGGCCGAAACCGGTCTGGCGAAAGACGAAATCTACTGTCTTCGGTGTCAATTCAAGGCGCGGTTTCTGTGCAAAAGCCATAAAACGTTCGTTGAAAACCATTAACTGTCCGCAGAAACCTAATGAATTCTACGAGTCGCGTATCGGCAATAAATGTGGAAATGTGCCAGTACGGTGCTACTGAAGACGGCGAGCGGCCGAAACCGGCGCGAGGAGACAGAAACACGCGAAATCTACTGTCTTCAGTGTCGATTCAATGCGCGATTTCTGTGCAAAAGCCCTAAACAGATCGTTGAATCTATTAACTGTCCGCAGAAACATCGCCAATAAATGTGGAAATGTGCCAGTACGGTGCTACTGAAGACGGCGAGCGGCCGAAACCGGTCTGGCGAAAGACGAAATCTACGGTCTTCGGTGTCGATTCAAGGCGCGGTTTCTGTGCAAAAGCCATAAATCGTTCGTTGAAAACTATTAACTGTCCGCAGAAACCTAATGAATTCTACGAGTCGCGTATCGCCAATAAATGTGGAAATGTGCCAGTACGGCGCTACTGAAGACGGCGAGCGGCCGAAACCGGCGCGAGGAGACAGAAACACGCGAAATCTACAGTCTTCAGTGTCAATTCTGTGCAAAAGCCCTAAACAGATCGTTGAATCTATTAACTGTCCGCAGAAACATCGCCAATAAATGTGGAAATGTGTGCCAGTACGGCGCTACTGAAGATGGCGAGCGGTCGAAACCGGCGCGAGGAGACAGAAACACGCGAAATCTACAGTCTTCAGTGTCGATTCTGTGCAAAAGCCTAAACAGATCGTTGAATCTATTAACTGTCCGCAGAAACATCGCCAATAAATGTGGAAATGTGCCAGTACGGCGCTACTGAAGACGGCGAAGCGAGCCGAAAGCGGCGAGAGGAGACAGAAACACGCGAAATCTACAGTCTTCAGTGTCAATTCTGTGCAAAAGCCCTAAACAGATCGTTGAATCTATTAACTGTCCGCAGAAACATCGCCAATAAATGTGGAAATGTGCCAGTACGGCGCTACTGAAGACGGCGAGCGGACCGAACCCGGCGCGAGGAGACAGAAACACGCGAAATCTACAGTCTTCAGTGTCGATTCTGTGCAAAGCCCTAAACAGATCGTTGAATCTATTAACTGTCCGCAGAAACATCGCCAATAAATGCGGAAATGTGCCCAGTACGGTGCTTTACTGAAGACGGCGAGCGGCCGAAACCGGCGCGAGGAGACAGAAACACGCGAAATCTACAGTCTTCAGTGTCGATTCTGTGCAAAAGCCCTAAACAGATCGTTGAATCTATTAACTGTCCGCAGAAACATCGCCAATAAATGTGGAAATGTGCCAGTACGGCGCTACTGAAGACGGCGAGCGGCCGAAACCGGCGCGAGGAGACAGAAACACGCGAAATCTACAGTCTTCAGTGTCAATTCTGTGTAAAAGCCCTAAACAGATCGTTGAATCTATTAACTGTCCGCAGAAACATCGCCAATAAATGTGGAAATGTGCCAGTACGGTGCTACTGAAGACGGCGAAGGACCAGACTGGCGAGAGGAGACAGAAACACGCGAAATCTACAGTCTTCAGTGTCGATTCAAGGCGCGATTTCTGTGCAAAAGCCCTAAACAGATCGTTGAATCTATTAACTGTCTGCAGAAACCTAATGAATTCTACGAGTCGCGTATCGCCAAATAATTGTGGAAATGTGCCAGTACGGCGCTACTGAAGACGGCGAGCGGCCGAAACCGGCGCGAGGAGACAGAAACACGCGAAATCTACAGTCTTCAGTGTCAATTCTGTGCAAAAGCCCTAAACAGATCGTTGAATCTATTAACTGTCCGCAGAAACATCGCCAATAAATGTGGAAATGTGCCAGTACGGCGCTACTGAAGATGGCGAGCGGCCGAAACCGGCGCGAGGAGACAGAAACACGCGAAATCTACAGTCTTCAGTGTCGATTCAAGGCGCGATTTCTGTGCAAAAGCCCTAAACAGATCGTTGAATCTATTAACTGTCCGCAGAAACATCGCCAATAAATGTGGAAATGTGCCAGTACGGCGCTACTGAAGACGGCGAGCGGCCGAAACCGGTCTGGCGAAAGACCAGATAAGTTCCGGGGACTTCGTCAGGGTCGTCCCACCCACCTGTTTTATCGTTGATCTTGACTATCTGGACGGGCATTTCCGACTGCTGGTCCGATGTGGATATTAAGCCGAAAATAGATTAAGAGATAGATAGAGATAGAGGCAATACGTCTACTTGCCGCCGGTGGAGAGCACTGACCGTCAGAGACTGAGGTAATTGCCGTCCTCGTTGTGGTGGTAGGGGGAAGAAAGGAAAAGAAAAAAAAACTCCGGGAAGTGGAGGTGGTAATAAATGTGCAATGGAGGGGGGAGAGTTGCAACTCCTGTTACAGACCGGTATAAATCGGTAATAAAACGCGTCAAATTTGTTAGGTCACAAATCGGTAAAAGGTAGACGGGGGAGGAGGGAAAAATTTTTATTTTCAGTTTCCCCCAATTATCAATATTCTTCTATGGAAAGACCTATACTCCAATTTACGCCAAATTTACAGGTGTCTACGGATAATAAGACGGGGACGTTTCACAGGAGGTCATAGGTCAAAGGTCGGCGGCAGAGTGACCTTTCGCCCCTCTATATATATATATATATATATATATATATATATATATATATATATAGTAGCGCCGAAAGTTCTTTCGTAATAATCGAGGAAAAGTATTTTTCTTTAGACAGAGAATGGTTGTAGAACTCTCGAATATTCTAATAAACTTAGCATTTATTGCATTATTATTTATGCGAACACGATATGCAGGGCCGGGTAAAATGTGTACGCAAAAGACGCTGATTGTCCGAATAGATTTTCGAAATTTTCATTACCCGAAAACTGATTTTTCGAAATATTCTATATATATATGTTTTAGTAAAACAGAAATAATCCCCCAACATTGTCCATTTGGACAATGCCACTGCTTGATAAACCGACCGTTTTTTCAAAAGTGCAGTACAAAACTTTGTCTTCAGTTGCAAAGAGAGAATATTTTTTTTGCCCCTATTGAGTGGTCGAAACAATTTCATCCGATATAAAGAGGTTTTGAGTAACGCGATCGATTTATCGCGAAACGAAAGCATTTTCGCGATTTCGAGACCGCCAGAAAAATACTGAAATCGTACCCGCCGGTCTGCCGCCTTTCGCCAGACCGGTTTCGGCCGCTCGCCATCTTCAGTAGCGCCGGTTTACACACGAAAAAACAGAAAAGTGCGAGTGACAGTGGGCAGTGAGGATGCCCCAAAAAAGTGGCGACAGTGACTGATACTGCTACTGAAGATGGCGAGCGGCCGAAACCGGTCTGGCGAAAGACCAAACCAGCGAGAGGAGAGAGAAACACCACAAACCTAGGCAAAAGATTAATAATTTGCGACCGCATTTCAAAGCCAGAAATAGGCGTTAAATATTGGCCCAACAGCAAGTGCTAATACACTTAATCAATAGAGAAATAAGTAACTTCAAACAAGTCTACGTTAGTCAGCTTCTGTGGAAATGAAACGGACGGTTTCATCGGAAGCGTTTCTTTTGTAAATAACAACGAGCTTTCTTGATGTAATGAGCCGTCGAAATTCAGCTATAGGAATTCCTCGATTTTTTGGAATTCCTCTGAGTGCGGCGGGACCGTTCCTGTGTTGAGTCCCGAGGGACACAACAGACGGGAGCGAGTTCAAGAAGGACGAAAGGAAAGGAGGAAGGAAAGTGCAGGAAAATTGAAAGGGTAAACGACTTGGGAAGGACGGGAACTTGATTAAGTATGGGCCGAAACCGGGAAAACTTTTCGCTTTTTCAACTTTCCTTTTAGGGGCAAGTGTAACTCAGTTCAGGACACTTGTCGACCGAATATGGGGCAAATTGGGGGAAAATTTTCGATTTCTCAACTCCCTTTCAGGGGCAAGTGTAACTCACTTTCGTACACTTGTCGACCGAATATGGGGCAAATCGGGGGAAAATTTTTGAAATATCGAAAATTTTCGATTTTTCAACTCCTTTTCAGGGGCAAGTGTAACTCAGTTCGGGACACTTGTCGACCGAATACGTTAGAGGATATAAAAATTTTTCGATTTTCAACCTACCTCTTAGCGTCAAGTGTGACTCACTTCGGGACACTTTTAGCGAACATTTATCTCTTTAAATTTGAAACAAAATTGAATTTCAGATACGAAAACGCTTCGGTGACGTCACGACCGCGCACTTCACCAAGCAGTTCAATGACGGTTCAATCAAGGCCCAAAAAAGCGGTTCTTTGGGGCAAAATTGGTCCAAAAATGCGGCTTTTAGGCCCAAAATTTGCTTTTGTAGACGCAAAATCGGCCTAAAACTGCGGTTTTTAGGGCCAAAAATGGCATTTTTAGACGTAAAATTGGACCAAAAATTCGGTTTTTAGGATCGAAAATGGCATTTTTAGACGCAAAAATGCGCTTTTACCCCAAAAATGGCATTTTTAGACGTAGAATTGGCTAGAAAATGCGGTATTTAGGCCCAAAATTTGCATTTTTAGACGCAAAATTGGCACAAAAATGCGGTTTTTAGGCCCAAAAATGGCATTTTTAGACGTAGAATTGGACCAAAAATTCGGTTTTAGGATAGAAAATGACATTTGTAGACGTAAAATTGGCCCCGAAAATGGGGTTTTTTGCCCCCCAAAAACGGGTGTTTTAGATTTTCGGACCAAAAATGCGGTTTTTAGGCCGAAAAGTGGCATTTTTAAACGCAAAATTGGCCCGAAAATTTTCGATTTTTCAACGAACTACTCTGGGGAAAAGAAGAAAGTAGACGATAGATGAAAATTAAGGTATACGCGTACGGGGGGGGGAAATGGTATTAAATTTTTTTAAATATCTATTATTAAAGTAGTAGGTATCTATTAAGATTTTACTGTCATTTACTTCCTGTAGACTGGTTTTTTCAACTCTGAACACCCGAACTCTCGTCCCAGTACGAAAATTTCCCGGGACACTTTTCCCACGTTTCCCGGCGGGCGGAAACTGAAGATGGATGCGGAATAAATGGTGGGGAATTGCTGGAAGAGCGAGATGGAGGGATGGATGGATGGATGGAGGAGGAGGATGGAGGATGGAGTGATGGAGGGAGGAATGGAGGAGGAGGGAGTGATGGAGGGAGGGAGTGATGGCGGGAGGAATTGAGGGAGGGGGAGTGATGGAGGGAGGGAGTGATGGAGGGAGGGATGATGGTGGGAGGGATTGAGGGATGAAGGGATTGATGGAGGATTGATGGAGGGATTGATGGAGGGATTGAGGGATGGATTGAGGGATTGATGGAGGGATTGAGAGTGAGAGTGAGAGGTACAGTGAGTGGAAAAGTACCGGGTCACAGGAGCGGTTCCTGCGTATTGGACCCGTTCCGTACCGAACGAGGTCGCCACTCCGTCCCTCCATTATTACCGTTACACGAATTTACAATCGAAATATTACACCGACCGATATAAACGGTGTACAGAAATTAACGCCATAGATTTGAATTTGCCACCATTTTTTTCAGTAAAGTTGGCGACAGTATTGATAAAGGGAAAACCGTTCTCGAAGGTGGGGATCGAGCGGACGAAACCGGTCTAGCTGTAGACAGGACGAAACCGGTCTAGCTGTAGACAGGACGAAACCGGTCTAGCTGTAGACAGGACGAAACCGGTCTAGCTGTAGACAGGACGAAACCGGCGAGATGAGACAGAAACACCAGAAAACGGGACCACAAAACGGGTACGTTAAACTGGTCTATTTTCATGTCACAACTACACGCACTTGTAGTGGCCTACGTCCACTTCCCACTTCCATGAAGTGTCATGCGTTCATTTCAGTCGATTTTCATGAAACTGAAAGCGACAACGAGGCCACAAAGTAAAGTTTGAAGGCTGAAAGAAAAGTCGGCAGTATTGAGAGCCAAAAATTTCACACAAACTGAAAACGTAAAATCAGTTTTTTCCCCCTTTCTTTCTAAGGGGGGAAAAAAGTGAGAAAAGTCGGCCTGAAAAGCTCCCGTTTTCTGTTTCTGTACTCGTAATAGATTTTTCTCAGAAAGCGATTGGGGACGAAATAGGAGTCGAGAGAGTTGCGAAACTGGCGGTGAGTCACCGGGGACTTTTGCTCCGTGCGCGAAATTCGTATATTGAAAATTGGAAATTCCTGAAATTTCAGCGCGTTTTTTCTTCCACATTACACTATCTGAGGAATACATCTGTAGTCAATACGATTCTGGCGAAAGGTTACGGCCGCTCGCCGTCTTCAATAGCTTTCCGCCATTATGTTTTATATATAAATATATATACGATAAAATTATAATGATAAAAAATCTACAAAAAAATACGGTATTTAGGTCCAAAATTGGACCAAAAATGCTGTTATAAGGCCCAAAATCGACCTGAAAATGCTGTTCTTAGGTCCAAAATGGGCCAAAAAATGCGGACTTTAAGCCCGAACATGAGGCTTTAATGCGGAAAATCGGTCAAAAAATGCTGTTTTGGCGCAAAATTTGCACAAAAATGCGGTTTTCAGGTCCAAAATCAGCCGAAAAATGAGGTTTTTACGACCAAAATTAGTATTTTTAGCCGCAAAATTGGCACAAAAATGCGGTTTTTAGGACCAAAATTAGCATTTTTAGACGCAAAAATGGCATTTTTAGACGCAAAAATGGCATTTTAAGACGCAAAAATGGCATTTTTAGACGCAAAAATGGCATTTTAAGACGCAAAAATGGCATTTTTAGACGCAAAAATGGCATTTTTAGACGCAAAAATGACATTTTTAGACGCAAAAATGGCATTTTTAGACGCAAAAATGGCATTTTTAGACGCAAAAATGGCATTTTAGACGCAAAAATGGCATTTTTAGACGCAAAAATGGCATTTTTAGACGCAAAATTGGCATTTTTTAGACGCAAAATGGCATTTTAGACGCAAAATGGCATTTTAGGCCAAAATGGCATTTTTAGACGCAAAATTGGCATTTTAGGCGCAAAATTGGCATTTTAGACAAAATGCGGTTTTAGAAAATCAGCCGAAAAATGCGGTTTTAGATAAAATTAGCATTTTTAGACGCAAAATTGGCACAAAAATGCGGTTTTAGGACCAAAATGCATTTTAGACGCAAAAATGGCATTTTAGACGCAAAATGGCATTTTAGACGCAAAATTGGCATTTTAGACGCAAAAATGGCATTTTTAGACGCAAAATCAGCCCCAAAATATGGTTTTAACCCAAAATGGCATTTTAGACGCAAAATCGGCCCGACAATATGGTTTTAAGCAAAAATGGCATTTTAGACGCAAAATTGGCCCAAAATGGCATTTTAGACGCAAAATCGGCCCGACAATATGGTTTTAAGCAAAAATGGCATTTTAGACGCAAAATTGGCCCAAAATGGCATTTTAACGCAAAATTGGCACAAAATTTTTAAAAAAATGGCATTTTTAGACGCAAAATTGGACAAAATTAGATTTTTAGACCCCAAAATGGCTTTTTAGACGTAAAATTGGTTTTCGCCCAAAAATGGGATTTTAGACCCAAAATTGGACAAAAATGCGGTTTTAAAAAATGGCATTTTAGACGCAAAATTGGCACAGAAATGCGGTTTTAGGCCCAAAAATGGCATTTTAAACGAAAATTTGCCCCAAAAATGCGATTTTTAGGCCCAAAATTAGCATTTTAGTCGCAAAATTAGCCCAAAATGTAGTTTTAAGCCCAAAATGGCATTTTTAGACGCAAAATTGGCATTTAGACCAACAATGGCAATGCCCAAAACGGCATTTTGTTGAAAATCGAAAATTAAGGTTTTAGAAAATTTTCTCAGACGCAAAATCGCCCATATTCCACCCACAAGTGTCCCAAAGTGAGTTACACCCAAAAATGAAAATGGCGGGTTTTAGACGAAAATCGAAAATGGTTTTTCGAAAATTTTCGCAGATCGGTCCCATATTCCACCCACAAGTGTACCAAAGTGAGTTACACTTGCCCCTGAAACGGCGGGTTGAAAATCGAAAATTAAGGTTTTTCGAAAATTTTCGCAGATCGGTCCCATATTCCACCCACAAGTGTCCCAAAGTGAGTTACACTTGCCCCTGAAACGGCGGGTTGAAAATCGAAAATTAAGGTTTTTCGAAAATTTTCGCAGATCGGTCCCATATTCCACCCACAAGTGTACCAAAGTGAGTTACACTTGCCCCTGAAACGGCGGGTCGAAAATCGAAAATTTAGGTTTTTCGAAAATTTTCGCAGATCGGTCCCATATTCCACCCACAAGTGTACCAAAGTGAGTTACACTTGCCCCTGAAACGGCGGGTTGAAAATCGAAAATTTAAGGTTTTCGAAAATTTTCGCAGATCGGTCCCATATTCCACCCACAAGTGTACCAAAGTGAGTTACACTTGCCCTGAAACGGCGGGTTGAAAATCGAAAATTTAGGTTTTCGAAAATTTTCAGATCGGTCCCATATTCCACCCACAAGTGTACCAAAGTGAGTTACACTTGCCCCTGAAACGGCGGGTTGAAAATCGAAAATTTAGGTTTTTCGAAAATTTTCGCAGATCGGTCCCATATTCCACCCACAAGTGTACCACAGTGAGTTACACTTGCCCCTGAAACGGCGGGTTGAAAATCGAAAATTTAGGTTTTTCGAAAATTTTCGCAGATCGGTCCCATATTCCACCCACAAGTGTACCAAAGTGAGTTACACTTGCCCCTGAAACGGCGGGTTGAAAATCGAAAATTTAGGTTTTTCGAAAATTTTCGCAGATCGGTCCCATATTCCACCCACAAGTGTACCAAAGTGAGTTACACTTGCCCCTGAAACGGCGGGTTGAAAATCGAAAATTTAGGTTTTTCGAAAATTTTCGCAGATCGGTCCCATATTCCACCCACAAGTGTACCAAAGTGAGTTACACTTGCCCCTGAAACGGCGGGTCGAAAATCGAAAATTTAGGTTTTTCGAAAATTTTCGCAGATCGGTCCCATATTCCACCCACAAGTGTACCAAAGTGAGTTACACTTGCCCCTGAAACGGCGGGTTGAAAATCGAAAATTTAGGTTTTTCGAAAATTTTCGCAGATCGATCCCATATTCCACCCACAAGTGTACCAAAGTGAGTTACACTTGCCCCTGAAACGGCGGGTTGAAAATCGAAAATTTAGGTTTTCGAAAATTTTCGCAGATCGGTCCCATATTCCACCCACAAGTGTACCAAGTGAGTTACACTTGCCCCTGAAACGGCGGGTTGAAAATCGAAAATTTAGGTTTTCGAAAATCGAAAATTCCACCCACAAGTTCGCAGAAACGGCGGGTCGGTTTAGGTTTTCGAAAATTTCCATATCCCATCCACCCACAAGTGTACCACAGTGAGTTACACTTGCCCCTGAAACGGCGGGTTGAAAATCGAAAATTTAGGTTTTCGAAAATTTTCGCAGATCGGTCCCATATTCCACCCACAAGTGTACCAAGTGAGTTACACTTGCCCCTGAAACGGCGGGTTGAAAATCGAAAATTTAGGTTTTCGAAAATTTTCGCAGATCGATCCCATATTCCACCCACAAGTGTACCAAGTGAGTTACACTTGCCCCTGAAACGGCGGGTCGAAAATCGAAAATTTAGGTTTTTCGAAAATTTTCTCAGATCGATCCCATATTCCACCCACAAGTGTACCCAAGTGAGTTACACTTGCCCCTGAAACGGCGGGTCGAAAATCGAAAATTTAGGTTTTTCGAAAATTTTCTCAGATCGGTCCCATATTCCACCCACAAGTGTACCAAAGTGAGTTACACTTGCCCCTGAAACGGCGGGTCGAAAATCGAAAATTTAGGTTTTTCGAAAATTTTCGCAGATCGGTCCCATATTCCACCCACAAGTGTCCCAAAGAGTGAGTTACACTTGCCCCTGAAACGGCGGGTCGAAAATCGAAAATTTAGGTTTTTCGAAAATTTTCGCAGATCGATCCCATATTCCACCCACAAGTGTCCCTAAAGTGAAAATCGTTACAAAATGCTTGCCATTTTGCCTGAAACGGCGGGTCGAAAATCCATTTTGCGTCTAAAATTTAGGTTTTTCGAAAATTTTCCGTCGTCTAGCCATCGGTCTAAAAATGCCATTTTATACCACAAATATGCGGTTTTTGTGACCGAAACCGCATTTTGTGCCAATTTTGCGTCTAAAATGCCACTTTGGGCCATTTTGCGTCTAAAAATGCCAATTTTGCATCTAAAATGCCATTTTGCGTCTAAAAATGCCATTTTGCGTCTATGATTTTATGCCAATTTGCGTCTAAAATGCCAATTTGGCGTCTAAAATGCCATTTTAGCGTCTAAAAACCGCATTTTGGAGCCAATTTTCGTCTAAAAATGGCATTTTTTCCGTCTAAAATGCGTAAAAATGCCATTTTTTTGCGTCTAAAACATTTTGGAGCCAATTTTCGTCTAAAAATGGCATTTTTTCCGTCTAAAATGCGTAAAAATGCCATTTTTTTGCGTCTAAAAATGCCATTTTGCGTCTAAAAATGCCATTTTAGGCGTCTAAAACCCATTTTGAGCCAATTTTGCGTCTAAAATGCCATTTTGTGCCTAAAACCGCATTTTGAGCCAATTTTGCGTCTAAAATGCCATTTTGGCTTCTAAAATGCCATTTTGGGCCATTTTGCAAAAATCCATTCTAAAATGCCATTTTTGCGTCTAAAAATGCAATTTTGCGTCTAAAATGCCATTTTGCGTCTAAAATGCCATTTTGCGTCTAAAAATGCCATTTTGCGTCTAAAATGCCATTTTGGGCCTATTTTGCGTCTAAAATTTTGTCATTTTGCGTCTAAAAATGCCTATTTTGCGTCTAAAATGCCATTTTGGCCTAAAAAATGCAATTTTTTGCGTCTAAAAATGCCATTTTAGGCTAAAATCGCATTTTTGAACCAATTTTGCGTCTAAAATGCCAAAATTTTGCGTCTAAAAATTTTGCCATTTTGCGTCTAAAAATGCCATTTTGCGTCTAAAATGCCCTATTTTGCGTCTAAAATGCCATTTTAGCCATTCTTTGCGTCTAAAATGCCATTTTTTAACCTAAAAATGCATTTTGCGTCTAAAATGCCATTTTGGGCCTGCGTCTAAAATGCCATTTTGCGTCTAAAATGCCATTTTGCCTAAAAAATGCCGCATTAACCATTTTTGCGTCTAAAATGCCATTTTAGGCCTAAAACCGCATTTTTGAACCAATTTTGCGTCTAAAATGCCATTTTAGGGCATTTTGAACCAATTTTGAGTCTAAAAATGCCATTTTTAGGCGATAAAACCGCGCGTCTAAAATGCCATTTTGCGTCTAAAAATTTTCTAAACATTTTGCCATTTTTGCGTCTAAAAATGCCATTTTAAAACCGCATTTTGAGCCAATTTTGCGTCTAAAAATGCGTAAAATGCATTTTAGCCTAAAATGCATTTTAGCCAAAATTTTTGCCAATTTTGCGTCTAAAAATGCCATTTTTGTGCCTAAAAATGCCATTTTAAACCTGCCATTTTGCGTCTAAAAATGCCATTTTGGTTCTAAAACCATTTTTAAAAATGCCATTTTGCCTAAAAAAAAATGCCATTTTGCGTCTAAAATGCCATTTTGGCCTATTTAAAATGCCAAATTTTTTGCATAAAATGCCATTTTTGCGTCTAAAATGCCATTTTGTCTAAAATGCCATGCCATTTTGCGTCTAAAATGCCATTTTGCGTCTAAAATGCCATTTTGCGTCTAAAAATGCCATTTTTTGCGTCTAAAAATTTTGAGCCATTTTTGCGTCTAAAAATGCGTGTAAAAAAGCAATTTTGCGTCTAAAAATGCCATTTTGCGTCTAAAATGCCATTTTGCGTTAAAAATGCCATTTTGCGTCTAAAAATGCCATTTTGCGTCTAAAAATGCCCATTTTAATCTAAAATGCCATTTTGCGTCTAAAATGCCATTTTGCGTCTAAAATGCCATTTTATATCTAAAATGCCATTTTGCGTCTAAAATGCCATTTTGCCTAAAATGCCATTTTTGCGTCTAAAAATGCCATTTTGCGTCTAAAATGCCATTTTGCGTCTAAAAATGCATTTTGCATCTAAAAATGCCATTTTGCGTCTAAAATGCCATTTTGCGTCTAAAAATGCCATTTATTTTTGACCATTTTGCGTCTAAAATGCCATTTTAGGCGCGTCCATTTTGCGTCAAAAATGCCATTTTGCGTCTAAAATGCCATTTTGCCTAAAATGCCATTTTAAAAAAATGCCATTTTTGCATGCCATTAAAAATCGCGTAAATTCTAAAATGCCATATTAAAACCTCATTTTGCGGCCATTTTGCGATCTAAAATGCCATTTTGCGTCTAAAATGCCATTTTGCGTCTAAAACCATTTTGCGTCTAAAATGCCATTTTAGGCAACTGAATTTTGCGTCTAAAATGCCATTTTGAACCTAAATATTTTGAACCAATTTTGCGTCTAAAAATACGTGATTTTGCGATTAAAAATTTTGCGTCTAAAATGCCATTTTGTGCCCAAAACATGCCATTTTGGGTCTAAAACCGCATTTTGGCCTAATTTGCGTCTAAAATGCCATTTTGCATTAAAATGCCATTTTGCGTTAAATGCCATTTTGCGTCTAAAAATGCATTTTGATGCCTAAAACCGCGTTTTTCAATGCGTGCCATTAACGTCTAAAAATGCCATTTTGGGCCTATTTTGACTAAAAATGCCAATTTTGCGTCTAAAAATGCAAAAATTTTTGCCATTTTCGTCTAAAAATGCGCGATCTAAAATGCATTTTGGTCATTTTGCGTCTAATTTTGCGTCTATTTTGCAAAATGCCATGCCATAAAATGCCATTTTGCGTCTAAAAAATGCCATTTTGCGTCTAAAATGCCATTTTGATATTTTGAATTTTGCGTCTAAAAAAACGCATGCCATTTTGCGTCTAAAATGAAAATGCCATTTTGCGTCTAAAATTGCCCATTTTTAGCCTATTGCGTCTAAAATGCCATTTTGGCCTATTTTTTAGGCGTCTAAAATGCCAATTTTGGGCCTATTTTGCGTCTAAAATGCCATTTTTGCCTATTTTGCGTCTAAAATGCCATTTTGCGTCTAAAAATGCCATTTTTAATTTTGCGTCTAAAACCGTATTTTGAGCCAATTTCATTTTGCGTCTAAAATGCCATTTTGCGCCATTTTGTCTAAAAATGCCATTTTGGGCCTAGATTGCGTCTAAAATGCCATTTTGGTCTAAAAATGCCATTTTGGTCCTATTTGCGTCTAAAAATGCCATTTTTGGGCCTATTTTGCATCTAAAATGCCATTTTGGGCGCGTCTAAAATGCCATTTTGTGCCTAAAACCGCATTTTGAGCAAATTTAAAAATGCCATTTTTGGGTCTATTTTGGTCTAAAAATGCCATTTTGGTATTTTGCGTCTTTTGCGTCTAAAATGCCATTTTGCGTCTATTTTTGCGTCTAAAATATCTTTTGCTAAAATGTATTTTGCGTCTTTTGCGTCTAAAATGCCATTTTGCGTCTATTTTTGCGTCTAAAATATCTTTTGCTAAAATGCATTTTGTCAAAAATGTTTAAAATGCCATTTTGTCTAAAAATGCTAAAAATGCATTTTGCGTCTAAAATGCCATTTTGGCTAAAAATGCTAAAACCGCATTTTGAACCAATTTTGCGTCTAAAAATGCCATTTTTGCGTTCAAAATGCCATTTTGGGCCTAACCAATTTTTGCGTCTAAAAAATGCCATTTTAATTTTGCGTCTAATAATGCAATTTTTTGCGAATTTTGCTAAAAATGCCATTTTGCGTCTGGTGTTTTAAAATGCCATTTTTGCGTCTAAAATGCCATTTTGGAGATAATTTTGCGTCTAAAATGCCATTTTGGGCCCTAAAAACCGTTTGCGTCTAAAAATGCCATTTTGGCCCTATTTCGCGTCTAAAATGCCATTTTGCGTCTAAAATGCCATTTTTGCGTCTAAACATGCTATTTTTGCGTCTAAAATATCATTTTGCGTCTAAAATGCCATTTTGCGTCTAAAATGCCATTTTGCGTATAAAATGCCATTTTGCGTCTAAAATGCCATTTTGTGCCTAAAACCGCATTTTGACAATTTTGCGTCTAAAATGCCATTTTTATAAAACCGTATTTTGAACCAATTTTGCGTCTAAAATGCCATTTTGGGCCAATTTTGCGTCTAAAATGCCATTTTGCGTCTAAAATGACATTTGGAATTATTTGCGTCTAAAAATGCCATTTTTGCGTCTAAAAATGCCATTTTGCGTCTAAAATGCCATTTGGAGATAATTTTGCGTGTAAAATGCCATTTTGGCCTATTTGCGTCTAAAATGCCATTTTAATTTGGGCCTATTTCGCGTCTAAAATGCCATTTTGCGTCTAAAAATGCCATTTTGAGGCAGAAAACCGCATGTGCACATTTGCGTATAAACTACCATTTTGGGCCTAAAACCTCATTTTCGGCTAATTTTTGCGTGTAAAAATGTCATTTTTGGGCCTAACAACCGCATTTTGGGCCGATTTTGCGCCAAAAGCGCCTAAATACCCCATTTTAGATCCATTTTCGCGCCTAAAAACGGCATTTTTGAGCCGATTTTGCCTAAAACCCCAATATTTGGGCCTTAAAACAGCATTTTTTGCCCGATTTTTCGCCTGAAAACCGCATTTTCGGGCCGATGTTGGGCGTCCTAAATCCGCCGTAAAAATATGTACAACACCACTTGTTGTCGGTGAATTCCGCAATTGCTTAGTTGCCGGCCGAATAGTTGAATTTGGATTGGCAAAAAATTGCATTTTTTTTTGCTAATGAGAGCATTCAATCGTAGATTTCGTGTGTTCCTGTCCCTTCTCTCGCTGCCGTTTCGGTCTTTTTGGAATAGACCGGTTTCTGCCACTCGACGCATCTTCAGTACGCGAAGTCAATCACTTTCGGAATTTTTTTCTCGGTCCTCCTCACTTGTACTGTTTGTCATCGGAGAGTAGAAAAAGAAAAAAAAACCAACCGGCCCAAAACCGGTCTAGCGGAAGAGGAGACGGGAAACAGACGAAATCTACGCTGTATTCCAACCCCTCGCAGACCACAAAACAGGTCTGTTAAACTAATACTACGTTATTGAATGTAATAACCCGACAATATCACCGATCTATTAATTTTTATACTGAGATCTCACTCCAATTGTTCTTCTGGTGTTTGATTAGATATTTTAATTGGGCGAGAGAGAGTGAGAGTGGTTTTCATTCCACCGAACCAATTCCCTACAACAAGTACTATTATACACCGATTACTGTCTATTATCGCCCAGTTATTACAGCTCTATTGTCTGTACACGCGAGGGAAAGTCGCCGCCACCATTATTACCGGTTTCAAGTGTTAAGACGGGGAAATGCAAATTTTCTTTGGAGGGAAATTTCGCGAAGATTTCGCTTGTTTCTGTCTCCTGTAGCGCCGGTTCCGTCTTTTAATAGACCGGTTTCGGCCGCTCGCCGTCTTCAGTAGCGGTGTCACTCACTTTCGGCACTTTTTCGGGGGCATCCTCACTGCCCACTGTCACACTGTGTCACTTCTACTGTGCCGAAACCGGTCTAGGAAAAGGCCACCAAACCGTCAGTGACTAAACACCGGCGCTACTGAAGATGGGGCGAGCGGCCGAAACCGGTCTAGGAAAAGACCAAACCATCAGTGACTAACACCGGCGCTACTGAAGATGGGGCGAGCGGCCGAAACCGGTCTAGGAAAAGACCAAACCATCAGTGACTAACACCGGCGCTACTGAAGGTGGGGCGAGCGGCCGAAACCGGTCTTCACAGTCGTCTTCAGTAGCGTCGTTCAGTACAATCAAACAGTACAAACGGTCTGGCAGTTGTAATAATGTACATTGCAACCGCTGCAGTGATTATGCCCCCATCACCGATAAACGTCCAACGTGCCGACAAAAGTGACTACTGAAGATGGCGAGCGGCCGAAACCGGGGTCCGGCGAAAGGGACCGCGACCGCCGGCAGGAGGAGACTCAATTAAGTTGAATTTTGGCGAACTCGAGTGTCTCCGGTCCTGTATGCAACTTATGCAGAGTAAACGTTTGTATTTGTACAGAACGCCGGCCAGCGGAATTTCCACGACGACAACAACAACAAGAACAACAGACCGGTCGGCTAGATTCCGGGGAAATCGTCTTAATAAATACCGTGTAAGGCGCTTGAAAGATCCGACTTTCACCCAGAAACGGGATGGACTCCCGTCCGTCCCTGTCTTCTTCCGTCGTCCAAGAGTCCGTCTCTGCTCTTCCTGGACTCGGGCGACAGAAGGGGGTGAAAGCGGCCTACAGACAGCTCTGTCCGTAAACCGGTCCCTGAAAACCTGGTTGCTAGAGAACGTACGCGCCGCGCGTAACGACGTCACGTTACAGAGGGAAAAGAGACGGTCGGATATCTTTTTGAGCGAAAATCTGTAGGTCAATCGGCTATTTGGACGAGGACAAAAAGACTGAAATAATTAAAATTTTCTTTCAAATTGACTACACACTAAGAGAGTATACGGTTGGCAGCTGAGAGTGATTCTAATCGACGATATAGTACAACGCCCTTTTCTGCCGTAAACCTTTTCGTGATCGTAGTATCAATTATCCGTTTTTCGTAAAATCTACCCGTCTGAACGGGTGATAATCACTTGGAGCCGATGGAAAAGATGAGCCGAAGGAAACTAATCCTTTGGAATTAATAATTGTTGGCGAAAGCTTTTTTCGTTGAATGTCAGCCTCGGCACATCCCTTGGTCTTTTTCCAACAAAGTTGTCGTAAAATCCGTTATAATATTGTCCGTTTTAATTGGGGTATCACTTCGGTAGCGAACACAATTCGCCTCCTTCAACGTCAATGCTTATCTGGTTGAACCGAAAAAATTTGATTTTATATGCCGGTTTTTTTTGAAAAAACGGTCTATCGACTATGTTCCTCCACGATTCCTCCGATATTCGTGGATTTTCGGCAATATATCAATTCTTAAGGTCGAAAATTGCCGACTCTGTTCGGCGGGTAAAAAGGATCGATATCGAAGGGGTAGAGAACGATTTCGGGTTCGATATTTTTGTAAAAAGAAAATTCTGTTTTCGAAAGCGCCCGATAAATAGCGACGCGTCTAATACCGTTGTTACCGGGCAATTTTTGTTTAAGCCCAATTTCGATCTGAAAAAAACTGAGCTTATCGGACGTATATATATACAATATATAAAGTGTTTACAAAATAAAAATTGAAAAAATACACGGCGGTCAAGTGGCTGAAAGGAGCGTTGTTTCCGATGTCGATGAAAACATTTTTGTACACGAAAATTCCTACTTGGCGGTTTTTCAGCTTACGCCGAAGGTTCTGGTGGGTCCGCCGTCAAAGGGAAAGGAAATTAAAGGGAGGGGAGGGAAAAGGAAATTCAGGAGTTCAGGAACGCGTTCAGGAACCGATGTACGATATAGAAAGCCCGGAATAGAGCGCTACTGTCATTCTGTTTTCTTTCAAATTAACACTCTCGTCGACCACAAACCGAAGATAAAAGCGTCATCAGGAGCGGGATGTTGAGTGGTACAGTGCACTGGGAAGACAATGGCCCGACGGAGGAGAACAATGGGACGACGTCGTTGTTTGAACTGTTTCTAATTGCGGTGAAAATCTCAAAATTAAAGCAAGATTTGAAGATCTGCCACAATTCTTGCAGTAAAGTCGGCGTAACCCCATTAAAAAAAAAAAAAAAAATTTCTGACAGCCGATTTAGCTTTAGGGTCACTAGAAATTGAGTCGATCATCAATATTTGAGGCGAAATGCCGTTAAAAAAAAAATCCTCGAATTCTCCGCTGACCGAACGACGATAAAAGAGGGAAAGGGAGGGGAGAGGAGGAGGAGAGGAGGGAGAGGGAGGAGAGGAGGGAAGGAGAGAGAGAGAGAGAGAGAGAGAGAGAGAGAGAGAGAGAGGAGCACTCTGTCAGCGCCCAATGAAGAGAGGCCGGTGACCTCCGGAAGGTCATCTCATCCGGTCACCGCGAAGGTCACCGGCCGGCTGACGCTGATTTGGCGAAGGTCAGCTTTCACCTTTCACTCGGCCCCGAAAATAATCATCTACCGACAATTAGGCAATACGCGTACTTTCCTGGAATTTTCACGCTTTTCGAAAATATACACCGCAAAGATCTGGTAGTGATGACACTGTCGTGTCATTGTCGAAACATTATAGTTTTCTTTCGGTCGCTCGCCATCTTCAGTAGCGCGGTGTCAGTCACATTCTGCACTTTGGACGCTTTTCCAGCGAATTTAGTTGAATTTTGACTGGCGAAAAATTGCATTCAATCGTAGATTTCGTGCGTTTCTGTCTCCTCTCGCTGCCGGTTTTGGCTAGACCGGTATCGGCCGCTCGCCATCTTCAGTAGCGCGGTGTCAGTCACTGTCGTCACTTTGGACGCTTTTCCAGCGAATTTAGCCAATTTGGACTGGCGAAAAATTGCATTCAATCGTAGATTTCGTGCGTTTCTGTCTCCTCTCTCGCTGCCGGTACGGTCTTTTTGGCTAGACCGGTTTCGCGGCCGCTCGCCGTCTTCAGTAGCGCGGTGTCAGTCACTTTGGACGTCGTTCGGCCTATTTCAACCCCTGGCAGGCCAAAAAACAGGTCTGTTATAGACGATTATTCCGTTTGAAAACAGCGTACGGGAGAGGCCCATTAATTGCAGACGAAAAATACTATAAAAATATAGTAAAAATACTATAATTTTCTTCGACCTGTCGGTCTCACGCTTTCACGACGGCCGTTTTCTAAATCTAAAATCTTCTTCTGTTCAAACAATGGACGCATAAAAATCGTTCGGCTAATTGGAAATCCTCAACCGATGTTCGGTTCCCTGAGGAACTTCTTCTTCTGCGGAGGATTTCCGACGAAGAAGGTCCGTCCGGAAGCCCCGTAGGTGGAGGAGTATTGGGCCGAAATTCAATTTACAATTTACTCCAAGTACAAATACAAATATTCATATCCGTCCAATAAATATAAATGGAACATCGACAGAAAATTCCGGCCAACCGCCATTTCTACTATACATTTATATACTTAATTATTAAAAGTGCTTGAAATTTTTACAATATCAATGTTGTAAACGGGAAAATTTACATTAAAAAGACGACGACTCGGTACAACTTTTGATCGGTACGCGTATTCCTAGTGAATTTTATTTTTTTAAATTTTTTATTTTACGTCAAAACTACAGTGTTTTTTATACTCTTGACGGATTATACGTCGGTAAGTTTCGGGAATTTTCGCGAGGAAAGCTGTCGAATCGTGGGATTTCTGAAGGACTTTCGACGGGATGGAAAAGGGAAAAATATGTACTGATCGCGGAGAAAAAGTGCTGAAAAAAAGTGATTTGGGCGGCGCGTCACGAAAAAGCAATAAAACATTGACAATAAACGGACTGCAGCGAGATCGTTCAAAATGGAAAGTGCAATTACTGTATGATATTCAAGTTTCTTACAACTTGAATATTGCTGAAGAAGGTTGAGTATTTCTATGAGTATTTCTTGCTTGCGAAAAATCTATGTATTCCTGTATAGAAATTGGTGTATTTAGCAAAAGGGGCTTGAAAAATTGTTAATTTTCGTGTAAAAATTCATTACTAATTTAAAAAACGTTCTGGAAAAATTCTGAAAATTCCGAAAAATTTCTGAAAAATACGAAAAACTAAAAATCCTAAAAATTCCAGCAAAATCAGAAAAAAAACGAAAAATCACGTAAAATTCAGAGAAATTCCGAAAATTCAGAGAAATTCCGAAAAATTCTGTAAATATTAAAAATTGTTATTTCCCGCCTCAGTTAAAAAAAAAAACGAAAAATCACGTAAAATTCCGAGAAATTGTCAGGCACTTTGGACAGCGTGAAATTTGCCGTTGGCCTAATACAGATCTTAAAGTCCCGTCCGTCCTGGAAAAATTCTGGAAAAATTCCAGCAAAAATCCGAAAAAAAAACGAAAAATCACGTAAAATTCCGAGAAATTCCGACAAAATCACGTAAAATTCCGAAAATTCGAAAAAATCAGAAAAATCACGAGAAATTCCGACAAATTCCGAAAAATTCTGTAAATATTAAATAATTTTTATTTCCCGTTTAAAATTTTCTACATATATGATGATAAATCAAGCTTTCTGGCACGCTTCTTGCTACGAATTTTTTCATAGCATTCGTTACTAATCTAGAAAAAAGGTTCTGGAAAAATTCTGGAAAAATTCCGAAAAATTTCTGAAAATACGAAAAATCTAAAAAATTCCAGAAAAAATACGAAAAATCACGTAAAATTCCGAGAAATTGTCAGGCACTTTGGACAGCGCGAACTTTGCCTTTGGCCTAATACAGATCTTAGAGTCCCGTCCGTCCTGGAAAAATTCTGGAAAAATTCCGAAAAATTCAGCAAAATCGAAAAAAAACGAAAAATCCGTAAATTCAAACAAAATCACGTGAAATTCCGAAATTCGGAAAAATCAAAAAAATTCGAAAATTCAGCAAAATCAAAGAAAAAATCACATAAAATTCGAAATTCAAACAAAATCACGTAAAATTAAAACCGGAAAAAACCAATAAAATTCGAGAAATTCAGCAAAAATCAGAAAAATCACATAAAATTCCGAGAAATTCGAAAAATCCGAAAAAATCAGAAAAATCACAGAAATTCCGACAAATTCCGTAAATATTAAAAATTTTATTTTCCACCCTCATTTCCATTTACAATTTTCTACATATATGGTGATAAATCAAAATTTCTGGTACGCTTCTTGCTAGAATTTTTCATAGCAATTACAAACCCGGTGCTGTTCGACAAGAGCGTTTTTGTGTTTTCTTGTTTCGTTTTCAATCAATTTTTCAGTTAAACCTCTCTGGCATCTTCATTTCAGCTATATAGCGACTCCACTGAAGACGGCGGGCAGCCGAAACCGGTCTGGCAAAGGGCCGAACCCTCAGGCAACAGACAGGTATTCAAATCTAATTATTTCGACTCATTTCTTTTCCGCACACATATTGTGGAGATTTCTTTATATAGTACGAATTCCCGAAGACGCGCGTCCCGTACGTGTCCCCGGGCCAGGCCAGAAGGAGAGCAGTAAAGGAGTGGTGAGGTGGGTTGGGGAGTGGAGATAACCGGTCTAGAAGTGTATATAAGAGAGGCAGGAGAAAGTGACCTGTTCCACAGCATCCCGAGCTTTCGGCCTAACCAGAAGAACGGGAAGGGGAAAAGGATAAAATTTCCAGGATGAAGCCCACAACACTAGCGCTGGTCATCGCCCTCGTGAGTATTTATCACTTATAGACATTGAAAAAAGATTAGGGGTACCAAAAAGTAATCGACATTTTGACATTGGAATTCATTTTATTTTCGGCCAAAAAAAAGAAACTTTAATTATTAATCTACTATATATTTTCACCGATATTATCTATCGACTGCCACTTTTCCGGCAAATTTTCGATCCCACCCCCCCCTTCCACTCTTGAGGAAATCCTCAAGACACGAAATACATCATGACAGAAATCGTTACGAAATATTTTCATATTTCGCACAATTGATATTTTCATCGCTATCTACATACAGTTTTAGTTCGACCTGTCAAAGTTCTCAAATGCTGCCTGCGCTGTAGACCGGTCTAGAAATTCTATGAACGACGAGCGAATCTCTCCTTCTTCGTTGGTTTTGTGGTTTCTGTCGCCTCTCGCGCCGGGTTTTGTCGGCCGCTCGCCATCTTCAGTAGCGCCGTTGTCAGTCATCTTATCGAAATTTTCGATTACTTTTTGGGCACCTAATATATATATATAATTATATATTACAATATAACCTAATATCCTACAGTCTCTGGATCAATCAAATTTTCGATTTCCTCCCAAAATTCCTCAGACCGAAATACGTCTCATGAAATTGTCGATTACTTTTGGGTACATCTAATATAATTTTTCACCCGATATCGATATTTTACCAAATATTTATAGCTATTTTCGTCGTTGAAAAATATCTCAATCCTATAACGTTGTCTCAAGAGGATCGATATCAATTTTTCATTTTCGCATATACGGTTTATAATTGACGATTTTCGTCCCCGTTCTTTCGCTAAAATTCGCTAAAATTATTAAAAAAAAATGAGACCGGATTCTGGGCTACTGAAGACGGCGGCGTAGCGAAATCGGTCGCTCAACGGCTCCTATTATTAAACGTTTCTTTAATCGAACTTTTTCATACTGCACAATCAACACATAGGTGCAATTGATACACGTGTACATTTTTAGCTCTCTCATTAGGACGGTACGAAGGACTTGACAAGTCTCTGGATGCTTGGGATGTCTACGGGTGGGACCCCGTAGTCCGTGTCCGTTTAAGTATCACTTTATATATTGTCAGTTTGTCGAATATACCGCGTCATTGTCAATTTTATATTCAAAATTTCAGCCCGTTTTCAGTGTGTCACTTGTTCTGTCATTCCGACCCCTGGAAGACCGCACAAAACCGGTCTATAGAAAGACCGGACCCGTCTGTTCCATCTGTCTCCTCTCGCTGGTTTGGTCTTTCGCTAGACCGGTTTTCGTGGCCGTTCGCCATCTTCAGTAGCGCGCTGTCAGTAAGTCACTATCGGCATTGTATACTTTTCAGGGGCATCCCTCACTGCCACTTTACTCGTTCCGACTCCTGGAAGACCGCACAAAACCGGTCTGAAGTAGACCGGCAGAGAAGGATACAGAAGAGAACATGACCTGGAGCTGCATCTTCAGTAGCGTTGTTCAGTACGTGGTGACGGTGGGCAGTGAGGATGCCCCAAAAAAAACATCCAAAGTGTGACGGTGACTGACACAGCGCTGAAGATGGCGAGGCGGCCGACAAACCGGTCAGCAAAAGACCAAACCTACGAGAGGTGACAGAAGCATACGAACCTACAGTATCACATTAATTATGCGGTAATTATTTTCGGTGAAACTCCTCGCGCAAAAACCCCTTTTTTCGGACCCCACAACCGAGTATATTTTTAAATATTCCACTTTTTATAATTTTTCTGTTAAAACACTGTCAGGTCAGACCACTTTCCTTTTTCCTTTTAAGAGAACGTTGTGGATTGGGACGATGGGTTGTACCTGGTACGGGGCCAGGTCTTTTTGTGGATTTTGTCTGGAATTTTGTGGATATTTCTGAGTTTGGTCTCTAGTTTCAGTCTTGAAAACTTTATGTCTGGATTCCATGTCGGTCTTCTGTCTATATCTATGTATGGGGGCGCGGGTATTTAACCCTATCCTTCAGTTTGGTGGGGGATGATTCTATAGAGTTTTCTTCGGTGTACATTGAAAATTATGCTCCTGAGGGTTATGCAAAGTTATGTAAATGTTTCCTGTTGTACAGTGCCTTACTTGGGGCAGGTGCTTCAGAGCCGGAGGGACAGCGGGCCAACAATCAGAGCCCTTCACCGACCACAACGTCTTCGGTCGAAGGCGATTCCAGGAGTCCTCAGTCGAAGGACAAAGAAGAAGACCGAGAAGAGGCGCCCGCCCACGGACCGCCGTCCTCGAGGCAAACCTCCTCTACCAACAGCCCTACAAGCACCAGCAGCAGTACGCACGGCTGCAACAGGCGGCGAAACAGACCCTAACCGCCGACTACCCTACAGGCTGATGTACGACGCCCAACCGCTGAAGCAGTCGCATCCCCTTCAGTACGCCCTCCAACCGCCCCTACAGACGCCCCAATGCTGCTGCTCATACCCCTCCAGCACTTGTGTTCCTCTCCACTTACCCACCAGCCCTTGGTCTACCCCAGCCGTTCTACCAGCCGGCCCATTTCTACCAACAACCCCCAACCGGCCCAATTCTACAACCAGCCCCAGCCAGCGGCCTTCTACTATCCACAGAAGGCCCAACAGGCCCAGTACACGGGCGCCGCCGCCGTACAGCATCCTGAGGGCGCTTCTTCGCCAGCCAAGAACTCGGCCGTACTCGCCGGCGAACAGTACGTCAAGGGTTAGACACTTTCAACCCCCCAAAAAAGTCTTCCTCCATTATTATTATTACCATTTCCAATAATCGAACTAATGTCACGATAATAATACGTCGGCCCCAATCGTCTAGGAAACATCCGATAACCGATCTATTTTATTATTTTTTTATTAACACTCATAAAAGTCCGACCTATAAATTGAGAGTAGCACGCAATAATATACTACTAACCGTTCGAAAGCGTCCGACATATTTATGTATGTATGTATTAATTTAGTTTGGTCAGTGTACATAATCGTTGTATATAGGAAATTTTGTTGTTGTCCTGTTGTTATATTGTAAAATAAAAATTGTTGAGGTTTTATAAAAAGACAGAAGAAACCAATTTTTTTTTTTACTTTCCTAAAAATTACGTTCGTACAGGTAATATATATATATATATATATATATATATATATATATATATATACTTCCGAGCCGAAGAGTTGATGACCAGGATCTGAAAAAACTTTTTTACAAAAAGAAAGCGTAAACGAAAGAAAATCTGTAAGAAGATCGCGTAGGATCGCGTTTCTCTACAAATATAGATTGTAAATCGAAAAATATTGTACGGTATATATATATATATATATATATATATATATATATATATATATATATATATATTGACCGATATTATCGACAAATTTTTAAATTCCCCTCTCCTGAAGAACTCCGCAAGACCGAAATACATCTTATCTTAACGAAAAAAAGAAAAAAGTCCACGTTGGGACATTACACTTTCTGGTAGAAGAGATTGAAAAAAATCTGTGGGTCGTTGAGAAAAAATGATTGAAAAATCAGGTGGCGCCCGGTGAAAGCGGAAATGGCCAAACCGCCGACCCGTTTTCCGGTACTACTTTCACTTTCCGTCGGCGCCCCCTACCCCAAGTGAGGTGGAAGAATCGCTTTGTCGGCTCTCCATTGAAGACAACTTATGATTTTCTCAATTTCGAAAATAGCCACCCGCGTCCTTCTCTCTTTCTCTTAAAGATTAGAAACTTTCACCGAATGAAAGCAATTTGTGATCAATTCGAAAACTATTTTTGATTAACTCGTCGGACCAATATAAGGGACGACGGGGCGATCATCGACGTCTTCGCCTCTCCGTAATCCCATGCTAGTGACTTTTTGACTTTGGAATTTCGCCGAAAAGAAACTTAATTATTAATCTACTATATTGGTAGATATATATTGTTGGAAAAACATCCAAAGATGGGGCGAGCGGCCGAGAAACCGGTCTCTAGCAAAAGACCACTGATGTCCGGCCAGTATAGACAATAGTGGGGAACAATTTGTTTGTTTCTGTCTCCTCTCGCTGGTCTGGTCTTTCGCTGAACCGGTTTTCTGGGA
Organism: Lethocerus indicus; assembly: GCA_019843655.1. Classification (NCBI taxonomy): domain Eukaryota; kingdom Metazoa; phylum Arthropoda; class Insecta; order Hemiptera; family Belostomatidae; genus Lethocerus; species Lethocerus indicus. The sequence continues at coordinate 1,048,915 of JACDQD010000009.1, read as the reverse complement.
GCTGGTGAAGATGGGGACAGCGGCCGACAAACCAGTCTGTAGCAAAGACCACTGATGTACGGCCAGTATAGACAACAGTGGGAACAATTTGTGTCTGTCTCCTCTCGCTGGTCTGGTCTTTCCTTTAGACCGGTTTCTGAAGACAACCAGCGTCTGAAGATGGGGGCGAGCGGCCGACAAACCGGTCTCTAGCAAAAGACCACTGATGTACGGCCAGTATAGACAACAGTGGGGAACAATTTGTGTTTCTGTCTCCTCTCGCTGGTCTGGTCTTTCGCTAGACCGGTTTTCTGAAGACAGCTAGTGAAGATGGGGACGAGCGGCCGACAAACCGGTCTCTAGCAAAAGACCACTGATGTACGACCAGTATAGACAACAGTGGGGAACAATTTGTGTTTCTGTCTCCTCTCGCTGGTCTGGTCTTTCGCTAGACCGGTTTTCTGAAGACCGCCAGTGAAGATGGGGCGAGCGGCCGACAAACCGGTCTCTAGCAAAAGACCAAACCAGAGAATCGACACTATCGATCGATACAATCGAGAGCACTGTTGTAAGGGGTAAATTTCTAAGGGTGTTTTTTCAAAAACCTATACGGTAGTCCGAAATGCGTCTTATCAAATCAATCGAAGTGATTTCGGCGCCGCTACTGAAGACGGCGAGAGGCCGAAAAACCCCCGGTCCAGCAAGAAGAGTTTTTCAAAAACCCATACGGCAGTGTAACACTTTTCCGTCAGTGACAGAACCGCTGTAGTAACATTAGGTCCGCGGTGATAATTTTACTAATTGAATATATTAGGGGGTACCAAAAGTAATCGACATTTTGAGTTTGGAATTCATTTTATTTCACTAACAAAAGAAACTTTAATTATTAATCTACTATATATAAACCGATATTATCGACAACTCTTTGCCAATTTTCCGGCAAATTTTCGATTCCCCTCTCTTGAGGAACTCCTCAAGACCGAAATACATCTTATCAAATTTTGGGTACACCTGATATTTGAAGTGACAAAAAAATTACTCAATGAATTGGAAAAAGGTAGAATTTTCTTGGTGAGAATTGAATTCGACTTCGAAAATAGTTGAATTTGAATTGGGCAAATTGACCTGTATGTTCTTAAGGGGAAGTTCGACTTCCCCTTGGAAATTTGTCTAAATAGTCTAACAGACTCGTTTTGTGGTCTGCGAGTTTGAAATACCGTAGATTTCGTGTGTCTCCTCTCTCTGCCGCCTTCGGCCTTTTCCTTCGCCGTCTTCAGTAGTCACTTTGGATGTTTTTTTTCAGGGCATCCTCACTGCACTGTCACTTGTACTTCTCAGTAAGTGACTGACACAGCGCTACTGAAGAGCGGCCAGCTCAGTCTGCGAAAGACCGAAACAGCGAAATCTACGGTCTGGTATTTGATTCGCCATCCTGTTTTGTAATTTCGTTCAGAACTGAAACTCATCCCCCACCTGTCTCCTCTCTTCGGTTCACTCTAGACCGGTTTCGGCCTCTCGCCATCTTCAGTAGCCACTTTTGATGTGTTCTGTTTTCTATTTGATGACTGCGAGGATGCCCCCCCTCCCACGGAAAACATCCAAAGTGGCAAAGTGAAGTGACTGACACCGCGCTACTGAAGACGGCGAACGGCCGAAACCAGGTTCTGGCGAAGACCGAATACAGTGAATACTGCACTATTTACTGTGTCCAGTGTGTATGTGTGTGTGTGTGTGTGTGTGTGTGTGTGTGTGTGTGTGAAAGTTTTGCTCTCAATCTGAACCTCTGTGTGGACCATTCCCGCTTTCTCGACTTAACATTAACCCTTAACTGACAGATTTTTGAAAATAAAACAATTTTTTATGTAAAAACACTTTAGAACATTGTCTCGGCGAAAAAATTTATTTTAATTTCGGATTTTGATCCACTCTGCAGAAAAGAACCGAATATCGCAATGTTGCACAATTTGAATCGCTATTTCGACAAAAAAAACATATTTTTATCGGTAAAAATATTCATTTATACTTTTATAACGGAAATAATGATAATAATAGTATTTATTTAAAAAATTATTCGAAATTTTTCTATCGCGCGTAAATTTTCCTTCGCCATCCCTTTTAGCACAACACAATATCTTACTGGGAGCATTTTTTTTTTCATATTTTATTCTCGAATAAATAAGCGTTACGGCCTACAATCCTACGTAAACGATGAATATAGATAAAACGATTTTTTTTCACAGTTTGGCCGAATTAACTCCCTCAGGGCACAAGTTAAAGGGGATTAATAGTTATTGGAATTGGCGGGGTATGGATATAGGGGTTGTAATAATAGCGCCGATTGAAACTCTCAGTTTTAAACGTAATACAAACAGTTGTATTGTACATGGTTGGTAACAGATTTAAAAAGAAAAAAAACAAACAAAAAAACCGTCAGTTGCCGCAGGGTCGGTTCGAAGAAGACGATGGTACCCGGATGGCCGGCCGTTTAGCGTCCCCACGGTCCTGACGGTATGTGGCCCACCAACTTGGGTACGATGTGGTGGCCGAGGGCGGCGCTGGCGGCCGCAGCCTTCGCGGCCGACTTCTTTATGGCTTCGGCAGCCGCCTCCGACCTCTGCAGTCGTGAAGACGAAGAAGAAGAAGAAGAAGAAGAAGAGGAGGAAAAAGAAGAAACAGAAACTTTAGCGCTGAGAGATCAGTTGGACAGAGGACAGGGAAGTTGAACGGTGGGGTAGGAAATGGTCGGTGCGGTAGGAAATAGTTGAATTTGAATTGCATTTTTTGCCGGTGACTAACAGAGCGCTACTGAAGATGGCGCGCGGCCGAAACCGGCGGCTAGAGGAGACACAGTAAATCCGCGGTATTCCAACCCCTCGCTGACCACAAAACTCGTCCAGCATTACTTGGAAATCGGATGAATTTGAATCGGTGAAAAAGCCTCAAATTGATTCGAATTTCGGGCAAAATAAAGTTGATTCGGGTTGTTCGAAAAGCTCAACTATCTTTGAAATAATTCGACTCCTCTTGGAAAAGTTAAATTCTCGTTGAATGGACAAAATTTTTCATATCGAAATATTAGGCCTACCACAAAAGTAATGGACAATTTGATAATTGATTGTTATTCTGGTCTTGAGGAGTTCCTCAAGAGAGGCGGGAATCGAAAATTTGCCGGAAAAGTGGCAGTTGGAGAGTTGTCTCTTTTTTAGCCAAATAAAATTAATTCCAAACTCAAAGTGTCGATCACTTTCGGTTACCTCCTATAATAGTTTGAATTAGCGAAATTTCAAGTGTGGACGTATCGGCATTTCTGGTCAAGATTGAATAATTGAGGGAATAAAAGAATCAATCCTGTCTCGGGATCGATTAATCTGGCGGAGAAATGAATCTACGATTCGATATATAACCTGTAGGTGAGGTAAAATTTCGTATGGAAATACAACTAAGTAATTGCGGACAACAAGTATTTTTTTAGTACATCTTCGGCACAGATAAGATTCTTCGATACGTTATTATTTAGGTCCTTTTCTGAAACGTTCGGTATCAAAATTATATCGACCATTTCCAGTTTTTTTTATCGTCGCAAAGCTGTTTAATGCCTCGATGGCCTCAAAAGGACGGCATTTTTCGGGGGGGATTTTTCCACTAAAAGACGAGGAACCAGAGGAGGTTCCGGTGGAGGTCGATGATGACCGAATAAAGGCCGGCGAAGGGCATCGCTGAAAAGCTGTATCTCGTTGTAGCCGATGGCGTTGTACATAGTTTCTAAGTACGTCAACATCTTCGGCACGGATAAGATTCTTCGATACTTTATTATTTGGTCCTTTCTGGGAGGGGGGTTTCGTTGAAGACGAGGAGCGACGAGGAGTCCAACACTGCCTAATTTTAGTCAGGAATTCCGTCTAGACGAGGAGCGCTTCCGTGGAGGTCGATGATGACCGAATAAAGGCCGTAGTCCAACACTGGGACATTGCGGAAGAGCTGAATCTATCTTATACCTGCATTCGATACCGTCTACGTCTTATCTGTGCAATGATGTTGACGTACTTAAAAGTATGTACAACGCTACTTGTTTGTTGGTGAATTCCGCAATTACTTATATATATATATATATATATATGGTACTTGCCTGTAGGGCTGCGGCAGCGGCTGCGGCCGCTTCGGAGCGCTGCGCTGCGCTAGCTGCGGCCGCCTGAGCTTCCTGCCTGTGCAGTGCAGACAGGGCCGCCTGCTGTCGCTGTATGGCGGCGGCGGTGGCGGCGGCGGCCTCGGAACGCTGTATGGCGGCGGCCGCTGCCGCCTCCTTGGCGGCGGCCACCCTCTGCTGGACGAGCACCGAGTCCTTGGCCGCTTGGACGCGCTGTTGGGCCGCGGCGGCCGCAGCCGACGCCTCCTTCGCGGCCGTCAGCGCGGACGCCACTTCGGCGGCGTTGATGGCCGCGGCTCCGGTCAGCGCGATGGTGTGGGCGGCCGCCTGGAGATCGAATTTGAAAATTACAGTAAGAAAATAAACCCAGTTAAACCTCTACTCCGTCCGTCCGACGACGGCGTCCGTCCCTCAAGGTAGTGTCCTACGTCCACTGCCAATGCACAATATATGAGGCCGTTCATTTTCAAAGTGGCCCAACTCAATTTTTCAATTTTTTCCGCTTTTCAACACTCAATTTCAACAATCGAAACGTGCAGTTTGAAAGTGGCCCAACTCAATTCTGATAAGAAAACTTAATAATTGCCACCATTTTAATAGGAACTATAAATTCAACAGCCTCAGATACACTCGAGCGGTACGACTCATTAGTATCCTATACGTATTTTTTTTGTAAATTGATTGAAACGAAAACCCTTAAATATCCCGATTTGAGGATAAATAAACGGCTCATATACCTCCGATATACCTGAATATCCTTCGACAGCCCGATGACACGTGCCTCCTCACCTCCGACCGAAATCCTCCGAGAGCACCTTTCCGAAAATCGGCCTATAACCGACCGAAAAGAACGGATCTGGATCGTTCAATTTTGAGACCTCTTTTGAAAAAGGTCATCAAACTTAATCCGACATGCCATCATACAGAGATTCACCGGTAAAATGCGGGTATGGATCCAGGCCTCAACATTAACGCCTCCTCACCATTAACGACTTGAGGCTACTTTCTGTAGGGCGGTAAACGAGTTTTTGGTGGATTGGTCAAAAAGTGGCTCGTTGGAAAGTGCGAGAGCTACGGTCTATTCGTCATTGGACAGGACACAGTCGGTCACTGTCGTATTTTGTCCATCGTGCGCTTTCGGCTGATGGATTTTCATCGAAATCGAAAACTTTCGGAACCGAATTCGGCTCGAAGACCATTGATGTTCGACCGCTAGACAACAGGGAGAGGAAGACCGGTTGGAATGCAAGTGAAACGAACGGACGGCGCCAAAGGCGGTCATCCTTCAGAGATTTTAATGGTACGTTTTCCTACTGAAACACGAGCCGGGTTTTACAAGGCGTTCCGGTTCCTGTAGGATCGCCTAATAATGTGGAGGGTGGGGCCTAATTGGTACCGGGGAGGATCCAGTATTACCTTAGAGAGGGCTATTTCTGGGCGGTGGGGCGACTGGCCCCGGCTCGTTGAGCGGGAAGTTGGAGGCCGGCGACGTGAAGTCGGCCCACGGCCCGACGGAGGTCCCGCCCAGGGTGCCGCCGGAGAGGGGGCCCAAGGACCAGCAGAAGCAGCAGCGGCCGCGGCGGCTGCAGCGGCGGCGGCGGCGGCGGCTGTGGCCCCCGCCCAGGGGTCCGTTCCTGCGGGAGCCCAAGGGCCGCCCAAACCCAGAAGGCCGCGCTTCTTCACATCGACGGCCGCCAGGGCCAAGCTCGCGGCGCAGAGCACAATCTGAAAACCAGAAGATATCAGCGACGGATTTCCCGTGCTTCAGCCTCCTCTTCAGCTCGCCGCATCTTCAGTAGCGGTGTCAGTCATTTTCGGGCACCATCACACGCACAGTGTTTGTCACCGAATACAAAACGGAACATCAAAAGTGACTGACAGCGCGCTGCGGAAGAACGAACGCGGCCGCTCGCCGCATCTTCAGTAGCGGTGTCAGTCACTTTTGGACGTTTTTCGGGCACCATCACACGCACAGTGTTTGTCACCGAATGGAAAACGGAACATCAAAAGTGACTGACAGCGCGCTGCTGAAGATGGCGCGCGGCCGAAACCGGTCTAGCGGAAGAACGAACGCGGCCGCTCGCCGCATCTTCAGTAGCGGTGTCAGTCACTTTTGGACGTTTTTCGGGCACCATCACACGTACAAAATGTCAAAAGTGATTAACACCGCTACTGAAAATGTGGCGTAACGACCGACCGAACCGGTGAGAGGAGACAGAGGAACACGAAATCTACAAACCTCGCAGACCACAAAACGGGTCCGTTAGACTATTTAGACCAATTTCCAAGGGAAGTCGAACTTTTCCTTAAGAACATACAGTCAATTTGCCTAATTCAAATTCAACTATTTTCGTCGAATTCAATGAAAATTCTACCTTTTCCATTCATGTTCATCTATTTTTACTTCAAATATCAGGTGTACCCAAAATTTGATAAGATGTATTTCGGTCTTGAGGAGTTCCTCAAGAGAGGGGAATCGAAAATTTGCCTGAAAATTGGCAAAGAGTTGTTGATAATATCGGTTTATATATAGTAGATTAATAATTAAAGTTTCTTTTGTTAGTGAAATAAAATGAATTCCAAACTCAAAATGTCGATTACTTTTCGGTACCCCCTAATATATTCAATTAGTGAAATTATCACCGCGGACCTAATGTTACTGCAGCGGTTCTGTCACTGACGGAAAAGTGTTACACTGCCGCATGGGTTTTTGAAAACCGGTCTTGCTGGACCGGGGTTTTGGGCCCTCGCCGTCTTCAGTAGCGGCGCCGAAATCACTTTTGATTTGATAAGACGCATTTCGGGCACCATCACACGCATAGTGTTTGTCACCGAAAACACCCTGGAAATTTACGGAACAGTGCTCTCGATTGTATCGATCGAAGTGATTCTCTGGTTTGGTCTATCGAAAGACCGGCGGCCGGTCTCGAGGCCGCTCGCCGCATCTTCAGCAGCGGCATTGGTCACTTTTCAGAAATTAGAACCGACTGAGGACGCCCCCGAAAACGTCCAAAATGTCAAAAGTGATTAACACATTGCCTACTGGTCCGTACATCAGTGGTCTTCTGCTAGAGACCGACTTGTCGGCCGCTCGCCATCTTCAGCACGTGGGGGCTTTGGATGTTTTTCGCCGCTACTGAAGATGCGGCGAGAGGCCGAGAAACCGGTCTCTAGCAAAAGGTCCGGCACCGAGAGGAGTCAGAAACACGGTATTCCAACCGCTCGTTATGTATACTGAAGACGGCGAGCGGTCGAAAACCGGCCGGACGACAAAAAGTTTTCTTCAAGTTTGAAATATACCGCTTACCAAAGTCTTCAAGGGCTGCATGGTCGGTTGTGTTGGTTCTTCGACTTCTTCTTCTTCCTTCTCGAGAGGACGACAGAGGAATGGTGTCCTGTCCGGCCATCCGGCCTCCTTTTATACGACCGGCGGTACCGAAATTACAAATTGTCCTTAGAAAAAAAAAATAGGAAAAATAAAATTAGAAATTAATCTTTTTTCATTGCGCAATTACAATTACGCCAGTTGGTGAGCGATCGGGACGTCAGATGGTACCGACCGCTCCCATTAAACGAAGAATTCTTTTACTTTCTACTGGACAGATTTCGGACAGACCGTTTTCGAGGAAATGGAGACGGGGTCTTCCTCCTCTTCACTCTTGCGTAACATCGTCCTTCGGCGATTGGAAAAAAAAAGGACTCTCGGCCATAAATCGCCAACCTGCCAACGCATCCAATCCTGGACTCCATATCGAAGTCGAAACACTTTTCGGATTATTTGCGCTTAATTAATTAAGCGCGGACTTGATAAACCAATCTGGGATTTGGGATACCGCCCCCCCCCACAGTTAGAAAAACTAGACCGGTATCGGATGTATTCGTTTTTAAACTCTATTTTGTCTGGTACAATCGACAGTGCGCGATCGATTCAAGTATTGTCCCGAGAGACGGTTCACGAAATGAAATGAAATTCGTGATTATAGATTTAAGTTTTATCGTGAACAGTGCGATTGGAAACCAACTCTTTTGAAATAGCGTTTTTCCCTCACCTCTCGCCGGTCCGGTCTTCTGCTAGACCGGTTTTCTCGTCTTCCGAATAGGGATCGGAATGAATGGACAAGTTGGGACGAACTGAATTCCCCAGCAACACAATAACGGTGACAGTGAGGACGTCCCAAGTGACAAAAGTTGTTCGGTCTTTCCGCCAGACCGGTTTCGGCCGTTCGCCGTCTTCAGCAGCTTGACGCACAGTACAATTGACGCAGTGTGGATGCCCCCGAAAGACGTCCAAAGTGCCGACAGTGACTGAAACACCGCTACTGAAGACGCGGCCGAAACCGGTCTGGCGGAAGACCGAAAAACCACCGGCGAGAGGTGACAGGAACACAGGAAATCTACGGTATAATAGATTCATTATAATGTAGTCATAGATTTCGTGTGTCTCCTCTCGCCGGTTCGGCCGTTCGCCATCTTCAGTAGCGCGGTGTCGGTCACTTTTCGACAATACAAGTGACGCAGTGTGACAGTGCATGCCCCCCGAAAGACATCCAAAGTGCCGACAGTGACTGACACGCCGCTACTGAAGACGGCGAACGGCCGAAACCGGTCTGGTGAACGGCCGAACCGCCGGAAGCGAGAGGAGACAGAAACACAACAATTCCACAATAATGTTTCTATTTTGATGATAACACGAAATCTGCGGTATTCCAAAGATGAAATACCTCTATATTCAAATTACCCAAAATTTACGTCCAAATCGCATAATCGATAACAAACTAAAATCGGATAAATTTTGAGGTTTTCCGTGAACAGCATCGGGCACTTTATTAATTTATTATTAAACCTTAAATTTTCAGTCTATTTAAGCTAAAAATTTGAATCCAAAGTCATCCATCTACTTTCGACCACTTTTTGATTCCGAAAATTGGACAGCCCGCATTCAAATTATCGAGATTGAACAAGTAATTGATATCGACTGAAATATAAAAGGTAGTTTGTAATTTTCCCCCATATTTCCGCTCAATTTATGCAAAACCGATTGTTTTATTGAGGGGAAAATAAATTTTGTCGCTCTACACTGAAAGTGAAAGGCGGAATTGAAGTAACAATTGAAGGGCATAACGTCCCGGGAAGATTCTTTCAAATCATAGTTATTGTTTTTTATTACAATTCTATAATTACTAGTTTTTTTTCCCCTATTATTGTCACCTACCTGTAATTAATTCTGCGTGGGGAAATCACTCCAACAATCAGAAATCCTTCTTACGCCACAACTTACACCGTTTAACCGGTTTGTAAATAAATCATTATTCTTCGATTTACTTATCAACATCTGGACAATTGTGTACGAAAATGTATCGATGTATTGCAAACCTTTTTGTACAGATTTCGGTGCTAATTTTCATGGGGTTAAATTTGAGGTTTTATATATATATATATATATATATATATATATATATATATATATAAATTGCATTCACACACACACATAAGGAATAAACTGAAATGATATTTATTGAAAAAAAAAGTATTCTATTTTGACTACATACACCGGGGAATAAAAATGTTTGAGCCCCCCCCCCCAGATAATATATATATCATGAATTTTATATATTAATCACATTTTATATTAGTTAATATATTAAAATATACATCCTGTTCTTGACGGAGAAAACTATAGACAACTGAGATATAGTTAGAAACAGATATATATATATATTTAACTATATCTATAGTTATAGATATTATCTATAGTCTTCAGGTGGTATCATCGCTGTCTCCTCCATCATCATCATCATCGTCGTCCCTCGTCTTCATCTTCACCGTTGGAGGAGGAGGAGCACGCCGCGTCGACTCCGTCCTTCCTCCTCCTCTTCTTCTTCTTCTTCTCCCCCCGACTCCTGAATACCTGCTTGAGTATTGTCGGCGTCCTCAGCGACCTCGATTTGGCCGCCGCCATTATCCTGTCCACTTCAGGGTCGGCGCAATCGGTCATGATGAGAGGCGCGGTGCGGATGCGGCCGTATCCTTCCGTTGCCCTTCTTCGTCCTACCGCCCTTCCAGTCTTTCGACACCCTCTGCACCAGCTGTTTTCTGTGTGACGACCAAAAAAAAAAAAAAAAATATAATATACCTGTTTTGTGGTCCTCGATGGGTTGGAATACTGTAGGGGTTCGCGACGTTTCTGTCTCCTCTCGCCGCTGTTTGGTCTTTCGCTAGTCTTCCGCATCTTCAGTAGCGGTGATAGCGCTTTGGATGTCTTTCGTGGGGCATCCTCACTGCACTGTACTCCTCGACAGTACAGTGAGGATGGCCCGAAAAACATCCAAAGCGCTAGTACAACGTCGCGACCCATCCGCAATGCGTTAATTACGTGTATTTTACACTAAACGGGTAACGCGAATGACAACTTCCGGTCGTAGAAATGCACTTTAGCTTGTGTTCTGAGCGGTAAACAGCCGGCTGTCGTGCCGTAATTACCTGTTGGCCGGCCGGTCCTCGACAACGGACTTGTGGTCGGTGGTGTAGCCGCCGGCGGGGTCATTGACGCCGAAGACATGACCGAATATGGCTGTCGGCGGTGTCTGCCTTCCGCAGATGTCGTCCAGCGCAACACTTCTTCGCCGAGTTCAGCACAGCTCCCGGTGAAATCGCCTGGTGAAATAGACACGCGTTATAGAGTCTCATCGTAATTATAAGTCCATCGAGAGCTCGAATAAGTTCGGAGAATACGTGAAGAAACCACGCACAAGACGGTACAAGGGTAAGACTTTCCACGACCGTTCAATATTTTATTGTAGATTTCGCGCCGTGGTTTTTACTAGACCGGTTTCTGCCAATACTGACTAACACCGCTAGTCGTGGCCGAAAAACTCCAGCGAAAGACCAAACCGGGGAGACAGAAACGCGCGGAATCTACGGTATTCCAACCACTCGCAGACCAAAAAACAGGTACGTTAAACTAGCATTCAATCATTTCCAAGTCAATTTGAACCATCACGAAAAAAAAATTCGACTATTTTCCAAACCAAAATTCGACTACTCGCATTCAGTTTCAACCCTATCGAAGAAAATTTAACCGTTTTCCTATCTATTCTATTCACTAAGTAAAATTTAGTGTTTTCATAGAAAATACAATATTTGGCCAATGAGCATTCAATTTTTTTGTAAATCGGCTCGATATTCAATATTTTTCGTAAGTCCCGCGGTTCATTTTTCACAAAATTGAGAAGTGGGAATAAAATTCGGCCGATTGTCGGTCAACTCGGATGTAAACGTGGGAGAACTCGAGGCGCGTAAAACTGCGATTTTTACCTAAAATTTACAAAAATGCACCGACGACTCACCCGGTTACCCTCCAGCGACAGCCACGATATGTCGAACCCTTCGAAAATATTGCCCTTGGTATTTACAGCGTTGTCGTGTTCGGAATCGTTTTTCTTCTCATCGAACTCGTCTCCGTCATCATCATCATTACGCGAACCTAAAAGAACCGGAAATAATATATAAATAACAATATTTTGAGTAATCAGTAATGGTTAAACATGGCAAATTCAAAAATAAAAACAATGGCAAGATATATATATATATATACACACACACACACACACACACACACACTTTGTATGTATATATTTTTATTCACTTATACAGTACAATTTACATATGTGGCAGTTATGAGCTTAGAAGAATACATCTATCTATCTATATATACACACACACACACACACACACACACACACACACATATTTATATATATATATATATATATATATATATATATATATATATATATATATATTGGACCGTTGAGAGAAACGCTCAAAACCCATAAGATCCTGCACAGTTGCTTCATTTCACGTTATAAAATGCGTTATAATTGCAAAAAGATTCTGATTCGGTAACCATGCGCCTGCATAAAATGTCTTTTGAAGAAAAAACAAAGTACAAACATCGCGAACCTAATGTATATCCATATATATATTAAATTACAGCCAGTATCTAAATTCATAAGTGACAGTGTGAGGATGCCCAAAAACATCCAAAGTGCTAACAGTGACTGACACAGCGCTACTGAAGATGGCGAGCGGCCGAAACCCCCCGGTCTAGCAAAAGACCAAACCGGCAGCGAGAGGAGACAGAAACATCATGAACCAACAGTATTCCAACCCCTCGCAGACCACAAAACAGGTATATTAAATAAGTTTACCCTTTGCGGCAGTTTTGCCTTTAGCCGGTGCTTTTCTCCGCTTCTTCTCCGCGTCTGTCTTGGACGCCGTCGACTCTTGGCCGCTGTCGGCCTTCTTCTTGGCGCCGGCTCCCGATTTCGGTTCGGCGCTCTTCGTTTTCGTTTTTGAAGCCGAACTATTCTGTCCCCTCGGCTTCGAAGGCTCGACGAAAGGTTCCGTCGTCGACGTCTTGGAAGTGTTCTGCGCTTTCGCTTTTGGACCACTTCTCGATTTCTGTTCGTTCTTCGAATTCGTTTTCGGCTCCGTCTTCGGTTTCGAATCCTTTTTGTTCTGCGCTTGTTGTTGATTATCAGGATTTTTTTTCGGTCGTCCTCTCTTCGACTCCTTCATCACTTTTTTCTCCGGTTCTTCTACTTCCTCTTCTTCTTCTTCTTCCGTCACTCGGGCGATTTCCGTCCGCGACCTCCTTTTACTCGGCTTCTTTTCCTGATAAACAGTAAAAAGAAAAAATTAATACCCGTTTTTATAAACTTAACGTGCGGAAAATCGAAAAACTGCCCAATTGGCCAAGTTAATGCAGAGATTACCGTTAAAATCTTACCTCACATTACCCGGGAAATCTGCAGAATAACCGGATAATGTACTTATACCAGCAAAGTTTTCAGCAACCATAGGCCCCAAATGGGGATCAGTTAATTTTTTAAATTTTTTCCGTCATATGTGTTTATAGGAAGTTTTGCTCTTATCCACCAGTAAGTACGACACTTCATTGTTCCAGGTTTTATCTTTCAACTCCTTAAATAAGTAGATATTGAGGTATGAGTTTCGAAAAGTCTCAGATAAGGTAGTCAGAAATTCACCTCCATTTTCGCCTTGTTTGTTACACATTTGACTGTGTCAAACTGTTAAAAGTAATCTTTATTAAATAATTTTTTTTGGCGCAGTTTTTGGTGATCCCAATTCGGGGGCCTATTTGGGCTAACATTTTATTATTTTTCCCCACTGTGACTACAAAAGAGTTTTATACACTCGCTGAGTTGCGAGAGGCAATTCAAAACGACTCAAACCTAATAATAATAATGCATCATAATAAGTAAATTTTATGAAAAAATTTTCAGAAAAAAAAATTTGGTACTTAATGGGTTAATTGCGCAAAAACTGTGGGTCAAAAAGTTTCTTCTCAAAAGTCCATACGACTCTCGGTTGAAGAAATTTTTAGATTTTTCCTGCCTGTTTTTTATTAATTACGAGACAATTAAATTTCCGTTCTCTCATTTACAAGCCTTATATTCGAATTAGATAAATCGAACTCACGTTTTCCTTAGGTTTCGGCGGCAAAGGTCTCTTCGGCGCTGAAGTGGCGGTAGTCACGCCAGCGCTGGTACTGGCGCCGGCGCGACCATCTTCCTCCGTTATGTCGTACAACGGCACCTTCTCAATTACCCCCCTTTTGTTCTTACCTATAAATAATAAAATAGAATAAATAATTGTCGAGCATGTAATAAATTGAGGGTATAAATGTGCGATTTTACGACGATACGTGGCTTACTATCGCCGGAACATAACCGATAATAATATGTTTATAATTTATAAAAAATAAACTGGCGGAAACAGGGTGCGATATAATATCGTTGTTGTATATGAAAATGAAAGAAAAGAAAAAAAGGAATTACCTTTTTAAGCGAGATCGGAGGAATAAGTGCATATCGGCACGGTGAAATTGTGCTATAATAATGAAAATTAAAAATAATACAGTTCCAAAAAAAAAGGAAATTACGCAATTATTGGCCGTAATTTATGTGTCTGAGTGTATTTAATAATAAAATTCTATTTCTATAATACAATTAGTTTGTTGAATATTTCATTTCGTCCGCCTTTTGTGATTGATTTTGAAATTTCAATTGTAACATTCTTTGTATCGTTTAGTCGATAAGATGGTTTCTGTTTTCAGATTGAACTTCGATGTTTTCATTTTTATTTCAACATGTTTTTCAAGCGCGGATTACGTTACATGTTACGCTGCACGGAAGCTGGAGTGCCAAATATTTTCCATTATCTGTTATTATAAATATTTTTTACACTCTAAAGTAGTACCTCCGTGGATTTATTTGTAAGTATTACAACGTAGGTTTCGTGCATTGTAATAAAATCCCCTTTAAAATTCAATTTATATAATTAGTTTGATGAATATTATATTTTCATGCCGATATCCACTTATTTCTCCGGGGATCTCACCTATAACCCCACTTATGCTTTTGGAAAAACGAAAAATGGGAACAACTGAAGAGAACGATAAATTAACCCTGTATGGGCCGAATTTTTATTTTAAATCCAAAAAAATTTGGGGAACAAAAAATCAGCAATTATAAACCGTTATATGCGAATGGAAAAAAAAATTGATATCGATATCGGTTGTCTCGACGTTACAGGATTAAGATTTATGCGCAATTTTACAAAAAAAAGGTATAATTATTTGGTAAAATCTCGATAAATTGAAATGCGACCTGAAAGTCAGACGGGAAATAAAAGATTTACTCGGAAATTACCGATATACTCTGCCAGTTTCGACATGAGACTGTTGTTGGGCTGAGTGTTGTTCGCGTTGTTCGACTGGAGAACCGATTTCGAAAAAGTGTTGTTCTGGCTGACGACTGAAACGTTGGTATAGCCGACGGACTGTTTGACGGGCCTTTGGTCATCGCGAATCGGGACAGCCGGCCTCTGAGGATGTAGCTGCTGCTGCTGCTGCTGCAGCATCATCATCTGCCGATCTTCATAGTCGCGATGATGATGATGATGATCCCTCTGAGGCGGCTGCATTGTCGTCGACCCACCGTCATCAACATCTTCGTCTTCATCGTCCCTCCCTGCGTCGCCTACGATTTCGGCTACAGTTTCAAAATAAAAATTAATTAAAAGGAAGGCCTGCGACTACAGCGTTTAATTTTTTTTTTTCAACTTTCCGCTCATATATATATATAGTAAGTAGGTATAGTAACCACAAGACTATACCGGTTCGGTCTTTCGCTAGACCGGTATGTTAGTCACTATTGGCACTTTGGATGTTTACCGGAGGCATCGTCACTGTGTCACTATTACCGTGCCGAAGTGGCTAACGCCGCTACTGAAGACGGAAACGGCGTCTGGCAAAAGACGAAACCACCAGCGAGAGGAGACTGGGAAAGGCAGGAAATCTTGCTCAGTAAGAGTGACAGTCCACTGAGGATGATCCCGAAAAACATAGAAAGTGCCAACGCCGGTTTTTTAACGGTTTTTTACTAGACCGGTTTCTGCCAATACTGACTAATACCCGCTAGTCGTGGCCGAAAAACTCCAGCGAAAGACCAAACCGGGGAGACAGAAACGCACGGAATCTACGGTATTCCAACCACTCGCAGACCACAAAACAGGTACGTTAAACTAGCATTCAATAATTTCCAAGTCAATTTGAACCTTCGCGAAGAGAAATTCGACTATTTTCCCGAACCAAAATTCGACTACTCGCATTCAGTTTCAACCCTATCGAAGAAAATTTAACAGTTTTCCTATCTATTCGTCAAATTACAAGTGAAATTTAGCGTTATCATAGAAAATACGATATTTTGCCAATGAGCATTCAATTTTTTGTAAATCGGCTGCTTTTGTAAATTTTGAAGATGCGGCGTGCGGCCGAAACCGGGTGAGACCGAGCCTGGCGAGAGGAGAGAGAAACGCGCCGAAAGGGTTAAGCCGGCTCCCATTCTCAGCGTTGGCGGGGCATTGTTGAGTTTTCTGCTCTTTCGCGACCTCCGGACAGAAATTTCGCACGAAAAGAAATGAAAAGACGTCTCACCGGAAGAGTCTGAATCCGCCGAGGTATCGAAATCGTGCTTCCTTGTGTCGACCGACGTATTGGGGCTGGGCGGAGGCCTGACGTGCGATCGCTGGACTGCCGGAGCCGCCAAGTCGTGGTGCGATCCGTCCACCTGTACACCAAGTGGAGGAAGTGGAGGAGCAGCAGCAGCAGCAGGAGCTGCAGAAGGAAGATGTTGAGGCAGCAGTGTTGGCGCAGCAGCGTGTATCTGCCGGCTAACATTCCTCGAGTGTTCCATTCGAGAAAAACCTCTCGAAAACGCGCTCCTAGTATCGTCACCGCCTTTAAACAATAATTATTCAGTTTAAAATACATGTGTATCTGTCTCCAATCACCGGTTTCGTTGAAAAAAACCGAACTGAAAACATTGGATCTAGCTGAAAACATAACGAAAGCTGTAGGTTCGCGATGTTTCTGTCTCCTCTCGCTGCCGGTTTGGCCTTTTGCTAGACCGGTTTCGGCCGCTCGCCATCTTCAGTAGCGCTGTTAGCACTTTGGATGTTTTTCGGGCATCCTCACTGCCCGCTGTCACTTTCACATGTACCGTAACACAGCGCTACTGAAGATGGCGAGCGGCCGAAACCGCAGTCTAGCCAAACCGTCGAGAGGAGACAGAAACATCACGAACCTACAGTATATTCCAACCCCTCGCAGACCACAAAACAGTGATATTAAAATAATGAAAGCTATTTTTTGTTATTGAACAATCAACAATCAATACATGACTTAAAAAACATGATTTCACTGGCAATATTCAAACGTATCTTGCACTTTGTGGCGTACACGATGCCAGAATTGAAATCGAGCCAGTGTATTGGAATTTGCGAATTATCATTTAATCAACTGAAACATATTTTAAATGAAAGAAAATTATGACTTTTTTAAAATAGAACACAGTATTTTACTGCTTCCGATTTAAGAGATATCGTTAAATCTGGATATATCAGTAATAAAATGAATTGTCTGTTTCCACTTATGATGGATACTGCGGTACTTTGTCCTCCTTCACGTAAAAGACTGAAAACCGAGTAAATAAAAGTGGTCGTAAACTGTAAATGTAAAATTTGTATTATATTGTAATAACTGTATTATACAAATCGAATTTTAAATGGTTTTTATTATAAATAAATCCGCGGAGGGCGGTAAACAGCAGTAGCGCCAGTTTAGAGTGTAAAAAATTGTTTACAACAACATAATAATGAAAAATATTTGGCACTCCAACTTCCCGTAACATAACAATAACACATGATCCAAGCTTAAAAAACATGTTGCGAAATAAAAATGAAAAAACATTGCGCTTACACCCAATTCTATGGTTCATATTTGTCGAGTTGAAACCGAGCCCCATCCTGTTGTAATACGACGAGGAAACTTCCTGCAAATAAAAATTAAGCGTTTTATAAACAATCTTAAATATAATAACAATAATTGTAAAAGAATTTAAAAAAAAAAAATATCTTACCGATTTCATCGATTCCAGTTCATCCTTCTGTTTGACTTTTCGCAAATATTTCAACATCTTATAAATGTAGAAGTTCAATTCGATCTGAAAACAGAAACCATTTAATCGAATAAACGACATAAACAATGTTTGACAACAATATTAACACTCTACAGTTACTCGTTGGTAATTATTGATTTCTTTTATTATATGAGCGAAAGTTCAAAATAATTGTATTATACGAATCGAATTTTAAAGGGCTTTTATTATTGAATACACTTATCGCACAGACACTATACAATAATGATTAAACGGAAGACATAAATTATGGCCAATAATTGCATAACTCTGTGGATTTATTTGTAACTATTACAATGTAGGTTTCGTGTGCGTATTTAATAATAATAATAAAAACCCTTTAAAATTCGATTCGTATAATACAATTAGTTTGTCGAATATTATATATTTTCATGCCGATATCCACTTATTTCTCCGGGCATCTCACTTAATCCAACGTACGCTTTTGACTTTCAGTCAAAACCACTGATGGAAAAACGAAAAACGGGAACAACTGAAGGGAACAATAAATTAGGGATAATAAAAAACACAACAGTCCGGCACACACATCGGTAAGTCATCCTAAATAGAATTAGATCGGCGGTGTTAAGCGAGACCGACAGAATAAGCGGGGTTAATAAGTGAAATATCGGCAAAATTAGGCTATAATATACTGAAGACGGCGAGTGGCCGAAACCGGTCTGGCGAAAGACCGAACTGACGAACACCACAGTATACAAGTGGCACAGTGACAGTGGGCACAGCGAGGATGCCACCACGGACAACGTCCAAAGTGACTGACACCGCTACTGAAGACGCGTGGCAGCAAACCGGTCTAGCGAAAAGACCAAACTGACAAACACCACAGTCTACAAGTGACACAGTGACAGTGGGCACAGCGGATGCCACCACGAAAAACCGGTCTGGCGAAAGACCGAACCACCAGCGAGAGAGACAGAAACACATCTACGCTGTATTCCAATCCCCTCCACAAAAAACACCGCTACTGAAGACGGCGAGCGGCCAAAACCTGTCTAGCGAAAGACCGAATCGGCAGCGAGAGAGGAGACAGAAACACATGATGAATCTACGCTGTATTCCAACCCCTCGCAGACCGCAAAACTGGTCTAGCAAAAGACCAAACTGACAAACACCACAGTATACAAGTGACACAGTGACAGTGGGCAGCGAGGATGCCCTCACGAAAAACGTCCAAAGTGACTGACACCGCTACTGAAGACGGCGAGCGGCCGAAACCGGTCTGGCGAGAGACCGAACCGGCAGCGAGAGAGGAGACAGAAACACATCTACGCTGTATTCCAATCCCTCCACGAAAAATGTCCAAAGTGACTGACACCGCTACTGAAGACGGCGAAAACCGGTCTGGCGAGACCGAACCGGCAGCGAGAGAGGAGACAGAAACACATCTACGCTGTATTCCAATCCGCTCCACGAAAAACGTCCAAAGTGACTGACACCGCTACTGAAGACGGCGAGCGGCCGAAACCGGTCTGGCGAGAGACCGAACCGACAGCGAGAGAGGAGACAGAAACACAACGATTCTACAGGGTATTCCAACCCCTAGCAGACCGCAAAACCGGTCTAGCGAAAGACCAAACTGACAAACACCACAGTCTACAAGTGACAGTGGGCACAGCGAGGATGCCACAACGAAAAACGTCCAAAGTGACTGACGCCGCTACTGAAGACGGAGAGCGGCCGAAACCGGTCTGGCGAAATGCTGGATTTCGTCGATTTTCGAGCCTATCTTCTCTGCACAACAGGACCCGACCTAACCTATTATTATTGTTGTACTAGCCGTCTACAGAAACGTCCAAAGTGTCGACAGTGACTGACACAGCGCTACTGAAGACGGCGAGCGGCCGAAACCGGTCTGGCGAAAGACCGAACCGGCAGCGAGAGAGGAGACAGAAACACAGCGATTCTACGGTGTATTCCGACCCTTCTTCGATGTTGAACAAGTAACAGTGGTGGACTGAAGGGTCTGAAAAGTGGGTTTGGGGCCAGTTTCAAGATGAACTAATTTTCCCTATTCTACTGCTCACCGGGTTGACGTAGAGTTTCAACAGTCGGAGGCTGTCTGCGACCGCCTGCACGCAGGCCGCTCCGTGTTCCTCGACCGTCATCGGTATGTCTTCGGGCAGCGGCCGTCCGGCGTCCACACGCCTCACGTCGTCCGGGTATCGAGGGCCGCCCACGCCCGTACACACCTCCGGATCGCTCTCCGACAGCAGGTCCTCGTTCATATCTCTCTCTCTCTACCGCTCAGTTATTGAGAAATGCGACGGGATACAGGTAAATAAGCGCACTGTAAACGCGAACGGCGTAACGGAAAAAAACCGTCGGCCATTTGCCGCCCTTAGCCCACCGCCTTCCGAATATCGTCGCCGCTCGCCGCAGCCAACGCTTCGTATACAACCCGATTTGTATATCACTGTGCGGCAAAGATAAATAATAAACTAAAAAACGCCGTACGAGTTATATATATATATATATACATATTATGAACTAAAATAACGTAGATTTAAGATTTTGAGCGAATTAAGTCTCGCACAACCGTGCCGCGCTTTCGCCCACTGCCGTCCGAATATCGTCGCCGCTCGCCACAGCCTACGCCTCGTATATTTGTATATCATTGTGCGGTACAGATAAATAATAAACTGAAGAATAATTTAGAAAAAAAAAATAAAAGTACAGCTCCCTAAATAATATTTATATATATAAACTCCAGAACGACAAATCGAAACGGGAGTATTCTAACGCCTTACGATTTATATGTATATATATATATATATATATATATATATATATAATGACCTAAAATAACGTAGATTTAACGTTCTTCTGTCACATCTCGGTGGTCAAGTCACTGTCACTTTGAGTGAATTGAGTCCCACACAACCGTGTCGCGCTTTCGCCCACTGCCGTCCGAATATCGTCGCCGCTCGCCACAGCCTACGCCCCGTATACAACCCCATTTTTATATCATTGTGCGGTAAAGATAAATAATAAACTGAAGAATAATTTAGAAAAAAAAAATAACAGAACAGCTCCGTAAATTATATTTATATATAAACTCCAGAACGACAAATCGAAACGGGAGTATTGTAATTATAGTGAGGACGCGCCGTGTGCCACTAAAGATGGCGGCCGGAGACTGAAAAATTCTACGAAATCCGTTACGAGAAACCGAAACTGTGTGTGCGCTGCAATGTTTAGAGCCTGAATAGGGGTTTTTTAAGGTACGTTTTATAAAAATTGTTGAATTGAAACAAGTTGAATGTTAAAATTATTTTTATAGCCGATATTACAAAAACGTTTGTAACAATTATTGTCAATCGCAATGAACGAACTCAATGAATTTCGGCCTTCGTAAACTTTTATTTCATGTCGGGATGCCCTAAAAGCGGTCGTGACGATAATTTTTGTCCATAAAGCGACAGTTCCGGACTCCGGTCCGGAGAAAATACCGCGGTCGGGGATTTTAATTGGGTCTTCCGGTCGGGAAGTCTATTATAATAATAATAATAGTAATAATAAGGCCCAGTGGCTGAGTTTCGCCCCCTCAGCGGTTTGTATAATCCCGTCCCTAATTGGGGCGGTTAATTGGGCGTCACACTCGATGGCCGTTCCGTACCGAAAGGGTACACGGGCCGGTGACCAAATGGTACGCAGGACACGGTCTCGTATCACTGTTTGACCCGGTAAAATTAACCCAAAAAAAAGAAAAGAAAAACGCATTTCTCTTGAGGCATCATACGAGACTGGAGCCGGAGGAGGCCGGAAAATACTTCATTTCTCCGACGCTTTAAGTTGGCATTCAAGTCCATATATCGTTTCCTGGTGCTTTACCCCAAGCGGGTTGTCGAGAGATCGCAATTCTTTCGGGGTTTACACCACTTGTTGTACACGGGTTGTAAAAAAACAAGGCGCCGAAATGGATATATTAAAAAAAAAGAACGCATATATTTACCTAATAGTAATTCGTTTCTGTACAGATAAAACACTAAGCGTACACATTTATGTCAGCCGAACCTGTCGCGACGTCCGTCCACAACTGTTGTGTGCGCTTACTAAATACTAAAATACAATAATTAAATACAATAATTATTAAATATGTTTTCGGTTCAGTAGTGCGGGACTGCGGGGTGTGGTGGAGGCCTGAGCGGTATCCTGGATGCGGGCGGTGGCGTCGCCTTCCTCAGGAGCTCTTGGGGCTGCTGGAGCTGTAGCCTGTACTGGTGCCTCAGGGCCCTCGGAGGTTCCTGCTCCTTCCTCGTCTTGGCCGCGTACTGCCTGCTGGCCTCCGCCTGCTGCTGGAGGAGGACGCCGACGCCGCGCTGCTGCTGCTGCTGGTAGGGCGTCCTGGGCTTGTACAAGAAGTTCCTGGCCGGCGGCGGCTTGGGCGGCTCCTCCTGGAGGCGCTTCTCGCGTGGGTCTTCGCGGTGATATTCCTCGGCGTCGGCGGCGTACACTGGGACGCCTCCGGTTCGAAGCCTCTGATCCTGTCGATGGGTATCACAATGGCCTGGACCATCCTGCCTTCGCCCCTCTTGCCGCCCGGGAAATAGACGTTCCTTATCGGCACGGGCGACCTGAGCCCGAAGTCGGCCGTCAGGTACTCGCCGTAGTCGGGTTCGGGGGCGGGTGGTGCTGGTGGTGTGGGGGTGCGGTGGGAGCCGGCGGGGCGGGGGTGGCGGCGACGAGGGGTGCGGCCCGGGCGCCTCGGCCGCTTCGGCGACGAAGGGGTACGGTGAAGACACGTAGTGGAAGGCCGGTTCTACGCCGACCAGCCTGGGTACGGTGGATATCCTCTCGGAAGGTAGGGCGCCGGGTCGTTGCATCGCGTTCGAGAAATCGAACGGATTGCTCTGTCCCAAAGCGTGGGCGTGGTCGAACGTTGACTGTCCGACGGTGGATATGGTGTCGATGTCGGGGCGCGAGAGGCCGTTCAGGTAGAATACTGAGCCGCCGAGGAGGCCTATCTTGGGCGGCCTGAAGAAGGAAGGCTCGATGACCAGGTTCTGACCGTAGAGCGGGTAGGTGAAGGATGTTCTTGGCGGTTGTTGGGGCGGATGCTGGGTGGGCGCGGCCTCGCTGGACACCTCAACGCCGGGCTCCACTTCCTTCCACACCGAGTTCTGTCCCGCCACGTGGACGTCCACCGGCGCCTCTTCCGCCTTCGGTTTGCCCACAACGACGTCTTTCGGAGGCGCTTTGGCCCTACCGAATCCTATGCTGTAGCCGACGTTGAAGGAGGATCCTCTATCGTCGCCGGTCCGTTTCTTCTGTTTCTTCTCCGGTTTCTCTTGGGCCGGTTTCTCGGAAGTTTCCCTGAGCGCCTTGCCGGCCCCTATCCTCAGTATGTCCATGTCGGCCCAGGTCTCCTCGGGGCGGTCTTCGGCGAAGGCGTGCGGCCTCGTCTTCACGAGGGCGTCCTCCAGGTGTCGGGTAACGCCCGGTGGCGGGGTCGGCTTGCGGCTGGGCGGGTCGACCTCCCTAATCCCGATTTCGCCTACCGGACCTCCGAACGCCTCCTTGTTCCTCGGATCGTACACTTTGAAGTAGCTCCTCGAGGTTGGACGTCGGTTCGGGCTCTATAGAGTTGGTGTCCAGCCTGTGGTTGGGGCCGTCCTTCCTGTGGTCGGTCACCGTCCAGTGGGCGGTCGACGGTCCCCCCTTGGCGCCGGCCGGGTGGTGGATGATGACGCTGCTGAAGCTGGTCACGCTGCTCTCCGCCATCTGGTCGTCCGCCGTCCTCCGCTCGATCGGCCTTCGAGCCGCCCCCGCGCACAGCGCCATACACGCGAAGTAAACCGGCAACTTCTAAAACATTCGGGAAATCTCATTATATTTGGCCCTCTTCCGACGTTTCGGAACTCTTACCGGTCCCTTCACCAGGGTTCGACCGAATGGACCGTCCTATATAGACGTCGGGGTGAGGTATCCTGCTCTCCTGTTAATCCCATTATTCGCCCTAAATTTGGTTGCGACGAAAGTCTTCTGAAACACTCCACGAAAGATGGAGGATGTTCCGAACCCAGTTTTGAACATGTGGAACGAATTCGCAGGGCCGTAACATCGTCTTCAGGGAAGGGGAGGAGGGGACGGTCGAACGAACAGAAACCGAGAAGAAAGCCAATTATGCTGGATAAATTGGAATTTATGCGTTTTCGGGAAAGCGTGCCGACGGTCGGTTCACCGGAAACCTACTTTCTAAATTGGCGGGCAGAGAAAATTAGAAGGAAAATGTATAACAACACTCGAATAGTTTTACGGATTCTCCGTTCTAAAATTCACTATACGGGTGTTCCACATTCGATGAAATTTTGACTCCGATCACCATCACCATATTCTGGAAGTCGGATGGGATAAAACTGCACGAATTGAAGTTCACTTCCTGTTGCAAATCAAGTGCGGAACTTGGGACTATACTTGGAACTGGACTTTACAAACTACAGACTCATCAAAAGACGACAGGACTTGCGAACAAATTATTGATTTACGGACGGAATCGAGCTACCAAATTCCGTTACGATCGGCGTCCAAATCGTTAATCTTATGGTTTTTAGAATACCGGTTTTTCCCTAGACTGTGACTGGAAGATAAACACCGCTACTGAAGATGGCGAACGGCCGAGCGACCGCTCTAGCAAGAGAGAAGCGAGAGGAGACAGAAACGCACGAAATCTACGTTAATCTTACGTTTCTGATTCCGTTTCGAGACGTCCGAAACTACCCCCGTCCTTTGAGTCGAAGCATATTTTTTTCAAAAATTATCAACCCTTATGACGTTCCATATTTCTTTGTAAATATTCCCCAGATAATAGGTCTAAACTTATATTGAAAATTGTCCCATCGATATCCAATCCTTCGATTCGAGGACGTCCCACCCTGGATATATATATATATATATATATATATATATATATATATATATACGAGGTCTTTTTTTCACCCCCTTTTTTCACACGTTTTTTTTTCCGGTTCGCTTTGGTGAAGGGCTACATTAGGCCCCTAGAAGCGACGTTTATCGGAGGGTAGAAAATGTTTTCAATAAGACGCGAAGGGCGAAGGGCGTCGTTGAGGGCGTAGAAAAAAAAGGACGAAAAAAAAAATTGTGCCCCAATTTTCGGCCCAAAAACAACACACACTAATAGTTCACCTTACGATTTTTTTTTTCTCGTTCCCGAAACTGAAAAAGGGCGCACGAAAGGACGACGCTGCGCTACACACAATCGAGGAGATTGAAAAAAAACGGCATATCGAAGACGGAGCTTGACGAGATCACAAAAAAAGTGAATTTTCGAAGCGCTTCGAGGATTGGAAAAACGTCGTATTAGGGGTAAGTGAGTCAACATTTTGATTTTGGAATTCATTTTATTTTGCTAAAAAAGAAACTTTATTTATTAATCTACTATATATTCAGTATATATATATATATATATATATATATATATATATATATATACAGGGTGGTCCAAAAAAATGTATCCACTGTTTAACAGTCCATAACTTGCAAACTAATTGACGTAATTGTGTCTCATTTTTGGTGAAAGTGTAGCTTAAAGTCCAACTTAAAGATATCATACGGAAAATTTTCTTTATTCCGTCGAATTGCCAATTAATTTCTTGGCGTAGGGACAGCGGGAATATTCTATCCTTGTATCTCAGTAGTCATTCCTTCGTATTCAATGCCATTTGTCCATTTTATATCAATTAATTCATTTATTCGTTGACACAATTCTTGGGCCACTCAACAGAACTTTGCCAGCTCTATTCTTCTTCCCGAAAGTAATCCTAATTTTGACAGAGTGGTCCAAAAAAATGTATCCACCGTTTAACAGTCCATAACTTGCAAACTGATCGGCGGAATTGTGTCTCATTTTCGGTGAAAGTGTAGCTTAAAGTCCAACTTAAAGATATATATAGCTGTAGAGGTTCGAAATTGTCACCGTTATTAACATCCAGACAGAGAAACGATGCAGCCCAACTGCAGCACCGACTACTGACTATTGGTTCTGTTCGATACTAATTTCACCGTTGCCGTTGAACCTCGTTTTAATGTTTTCGTACTTAAAATACCACTTCAGTACTGGACTTCCTTTCATTCGAATGTAAGCCTTGCGCCATCCACATTTACTCGAGTAACAACAGGGTATACAACTGACACAACAGAACACTGACTATCTGTGGCCACTGTGTCATCTGACACAAAACAGAATACAACACTTGTACGGCGCTATTGCCCCAACTACAACACTATAACAGTACCAAAAATGAGAGACAACTCCGTCTCAATTAGTTTGCAAGTTGTGGACTTTTAAACGGTGGATACATTTTTTTTTGGCACCCCCCCCCCCCCTTCTGTATTATTATGGGCCGTGCTAGTTTTCAGTTCTAGAATATACACAGTGTATATACAGCGGAGTTTTCGGTTTCGAAAACATCGCGTATTTCGTGCACGTTCGCGTGTCCGATGCCCAGCCGAGCGCATTGCCACGTGTCTGGGGCGCGTTATCGCTCCCGCGAAAATCCCGACTTTCCCGACCGCGCAGTAAATAAGCACACCCGGTGTTTTTCCACCGGAGGCCTTCTATTATATTTTCGGCGATCGGAAAAACCGCGCGTCGGACGATCCCGAAAATACGGGATATTACGGGTAAAATCGGTCGGAAAGATTGGTGAAAGTGACGCTTCGGAAAATTGCCGGTAAACACTTTCAGAAATACTGAAATTGGGCAAATTCAACAGCCGAAGAGGGAAAAGTAGAAAGTTTATACGGGATTTTTCCATTTCCCGCGAGATTTCCCCCACCGTCGGTAGACTTATTTCAATACTAAGTGCACCCCCTTTTTTTTTCCAGTCATTTCGTTCCAGCGACGGCGATTTTCGACTTGTATTTAATTGCGAATTAATTTCATTAAATTATGTTGTAAACCCAATGGAGGTATTATTGGCGTCATTGACGGTCTTATAACGGACCTAATAAAGGTGGACATAAACACGAGTGGATTGGGATGAGGGGAAAGGACGGGATTGGAAATTCAGGAACCGGGATTTTTTGAGGTATGTTGAGGTCATATCATGGATTGTCTGGTCAGAAAGATACCCGTGGTGGGGAGGGCTTAAGGACGAAGGACTTTGACTCTCCGGATGCGGGACTATGTCGGATTTCTTGGCGGAACCCCACAGCTCTATGTCAGTGTCGGTTTAAGTAACGCTTTGTAAAACAGCGTCAGTTTGTTACTTGAGGTCAATTCCCATTGACCTCAAAAGAGGTCTCAACGGTCCAAATTTACGATTCAGATGTCCGGTAAGAGAGAAAAGGGATTGGAACGAGTGGATTTCGGGATGAGGAGAAAGGATGGGGGAGTGGAACTTGAGCAACCGGGATTTTGGGACTTCGTCGACTTTCGGGGTATGTTGAGGTCATATCATGGATTGTCTGGTCAGAAAGATACCCGGGGTGGGGGGGGGGCTTAAGGACGAAGGACTTTTGACTCTCCGGATGCGGGACTATGTCGGATTTCTTGGCGGAACCCCACAGCTCTATGTCAGTGTCGGTTTAAGTAACGCTTTGTAAAACAGCGTCAGTTTGTTACTTGAGGTCAATTTCGATGTCCTTCCTGAAAAGAGGTCTCAACAGTCCAAATTTACGATTCAGATGTCCGGTAAGAGAGGAAAGGGATTGGAACGAGTGGATTTCGGGATGAGGAGAAAGGATGGGGATTGGAACTTCAGGAACCGGGATTTTGAGGTATGTTGAGGTCATGGTGGATTCTGTGGTTAGAAACATACCCGGGGGAGGGGAGGATTAAGGACGGTAAGAAGGACTTTTGACAGGAATCTCTGGATATCGGATTTCTTGTGGTTGGAACCCCATAAGTAGCTCTATTCCCCTAAGTCCATCGATATTGTCAGTTTAATGTCTATTGTAAGAGTAGACACGAATCAACGCTGCAGGAATGAGGCTGCGATGAATAATGAACGAATTAGTCCAGAACTAAAAGGGTCAATGAACTGGGCAGAGAAAAAAGAGAATGGGCCACAATCGAAGAGTGTTACAATTTAGATTTTACAAGTTACATAAAGCGATAGTGTCTGAAGTTACAGCCGAACAATTAAGTCCCTAATCGATGCCGGGGGTAAAACCATTTATTTCCTCAATTAATTCCCTCCCGGTCTATTAAGTCGAATTTTCCGCTCCGGACGGCGCTGTCGGCCGCCAAACGGTTCGTAAAAGTTAACGACCGATTCCAAATATTCGAGCCTCCTTCGAGCCGATATCAACCCGAATATCAATGTCTACTGACGGTGAAGTGAACCTAGAACCGGGCGATCCCAGCGTGGGAGAAACTGTTATCACCTTTTTTTCTAAACCGGTACAGATTTTCACTAAACCTTTTACGAAATGTTATCAACCTTCGCGGAAAGTGTTAATTTTCATAATAAAATAGTCAAGAAACAGAAAGTGGTAATTTATTAATAATATATGTTGTTTTTTGGAAGACCATTTTGTACGTCGTTGGCGACTAAGTCGTTGCGGATTTCGCCGATATGGTGCCCTTATGAAAACGCGATAAATTTAAAATTCGATTAAAAAGTTCAAATTTTTCTCTTAAATACAGGCTCAAATCCCTGTTTTCGAAAAGAAAAAATATACCCTACCGGTACCGGAGTTCGATTCCCGATGTAACGAGTGGATAACGAAAAAGTGCAGAAAAGTTCCTCGATTCGAAATATCCGTTTTCTCGTCGCCCGCCGTCTTCAGTACCTTTCGGTACTTCGGTTTGAGACCGAAATTCCGGCTCCAGGAAAGGGGAATAATAAGGGAATAAGTGCGAACGAAAAATTACTAACTCTCGTCTATCTTGTTCCACACTTGAAGGAAATATTCGATCTACCGCCGAAATTCGATACCTTAAATCTTCTACACGAAGGATTATTACTTGCTGTCGACTTTGTAATTCCCCTGGGACGTTATTCCCGTTCCCGGAACCAATTCGGGCCGATATTATTGGACGTTAAATTAACTTTTATGGACGGGTAAACGATCGATGGGCGAAACTACGGCGTATTTATTCACCAAGACTTCATGGATGGTCGAAAGCCCTTCGAACCGCCCTTAAGACGGTCCTTATTTCATCGGAGTGCCGGGTTTCG
Organism: Lethocerus indicus; assembly: GCA_019843655.1. Lineage (NCBI taxonomy): Eukaryota > Metazoa > Arthropoda > Insecta > Hemiptera > Belostomatidae > Lethocerus > Lethocerus indicus. The sequence continues at coordinate 1,020,065 of JACDQD010000009.1, read as the reverse complement.
GCCGTTCGCCGTCTTCAGTAGCGGCCACTACTCAAATTGAGTGAAATAATTATTTTCTCTCAGCCGTATCTCCCTGTACAGTGGAAATATGAATCGCTGAATTTCAAAAAGATTATTATATAATGTGGGCACCCGAAAGTAATCGACATTTCGATTTTGGAATTTGTTTTATTTTGCCAAAAAAAAGAAACTTTTTCCGGCAAATTTTCGATTCCCCTCTCTTGAGGAACTCCTCAAGACCGAAATACATCAAATCGTCGACTACTTTTGATTACACCTAATATAAGTTGTCGTCTTGGAAAAAACTGGATAAAAACGCCATCTTACCGTTATATCCATTTTTAATTAGGATCACATTTTTAACTGTCAAATTTTTGTCAAATTTATTCGGTTTTTTAACGTCTCAATTTTTTTTTTTTAATAAGGCAATTTTTTTTTCTATCGTACAGCGTTTTGTATCATCCAGTTTTCCACCTGTTGTCGAATGAACCCGTCCGCGAGGGGTTGAAATATCGTCTTTTTCGCTAGACCGGTTTCGGCCGCTCGCCATCTTCAGTAGCGGTCATTGAAAAATTGAAAAAAAAATTTTTTCGGCGGCATCCTCACCGCACTGTGTCTCACTTGTACTGTGCCAAAGTGACTAACCAACACCGCTACTGAGGACCTAACATAACCGAACTGGCATTTGACGTTTTGACGACGTTTTCGTCGATTTTCTTTAATAAAAAATGATTTTCCCGGATTATCTTCCCAATATTCTGCAAAACGGGACCCGACCCAACCTATTATTATTGTTATACAAGCCGTCTTCAGTAGCGGTGCGAGTGCCCAATCTGTCCAAAATTGACGCAAAATTTGAACTGTGGCCGCCGAACTTTCGTTATTTTTGAAATATTGTTCAACAACGAAAACGGGTTGTACTATCGTGTAACGCGCCCCATTTCTACTGACCCTAGACTATAGGCTGTCGAAGGGTTTTTTTAATAGGGTTACGGACTTTAATGTAAGAATTGTGGCGAATTCAAATCTTGCGTCAATTTTCGGACACCCCCGTTCGTATTCCGCGCGAGGACGCGAGCTGCCGAAACCGGTCTGTAATTTGATATAATACCGTAATGGGGTACTCACTGTGGTTACGTGCATTGTGGTTGGTGTTACTCTGAAGCGGCGACGTTCGCCCTGTCGCGTCCTCCGTTCCCGATAGAAGGACTGTCTGTGTCTGAGATCCTGCCGAAGACACGGAGGAACTGGTGGCGGTTGTCACGGTCCCCGGGCTATATAGGCTAGACGGGTGGGGGGCCGGCCTCCCACCATTATATCACCATATCAATCGTATCACTTTCCAACAGTACACAAAGACCGACCCTATTTATTGCGCCCGCCAATTATCGGGTAATACTTTCGTTCGATTTTGTCCACCTCAACCCGGACATCAATTTTGAAACTGGGTCCAACGGAAATCCTAAAAAAAAATTTGTGGCCTGCGAGGGGTCGGAATACCACGTAGATTTCGTGCCTTTCCGTGTCTCGGTGGTTCGGTCTTTCGCTAGACCGGTTTCGTCCGTTCGCCCCGTCTTCAGTAGCGGTATCAGGTACTTTTTTCGGGGGGAGTGTGACAGGGTGATCTGGAAACAAGACACTTTTTTAACATACCCGTTTTGTCGTCTGCGAAGGGTTGGACTACAGCGTAGATTTCGTGTGTTTCTGCGGCAGCTCGCCACATCTTCAGTAGCGGTATCAGTCACTTTTGGCACTTTTTTCGGGGGAGAGTACAGGGTGACAGGGTGATCTGGAAACAAGACACTTTTTTTTAACATACCCGTTTTGTTGTCTGCGAAGGGTTGGACTACAGCGTAGATTTCGTGTGTTTCTGCGGCAGCTCGCCACGTCTTCAGTAGCGGTGTCAGTCACTTTTGGCACTTTGGATGTTTTTTTAAGGGGGAGGGGGAGCATCCTCACTGCCCACTGTCACTTGTGCAAAAGTGACTGACACCGCTACTGAAGACGGGAGCGGCGGCCGAAACCGGTCTAGCGAAAGATCGAAAAACCAGAAGACGAGAGGAAACAGAGAAAAAACAGACGAAATCTACGGCCTCGTGATCGCCGGACCTATTTGTTAGGGCTATTTTGAAATTTCAGCCGCTAGACGGCCGAAACCGGTCTAGCGAAAGACGGCGCCGTGAGGAGGTTTAACACACCTGTTTTGTGGTCCGCGAAGGGTTGGAATGCAGCGTAGATCCAGTGTGTTTATGTCCCCTCTCGTCGGTGGTTCGGTCTAGACCGGTTTCGGCCGCTCGCCGCGTCTTCAGTAGCGCGGTGCCGTGTGGCAGTGAGGATGCCGAAAAAAAACATCCAGAGTGACTGACACACCGCTACTGAGAGGATGCGGCGAGCGGCGTCCGAAACCGGTCTAGCGAAAGACCGAACCGGCGGCGGGAGGAGACAGAAGCACCACAAACCCACATCTTCAGTAGCGGTGTCAGTAACTTTCGGCTGACTATCACCGCTACCGAAGATGGCGAGCAGCCGAAACCGGTCTAGCGAAAGGCCAAACCCACCGGCTAGAGGAGAGACAGAAACACACGAAATCTACGCTGTATTCCAACCCCTCGCAGACCACAAAACGGGTATGTTTAAAAAAAGTGTCTTGTTTCCAGATCACCCTGTCACCCCTTACTGTGCCAAAGTGACTGACACCGCTACTGAAGATGCGGCGAACGGCCGAAACCGGTCTAGCGAAAGGCCAAACCCACCGGCGAGAGGAGAGACAGAAACACACGAAATCTACGCTGTATTCCAACCCCTCGCAGACCACAAAACGGGTATGTTAAAAAAAATTTCTTGTTTCCTGATCATCCCTGTACTGTACCAAAGTGACGCCGCTACTGAAGATGGCGAGCGGCCTAAACCGGTCTAGCGAAAGGCTCGGATTTCGTCGATTTTCGAGCCTATTGTCTCTGCGGTATGCCGAATAGATTCCCTTCATTCTGCAGAACAGGACCTGATCTACCCTATTATTGTTGTACTAGCCGTCTTCAGTAGCGGTGCGTGTGCCCGATCCCTCGGCTGGAACGCTTTAAAATCATCAAGTGATAGTTGTAATCTACTGTTGACGAATCTAAGTATAGGGTGTCCCAAAATTGACGCAAGATTTGAATCGAACTTTGGGCCGCCGAACTTTCATTATTTTTTAAATATTGTTCAACAACGAAAACACGTTGTTCTAATCGTGTAATGCAGAGCTTTTTAGTGACCCTAAACTATATCTTGGGCTCCATCAGACTCGACTTAAACAGAAAATTTCTGGACTCTTAAGGCCGTTACTAAATCAGAATTGACCTCAAGTAACAAACTGACAATATATACAAAGGGATACTTAAACCGACACGGACTTACGGTATAGAGCTATGGGGTTCCACCACCGAGACATCCCCGACATCCCTCGCATCCAGAGATTCCTGTCAAATGTCCTTCGTGAACGTCCTTAATGCTCCCCCCTCCACCATGACTTCAACATACCTCAAAATCCCGGTTCCCGAAGTGCCAATCCCGTCCTTTCCCCTCATCCCAAAATCCACTCGTTCCAATCCCTTTCCTCTCTTCTTGCCCAACCATTATCCCCCTATAGAGAGATCTTCTTAGCCCTTAGACTGCAATCGTTCCTGCGCCAGAAGTATACCACCTTTGGATGGTACCTTTTATCACGGAAATACGTGTGAAAAAATGTCAGTAACGCGAGGACATTTTTCCGAAGTGTAAAACGAGGGACGTCCAAATTTTTTTTTTTTGTAAATTTATTCTACTACCATAATTTTTACGGGGTCCAAAGGAAAACAGGCGGGAGGAACGGATCGATTTGATTTTCTAAGGGGAAAATCGGGGTTTTCCAGCCTCTTGCGGGCCGACCCCGGGTCGGGATCGGATTAATGACGCGTTAATCGGGTACATTGCGATATTATGCGCACTTAGGTATAACCGAAAGTAATTGACAATTTGACAGGATGTATTTCGGTCTTGAGTAGTTCTTCAGGAGAGGGTTCTTCTGTATATCGGTGAATATATACCGAGGGTCCAAAAAAATGTATCCACCGTTTAAAAGTCCATAACTTGCAAACTAATTGAGACGGAGTTGTCTCTCATTTTTGGTACTGTTATAGTTTTGTAGTTGGGGCAATAGCGCCGTACAAGTGTTGTATTCAGTTTTGTGTCAGATGACACAGTGGCCACAGATAGTCAGTGTTCTGTTGTGTCAGTTGTATACCCCGTTGTGTTACTCGAGTAAATATGGCCGGCGCAAGGCTTAGAATTGGATGAAAGGAAGTCCAGTTCTGAAGTGTGGTATTTTAAGTACGAAAACATTAAATGAGGTTCAACGGCAATGGCGAAATGAATATCAAACAGAGTCAGTAGTTGGTGCTGTAGTTGGGCGCCATTATTTGTCTGTGTCTGGATGTTAATAATGGTGACAATTTCGAACCTCTACAGCTATATATATCTTTAAGTTGGACTTTAAGCTACACTTTCACCGAAAATGAGACACAAATCCGTCGATCAGTTTCCAAGTTATGGACTGTTAAACGGTGGATACATTTTTTTGGACCACCCCCCCCCCGTCCTCTGTATAGTAGATTAATAATTAAAAGTTTCTTTTTTGGCCAAATAAAATGAATTCCGGAATCAAAATTTGGATTACTTTCGGTTGCCCCCTAATATTTCGCAGATGTAATGAACAGTCGGATATTTCTTGATTGGGAAGAATTTTATTGCTATAAAATGGACAAATGGCATTGAATACGAAAGAATGACTACTGAGATACAAGGATAGAATTTTCCCGCTGTCCCTACGCCAAGAAATTGAATTGGCAATTCGACGGAATAAAGAAAATTTTCCATATTCAACGATCGTATCCTCCTCCCATCGATAAGACGGATGTGGCGATCGATCGAAATGTGACATTAAAAAAAACTATGACGAGGACGGGATGAGCAGTTTAAAGTTCCTTGGCAACGCTTCCAGACGTGAAACGTTGCCAAGTTGGTCCAGCCAACACATATATCCAGTCATTAAATAATTTAATTTCTCTCGTATCCTGTCCGATCCTTTTCTACGTTTTATATTGTCACAACTCGTCCCTGGGGGATTTTCCGGACGATCGCAGGAAAGCTGTCGAGGAAAGTTTCGCTAGACCGGTTGCTCGGCCGTCCGCCGCGCCTTCAGTAGCTGTGTCAATCGCTTTTCGCCAGTACAAGTGACAGCACACAGTGACAGAGGGGCAGCGAGGACGTGTAAAAACATCCAGAGAGTGACGAAAGTGACTCTGACGCAGACTACTGAAGACGGGGCGAGCGGCCGAACAACCGGTCTGGCGAAAGAGCGAAGCGGCGGCGAGAGGAGACGGAAACAGCACAAACCCACGGTTGTATTATATTGTTGGATGCAATAAAGGAAAAAACTAGACCGGTTTTTCTGCTTTCGCAGAGACAATTTACCCTTCGCCAGCACTGCTGTTACCGTCGTCACAACTTTCCAGACTTGTTGTTCTATTGTACTCCATTGTAAGCTAAACTATTGTACTCACTATTCGGCGTTACGCCAGACCGGTTTTCGGACGTTCGCCGTCTTCAGTACGTCAACGTACCCGTTTTGTGGTCTGCGAGGGGTTGGAATACAGCGTAGATTTGTTGTGTTTCTGTCTCCTCTCGCCGGTGGTTCGGTCTTTCGCTAGACCGGTTTCGGCCGCTCGCCCCGTCTTCAGTACACTTTTGGCACTCTGGATGTTTTCCGGGGGCATCCTCACTGCACTGTCACTTGTACTGTCGAAAAGTGAATCGGCGCAGCTACTGAAGATGGCGAGCGGCCGAAACCGGTCTGGAGAAAGACCGAACCGGCGGCGAGAGGAGACAGAAGCACCACAAACCTACGGTTGTATTATATTGTTGGATGCAATTAAAAAAAACTAGACCGGTTTTTCTACTTTCGCAGAGACAATTATCCTTCGCCAGCCCTACTATTACCGTGGTCACCACTTTCCTGACTTGTCATTATAGACCGTTATGACTGGATGAAATATGGTAAATCGGTATTTCGTGACTGGTTTCGACTGTATTTATGTTGAGGTCCCGGTGTCTGTGAAAAGTGCGCTCGGAAACATAAATTGAGGAGGCCGTAGATTTCGCGTGTTTTTTCTCTGTTTCCTCTCGTGTTCTGGTTTTTCGGTCTTTCGCTAGACCGGTTTCGGACGCCGCTCGCCGCATCCTCTTCAGCAGCGCTGTGTCAGTCACTCTGGATGGTTTTTTTCCTCGGCATCCTCACTGCCACGAGGCACCGCGCTGCTGAAGACGCGGCGGGCGGCCGAAACCGGTCTAGACTCGAACTCGCCAGCGAGAGGGACGAAACACATCGGATCTACGCTGCATTCCAACCCCTAGCGGGCTACAAAACAGGTGTGTTAAACCTCCTCCCTCACGGCGCCGTCTTTCGCTAGACCGGTTTCGGCCTTTCTAGCGGCTGAAATTTCAAAATAGCCCTAACAAATATGTGCGGCGATCACTCGGCCGGCTCTATTCGAAAGTCAAAAGCTTTGGAAAGCGCAAACACCGATTTCTTTTCATTTACATCCGTTCGTAAAATCCAATTCAATTACATCCCGGCGCCGTCCCCGTCTTCTGGCCGAGACTTATTGGAACGGAGAAATAATAAAGTCATCCCGTAAATCCACCCCCGATTTAAGCCATCCTGTAACACCTTAAAGGTGTTAAGGAGAGATCAGAATTTAAATAGAAAACGATAGCAATCGCGTTGTGAGGCCGCAATTAGAGTTCTAATAACGACCTTCTTCCACTGTACAGTGGATTGTACAGGCTCGGTTGATTTCAACTATATAGTAAGTGGCCCATTTACCAATATTTACATTTATGACGGCGATGATGATGCTGCATCAATTATCCTGTTAGCGCGCGGAACAGGAACGGGAGCATCGCCGTGGCGAAAAGATCGAATTTCAAAAAAAGGAAACCTTTCATAAGGCAAGGGTCTAGGGACGATATACTTGTATTTACGACTTCAATATATATATATATATATATATATATATATATATATATATATATATAAGGTATTGTACCAGTACTGTGACACTAGCGGCCGAAACCGGTCTAGCGAAAGACCGGACCGGCAGCGAGAGAGGACAGAAACACGCGACAAATCTACGCTGTATTCCAATCCCATCGCAGACCGCAAAACCGGTCAGCGAAATACCGAACGACAAACACCACAGTCTACAAGTGACACAGTGACAGTGGGCACGGTGAGGATGCCCACTGAAAAAAACGTCCAAAGTGACTGACACCGCTACTGAAGACGGCGAGCGGCCGAAACCGGTCTGGAGAAATGCTTTGATTTCGACCCTATCTTCTCTGCGGTATGCCGACATTCTGCACAACAGGACCCGACCTAACCTATTATTATTGTTGTACTAGCCGTCTTCAGAAACGTCCAAAGTGCCGACATTGACTGACACAGCGCTACTGAAGACGGGGCGAGCGGCGGACGAAACCGGTCTGGCGAAGACCGAAACGGCAACGAGAGGGGACGAAACACGACAAATCACGCTGTATTCCAGCAGACCGCAAAACCGGTCTACAACGACCTCGCTGCCCACTGTCACTATGTGGGTTGTAACCGGGTAAACAATTGCGAGGCTAATTTTGGGGCAAATTAAAATCATGAAACCCCGTTTTGTGGATGCATTGAGGATGCCCACCCGGAAGAACGTCCAAAGTGACTGACACCGCTACTGAAGACGGCGAGCGGCCGAAACCGGTCTAAAGACCGATTTTATTTCTCAAAACAGGTAAAATATTACTTGGAAAATTATAAGCGTATATGCATAAGCATCTCGGTCCATTTTTGATTTTTTTCCAAATGAAAATCGGTTTAAAGGCGACTCTCACGACATTTTTCAAATACACATCGGTCGGACATCGCGTCCGGGAAACCGTCCGGGAGACAAAGGGAACAATGGGATTTTCCGGATAATAAAGGTATACGCAGAGCGGTCCTGCCCCCCCGGTATACGACAGTGAGAGTGGAATTTCTCCTGTTTTGCCTCTCGGCCTTATAATAGAGGAATAATAAAAAGAAAAAAGGACCTTTTAAAAGAATACCCGGCCGAAAGAGAAACTCCTTTCTCCGCGCTATTCGCCCCACAAGAAAACCCGGATTCTGAGGGCCTGCGAAAGCTAATCCTCCGGCTTTACCAACCCCACTTAACAGTATTAATATATTATAATTTCAAAACGGTATCAGGAGAACTATTAGGCAAAATTCGTTGGGGAAACTGGTTTCGGCCGCTCGCCGTCTTCAGTAGCATCAATCGTCACAATATCGGCACAATACGAAGAGAATTAAGCCTAGCTACATAAAAAAAAAATAAAAAGGGTGGGAATCGACTGAATTTTTGTAGAATTGTCCTCTCGCTGGTTCGGCCTTTCGCTTAGACCGGTTTCGGCCGCTCGCCGTCTTCAGTAGCATCAGTCGTCACTTATCGGCACAATACGAAGAGAATTTGGCCCATTCAATATTCTGTGTATTAAATATAATCGCCGACATAAAACAAAAATAAAAAGGGAGGGAATCGACTGAATTTTTGTAGAATTTTCCTCTCGCTGGTTCGGCCTTTCGCTTAGACCTTGTTTCGGCCGCTCGCCGTCTTCAGTAGCGTCAATCGTCACTTATCGGCGCACTACGATGAGAATTTGGCCCATTCAATATTCTGTATATTAAATATAATCGCCGACATAAAAAAGGGAGGAAATCGACAGAATTTTTATAGAATTGTCCTCTCGCTGGTTCGGCCTTTCGCTTAGACCGGTTTCGGCCGCTCGCCATCTTCAGTAGCGGTGTCACTTTTGCCATGTTTTGATGTTTTTCGTGGACGTCCCCACAGCACTGTGTCACTTTGGCACAGTCGAAAAGTGACTCTGACGCCGCTACTGAAGATGCGGCGAGCGGCCGAAAAGCGGTCTAGCGAAAGGAGACAGGAAATCAATTATTTCAACTGTAAAGTTTCGTCTATTTTCGTTAATATAAAACGATTTTACGGGATATTTCCAAACACATTCTGTCTGCGGTATACCGAATATCTTCCCGGCATTCTGCAGAACAGGGCCTATTGTTATTATTATTATACCGGCCGTCTTCAGTAGCGGTGCGAGTGGCCAATCCCTCGGCTGGAACGCTTTAAAATCACCAACTGATAGTTGTAATCCACCGTTGAAGGGTCTAAATTGACGCAAAATTTGAATCGAACTGTGGTCCGGCGAACTGTCATTATTTTTAAATATACTAAAACCCTTTTTTCTATCGTTTAACGCCCCAATTTCTACTGACCCTAGACTATCGGCTGAAGAACGGATTTTTTTTTTTCCTCAATAGGGTTGTCACGACTTTACCGCTAGAATTGCGGCGAATTCAAATATTGCGTCAATTTTCGGGACAACCCCTATATAAGGGCTGAAAAAAAAAACGTGTGGGGCAAGTTTTGGCAGTAAGTGTCAGTCACTTGATGTCACTTTGGACTTGGTTTTACGGGCGTAGTTCAACGGTTGATCGGGAAAGGTGCGACGCGATTAAATTTGAACTTTTCAAAAAGCCAGTGACAATTTGAAATTTTCAAAAAATAAAAAATTTGCACCGTAGACTTGCCGTTCCTTTTTGAATACTACCCTAAGCGTTAGTGTGTCGATCGATCCGTACGCCTAATTCGTAAATGTACGAATTACATACGAATTAGTAGACGCTGGCCGGCCGAATCAATTATAGAAATGAATTTATTTTTGAACTACGCTCCGACGAGTCTGTATTTTCGCCGGCCTCGTTACCGCATTCGAATTATCATAGAGAATGATTTTTTTTTCCCCCTCCTCGGTTTCTCTCCCCTCCCCTCTTTTCCGCCCGCTGAACGCCTGAAGGCTTAACGGGTTGGAAAAACTATTTTTTGCCGGACGCAAATAACGTCGGACGGGCTCTGTATAAATTTGGGGCCGTATTGGAAAAACTTAAATTTGCAACTTGTAACTGTACTGAAAAGTACTGCTGACAAATTACAGATTGGCCAATATAGAAAGCTATGTTGAACCCCCACAGAGCTTCAAATCGAAAATCCATCCTCAATGTAGTTTAATAGACTTGTTTTTGTGGTCTGCGAGGGGTTGGAATACGGCCTAGATTCAGTGTGTTTCCGTCTCCTCTCCCGCCGGTGGTTTCGGTCTTTCGCCAGACCGCGGTTTCGGCCGCTCGCCATCTTCAGTAGCGGTGTCAGTCACTTTCCGGCACTTTGGACGTTTTTCGGGGGGGCATCCTCACTGCCCACTGTGTCACTTCTACTGTGCCCGAAACCGGTCTAGGAGAAGACCGAACCGTCAGTGACTAACGCGGCGCTACTGAAGATGGGGCGAGCGGCCGAAACCGGTCTTCACCGCCGTCTTCAGTAGCGGTGTCAGTCACTTTGGATGTTTTTCGGGGGGGCATCCTCACTGCCCACTGTGTCACTTCTACTGTGCCCGAAACCGGTCTAGGAGAAGACCGAACCGCCAGTGACTAACGCGGCGCTACTGAAGATGGGGCGAGCGGCCGAAACCGGTCTTCACCGCCGTCTTCAGTAGCGGTGTCAGTCACTTTTGGCACTTTGGACGTTTTCAGGGAATCCTCACTGCACTGTCACTGTCACTTTTAATGTTTGATGGTTGTCTGTATTTTATATATATATATATATATATATATATATATATATATATATATATATATATATAACACAGTATTACAATTAAATTTTGACACAGTATAATATACAGGGGCATATTATTTACAAAAGGTTGAATTTCGCTTAACTCAAAATTACGCACAGTAAATACAGTTGGATATTTTACTATTTTCAAGTGTCCAATTTTTAAATAAATTAATTTTTTCCATCCATTGCAGTTACAAGAAGCACCGACAGTGTAGAAAATTATAGTTTAAAATGTAATAAATGTAAAGTTTATTAATATTTCGAACTGCTTTCAAGTATTGAATTTTATTTTAATAAAGGATTATTGTAATAAATCTAATGTTCGGAAATGTAATACAAACGAGTGGAATATCTTATATATAAAAATGTAACTATAGTTATCTGGAGTAAATACCTATACTTTGTATCTGAATTTTGGGATAGTGCTTTGAAGGACATTATGTGTTATGAAAGTGAGAAAAGTAAAGCTTGTTAATATATTGAACCACTTTCAGGTATTGAATTTTATTTGTAGCTAAAATTTAATCCAACTAACGTTCAGAAATATAATTGAAACAAGAAGAAAGATTTATGTATGTTTATCTGCATATATCCTATACTTTGTGCCTGAATGTCGCAAAGTTCAGGACAGTGCTTTGAATGTCATTACGTTTATGAAAGTGAGAAAAAGTTTGGGACTTATTATCCGGGGGCATATTATTTATAAATTTTAAATGTCGCTTAATTCAAAATTACGCACAGTAAATATACGGCTATTCACTGACATTTTCGGGTGTCCAATTTTTAAGTTAATTAATTTTTTTCATCCAGTTCAGTTATAAGATGTAGAAAATTATAGTTAGCAAGTTTGAAATGTAATAAATGTAAAGTTGATTAATACCTAAACCCAAAACTAAATAACCTCAGGTTAGTTAAAACTGAACTAAAAAAAAAAGCACACATTCTATGGACTGAAACGAAAAAAGAACGAAATGATATTGCGACAACAAAATTGATGAATTCAATAATGTTTCTTTCGACAATGTCCGAATGGAGACCACATTTTCTTCGATATTCGATTGTGGAAAAAATCAATGGTTTTTACTGTTAACAATTACAAGCCTTTTTGTAATATTATATTAGGGGTACCCAAAAGTAATCGACATTTTGACTGTGGAATTCATTTTATTTTGCTAAAAAAGAAACTTTAATTATTAATCTACTATATATTCGCCGATATTATCGATAATTCTCTGCCACTTTTCCGGCAAATTTTCTATCACCCTCTTGAGGAACTCCTCTCAAGACCAAAATACATCTTATCAAATTGTCGATTACTTTTGGCTACACCTAATATATTAACAGTCGTGCCGATAACTGTATTTGATCGTTTGCATTTAATTGTCCGTCGGTTTAAAATATAATTTCTGTTTGCCCATATAAAAAATGGGTTATTAATGAATAAAAATATTTTCACAGATGGATTACAAAATTTATTCGGTGGCCATTGTATAAGTTCGAAATATCGCCGCCAGATGGCAGAGGTTACGACGAGAGGCGGTTTTTTCAAATTGAAATTTTCTGTTTCCTCCACTATATAAATTTAAGTTATCTCCACTTATTTACCCCGTACAGTTTTATGTCATTTCATCTACGGATAGAAATAAAATATTCGCTGATCTGTGTTTCAGTATAAAAAGATTTTTTATACAAGACCTGCAGGGTTGGCAATACTGTCGTGTTGACCGGAAGGCTTCTTCCTCTTCTTCTTCGGCACCGTTTTCTTCTTCTCTGTGCTACAGAAATGATTTATTGCATCGGGGTAAAGGACATTATATAAATTTTTCCTTTTATTTATTACCATCATCATCACCACCATCATCACCACCATAATCATCACCATAATCATCAACATCATCATCAACATCAACATCATCATCATCATCAACATCATCATCATCAACATCATCATCAACATCAACATCACCATCATCATCAACATCATCATCATCAACATCATCATCAACATCAACATCATCATCATCATCATCATCATCAACATCAACATCAACATCACCATCAACATCATCATCAACATCATCATCAACAACATCATCATCATCATCATCATCATCACCACGATCCCCATCATCACCACCACCACCATAATCATCATCACCATCATCACCACCATTACCATCATCATCACCACCATAATCATCACATCATCAACATCATCATCAACATCATCATCAACATCATCATCATCATCATCATCATCAACATCAACATCATCATCATCATCATCAACATCATCATCATCATCAACATCATCATCATCATCATCATCATCATCATCATCATCATCATCATCATCATCATCATCATCATCATCATCAACATCATCATCAACATCATCATCAACATCAGCATCACCACGATCACCATCATCACCATCATCACCATCATCACCACGATCCCCATCATCACCATCATCATCAACATCATCATCTCCATCCTTCTATATAAGGACCACCCCCAAATATACAGGATGCCTACAGACAACAGACGGGGACGCTTCGCGACACGTTCCGAGGTCAGGGGTCACGTCAAAGGTCACCAGCCTTTCACCTTTATATCGTGACAGTAGTTTATGATTGGGGATGTCTGCAGGACACTGCCTTATTATTTATGTGAACCCGATCAAACCGGGTACTTGAGCTAGTATATATATATATATATATATATATATATATATATATATATATATATATATATTAGAAGGGAAGAAACGGCAGGCAGTAGAAAAAAAGGCTCGTAAGTAAAAAAAATTGTAATTTTATTACATTAACTAAAAGAAGAAGAAGAAGAACAATCGCTTAGAAGTGATAATATTTACAAAAGATTTCAGTAGACATTTTTGACATGAGAATTTTCGTTCTATTTTTCACAGCATTTTTAGACGTTGTGGGCGGAAAAATTCAATCGAGGGTTCCTTTTTATTTCTTCTGACGATGATTGTCTAGAATTCGGTGCATGATATTCGTTGGTAATAAATAATGTCCAGCCGAATAGGGACGAGACGGTGGGCGTTTTCAGTAGACGGATTTGAAATTGGAATAGCTGGTTATCTGCTGGGCGGAGGCCGGGTGCAGGGGCTGGGATTGGGCGGCGTCTTTGAGTTGGGGCGCCGGCGTCGATTTGACGCCGGTGCCGAATTTCTGCTGTTGCTGGTATATGGCGTTGTAGGGGTTGTAGGGGGGCGCCAGCGGTGGCGACGGCCTGAACGGGGCGTTCTGCGCCTTCTGCAGCTGGTGATGCTGCTGTTGCTGCTGCTGCTGCTGCTGGGGATGGTGGTGGGGCAGGAGGTACTGCTGTTGGGGACGCTGCTGGACGTGCTGCGACGTCAGCTGCGGTACCTGCGACGCCGGCTGCTGGTGGTGCTGCGACGTCAGCTGCGGTACCTGCGACGCCAGATGGCCGATTTGTGACGTCAGCTGCGGCACCTGCGTGGCCGTCGTCAGCGGCGCCACTATCGGCTGCTGGTAGAGAGGATCCTGGGCGACGAAGTAGGCTCCACCCTGGGTAGGGATCATCAGCAGGGGAAGACCGCCTCCCAGCTGGGGCAGGAAGAACTGCGGCTGTTGAGGCTGCAGCAACAGCTGTTGGGCCAAATACTGCTGCTGCTGCTGCTGCTGCTGCTGGCCAAATATTGCTGCTGCTGTTGGGCCAAATACTGTTGTTGCTGCTGCTGCTGCTGTTGGGCCAAAAACTGCTGCTGCTGCTGCTGCTGCTGCTGCGGTTTCCTGATAGTGTTCAGGTTGTCCCTCTCGATGTCCTCAAGCCTGAGCTGTTTGTCGTGCTGCGACTGGTCAATGTTGGCCTGGTGTTGTTGGCCCAAACAACCAACACTCACCAAAAACAACGCCTGCGAACAACGGTTGAACAGTCCTGTTGTGAGACTAAGGTAATTTTTAAATTCCATAAACACGAACGCGAAAGTAACGGGACGTGATGGACGTTCGTGATTGTTGGCCGAAATACGGAAAACGGAATATAATTAGACGGAATCGCTGTGCTTAACGGGCCGTGAACGGTGAACGTCGGCAACAATTGTGCAACACGTGTTCATCGCCCTGAACATTGTCTGTACCTGTACGCATAACGCTCGTTACGCTGTAAAGAATCTAACAGTTTCTGTCTCCTTTCGCCGTCTTCAGTAGCGGTGTCAGTCACTTTCGGTACAGGCGACACGGTGTGACAGTGGGCAGTGAGGAAGACCCCCGAAAAACATCCAAAGTGATCGAAAAGTGACTGACACCGCTACTGAAGACGGGGCGAGCGGCCGAAAACCGGTCTGGCGTAACGCCGAACGGTGAGTGCAATAGTTTGACGTACCCGTTTTGCGGTCCGCGAGGGGTTGGAATACAGCGTAGATTTCGCGTGTTTCTCTGTCTCCTCTCGCCGGTGGTTCGGTCTTTCGCCAGACCGGTTTCGGCCGCTCGCCCCGTCTTCAGTAGCTGTGCCAATCACTTTTCGACAGTACAAAGTGACACAGTGACAGTGGGCAGTGAGGAAGCCCCCGAAAAACATCCAAAGTGATCGAAAAGTGACTGACACCGCTACTGAAGACGGGGCGAGCGGCCGAAACCGGTCTGGCGTAACGCCGAACGGTGAGTGCAATAGTTTGACGTACCCGTTTTGCGGTCCGCGAGGTTGGAATAGCGTAGATTTCGCGTGTTTCTGTCTCCTCTCGCCGGTGGTTCGGTCTTTCGCCAGACCGGTTTCGGCCGCTCGCCATCTTCAGTAGCTGTGTCAATCACTTTTCGACAGTACAAGTGACAGTGCAGTGTGGATGCCCCCGAAAGAGCCAATAGTGACTAACACAGCGCTACTGAAGATGGCGAGCGGCCGAAACCGGTCTAGCGAAAGACCGAACCACCGGCTAGAGGAGACAGAAACACAACAAATCTACAATTCCGTCCGTTAATATTCCCCGACATGTCTTCAGATCAAAACCGGTTTATCTCTCCATCCCATTCACTCTCTTCGGAAAAAGCGAAAGTTCCACTTTCATATTGACCGGATCTATAAAATGGACGTTCGGGCTAATTTATTAGACACCGTTCTTGTCGTTTTCTCCCCGCTTATCCTGAGGGACACTTTTTCCCCTAATCCTGCCCCCCCAAAAAAGGAAGATGTCACTATTCCAGAACATCGATAATACGACCGGAAGTATTCGCTTTCGCTAGACCGGTTTCGGCCGCTCGCCCCGTCTTCAGTAGCGGTGTCAGTCACTATTGGCTCTTTGGATGTCTTTCGGGGCCATCCTCGAGACACACTTTGGCACTGTCGAAAAGTGACCGACACCGCTACTGAAGATGCGGCGAGCGGCCGAAACACAACAGATCTACGCTGTATATTCCGACCCCTCGCAGACCACAAAATCTGAACAAGATCCGCTCTGAAGTTGGCAGTAAATATTCAGGTGAAATTGTCAATTTTCACCACCGAACCAGACCGGTCCGCCGGCTCGAAATTAGACGCCATTTTAGACTTTCGTTCCGGCTTTTTTGTCGGGTTCATCATGACGGCGGGAATTCGTGTTTCGGCCATCGAATTTCACGAATTTTTTCCCCGTCCGAGGATAATCTAGTGGACGCACATTAGCGATACAGAAGTTAAGAATTTGCAGACCGCTTTCCGACCTCTCGCCGTCTTCAGTAGCCCTCCTCAACTCGCCTGCAGTACTCGCGTCTACTACCGTCGTTGTCTTTATTTTCACACTGTTTACATCGTAAAAGTATCGAATTCCGAATTTTTTTATTGTCTAAGGCTACTGATGATGGCGAACAGCCGAAATCGGTCTAGCGAAAGATCCCCCACCCCCACCCCTCTATTCCGACCCCTCGCAGGGGGTTTGGAATACCGTAGATTTCGTGCGTTTCCGCCTCCTCCCGCCGGTGGTTTGGTCTTTTGCTAGACCGGTTTCGGCCGCTCGCCATCTTCAGTAGCGGTGTTTTGCGAATACGGCAGTTGAAGTGACACAGTGACAGTGAAGTGAGGGTGGCCCCACCCTCGAAAAAAAGTGCCAAAAGTGACTACTGAAGACGGCGAGCGGCCGAAACCGGTCTGGCAAAAGATCAGGCGGAGGAAGCCCAACCAAATACCGTAGATTTCATGTATTCAGGTATCCGAAACTAACAATTCCGTATATGAGATACAAATCTATTAGGTGTACACAAAAGTAATCGACAATTTGATAAGATGTATTTTCTTATTGAGGAGAAAAGTGGCGGCGGAGAGTTGTCTATAATATCTCAGTCAATATATAGTGGATTAAGGGTTCGTTTTTGAGCAAAATAAAATTGATTCCAAAGTGAAAATGTCCCCCAGTATATATATATATATATGAGAGAGATGAATTTTTTTTTCACCGTCGATTTCGATTCTACGCGAAGATGGCGAGCGGCCGAAACCGGTCTGGCGAAAGTTCGGCCGAACGGGAAAAAAAACCGGCCGAATCTACGGTATTCCTCGAAACGCCTCAAAACAGGTATTTCCTTTTTAGCATATTCCGAGGACGAGCACGCGTTGTACATACTTTTAAGTACGTCAGTGTACATCTTCGGCACGAGATAAGATTCTTCGATACGCCCAATTAATATTGGGTCGTTTCTGAGAAACGTTCGGTACCAGAATTGCGTCGACCGGTGTGTTCTTCGGGAGTTCTTCAAGAGGGTCAAAGTGGTGGCGGATTAAAATATTTAAAGTTTTCGTTTCCAGCGATATAAAATTAATTCCGAAGTGAAAATTCCGATTACTTTTGGGTACCACCTAGTGTGTGTGTGTGTGTGTGTGTGTGTGTGTGTGTGTGTGTGTGTGTGTGTGTGTGTGTGTGTATATATATATATATATATATATATATATATATATATATATATATATATATATATATATATACGGGAGTGTATCTCGGTCTTCGATAGCTTCTACTCACGGTGACGATAGCGCGGACGTCTGTGCGTGCCATGGCCTGTGCGTCCTTCTCTGCCGAAGAAGATGTTCCGTGACAGTTCTGGAGCTGGAGGAACCCGACTGGTATCCATGGAGTGGTACCGCGCCCCATATATATAAAAAGTGAGAGGGAGAACTGGAGGGGGATAATGGAGATTTTCACTCTCACTCTCACCCCCCCTTCCAACCCCCACGGGACAATCTCTCCGTCCCTCGGTGTCTTCAGCGGACCTGAAGATGACCAGAACTGGAACCAATCCAGAATAACGATTCTGGAATATACTTTTCAAATCTTTTTTTTTACTCCTGCGCCCTGAACCTATCGGTACAGCAGAGGTGGGGTCCAAAAAAATGTATCCACCGTTTTAAAAGTCCATAACTTGCAAACTAATTGAGACGGTTTTGTCTCATTTTTGGTACTGTTATAGTGTTGTAGTTCGGACAAGTGTTGTATTCAGTTTTGTGTCAGATGAGACAGTGGCCACAGATAGTCAGTGTTCTGTTGTGTCAGTTGTATACCCCGTTGTGTTACTCGAGTAAATGTGGCCGGAGCAAGGCTTAGAATCGGATGAAATCAAGTCCAGTTTTGAACTGGTATTTTAAGTAGGAAAACATTAAAATGAAGTTCAACGGCAGCGGCGAAATGAGTATCACAGACTGAACACGTTGTGCAGTTCGGTTGCATTATTTCTGTGTCTGGATGTTAATAACGGTGACAATTTCCAACACCTACAGCTATGATATAACTTCAAGTTGGACTTTAAGCTACACATTCACCGAAAATGAGACACAGCTCCGTCGATCAGTTTTCAAGTTATGGACTTTTAAACGGTGGATACATTTTTTTGGACCCCCCTCTCTGTATAGGTCCTGACGAATGGACCCACAGTTCGGAGTTCCGCAATTATATCCTTAATTTTCTCAATTACAAACATTAATATTTCACAAAATTGTCCAAGTAGTCCTCTGTCCTAATAATTCAAAGTGAAAGAATTTAGAAAGAAAATATTCTCTGAATTCATTCGAAACGAAGCACGCTGAGAACTGAAAAAGTGGCAGTCCCTTTGCGTTTTCAGAGAGAAAGGCGTCTATAAGATATCGAGTATATATATATATATATATATATATATATATATATATATATATATATATATACCGGTCTATAAATTCTATAAACGACGAGCGAATCTCTTCTTCTTCGTTGGTTTTGTGGTCTTGTTTCTGTCGCCTCTCGCGCCGGGGTTTTTTCGGCCGCTCGCCATCTTCAGTAGCGCTGTTTCAGTCATCTTATCAAATTGTCGATTACTTTTGGGTACATCTATATATATATATATATATATATATATATTTATATAGAATTCGGCCAAATTTCTTACAATCGTAAAGGGCCTAATGAGGCTCCAGTCTCTGAATTCATTCAGAACAAAGGGCGTTTTCCTTTTTTTCTCATCAATCTTAATTTTTGTAAAAAAAATCATGAAAATGTGATAAAAATATTTGTTACATTAATATTTACGTTTTCGACTTTTATTCAACGGAAAAGTACCGTACAATATTTTTTCGATTTACAATCTATATTTGTAGAGAAACGCGATCCTACGCGATCTTCTTACAGATTTTCTTTCGTTTACGCTTTCTTTTAGTAAAAAGTTTTTTTTTCAGATCCTGGTCATCAACTTCTTCAGCTCCGGAGGTATATATATATATATATATATATATATATATATATATATATATATATCCTTCTACTTACTCGTGTATAGGCCTTATGTCCACTCCAACTTCGGACAACACATTTGAGAGCACAGTTAGAGTATGACTACTGAAGACGGCGGCGAGCGGCCGAAACCCCGGTCTGGCGGAAAACAGACGCGAAAAATTCTACGGCATTCCTCAGACAACTGGCAGAGATCACAGAAACTGGTACGTTAAATTTTTGTAAAATTTCCTAACCGGTATATATATATATATATATATATATATATATATATATATGAGTAGTTCCTCAAGAGTTGGAGAGTTGTCGTCGACACCAATAGTAGTAGATCAATAATTGAAATTTCTTTTTCCCGGCGAAATAAAATGAATTTAGACAGGGGCCGAAAATGTCGATTACTTTCCGGGTACGCCGTAATATTTTCGTCCGTAGAGTTTCGCCGAAACTTCCGCATCCGCCGCCGGCGTTCGAACTCCCCTTTCTACCGGCCGGCACTTTTACTGGGGCGCATTCTCCTGAATCGGTATCGAAATCTACTTTCTCTAACCGAGATTCCTGCTACTACTCCTCCTCCTCCTCCATCTCCTCCTCCTCCATCTCCCTCCTCCTCAATCTCCTCCTACTCCAGAGAGTGGTTTTGCACCGGTAGCCCCCCCCTCCTGTTGTGCAATACAAGAGGCGGGATGATGTTATACCATCGACCGGCATCCAACCTAATAATAAATATACATACATATACATATATATACATACACCCAACCGGGGCGAAGAACCCTTCTTCCTGGTCTATTCCCCGTTCAGAGATTGCGAAATTGTGCGAAAAACACTTAAGACAAAGTTCAACGGCTGCCCTACGGTTTGTGGGGCGTTTCTGTCTCCTGTCGCCGGTTTTTCGGCCGCTCGCCATCTTCAGTAGTCCGAGGGTACACTGTGCCACTGTGTACCGTCCGTCAGTTGCTGTGCGACAGTGAATTTGAATCAAAAGATTCAAATTGAGAGAGAGAGAGAGAGAGAGAGAGAGAGAGAGAGAGAGAGAGAGAGACAGAACAAATCTACGCTGTATTCAAAACCATAGACCGTTTTCGGCCGCTCGCCCCATCTTCAGTAGCGCTGTAGACTCACTTTTGGCAGTGACAGAGGGCAATGAGGATGCCCCGAAAAACATCCAAAGTGGCGAAAGTGACTCTAACACAGCGCTACTGAAGATGGGGGCGAGCGGCCGAAAACCGGTCTAGCGAAAGACCAAAGCGGCGAGGAGAGAGAGAGAGAGAGAGAGAGAGACAGAAACAGAACAAATCTAGGCTCTATTCCAAACACCCTCGCAGGCCGCAAAACAGGTCTGTTAAAAGCCTAGTATTATATTGGAATTCCTAATGCAATTGTTCAATAAATGTTGTATATTTCCTGTGTTTCCCTCTGTCTCCTGTCTCGCCGGCGGTTCTCGGTCTTTCGGCTAGACCGGTTTTTCGGCCGCTCGCCATCTTCAGTAGCGCGGTGTTAGAAGACTCACTTTTGGAGGATGTCCCCCCCCCGAAAAACATCCCAAAGTGCTAACAGTGACTCTAACACTGCTAGTGAAGATGGCGAGCGGCCGAAACCGATCTAGGAAAAGACCGGACAGTCGAGAGGAGACAGGGAAACAGACGAAGTCTAGGTTTTGACACCTCTTCCTGGTCTATTTTCGTTCGGAGATTGCGAGACGACGATGAGGATGCAAAACAGTATACTGACGACTGCCCTCGGTGACGCCTGGTATTGTGATTGGAATTCCTAATGCAATTGCAGTATTTTAGGAAAACTCAATACATTTTGTATATTTCCTGTGTTTCCCTCTGTCTCCTGTCTCGCCGGCGGTTCTCGGTCTTTCGGCTAGACCGGTTTTTCGGCCGCTCGCCCCCCCCATCTTCAGTAGCGGCGTGTCGGAGCCACTTTCGGCGCTTTGGATGCTCAGTTGCCAACCGAATATATCCAGAAATTTCCAAATCAAACGGGCACGTTAGTAATTCATGTAATTTACAGCATTATTCGGGTCGGATACTCGCCGAAATGTTGTCCAACAATGGAAACAGAAATTGGGTACGATGAGCGAACCGAAAGGTATGTCGGGTTGAACAATAACTATTGCGATAATTACAACACCGTATTGTTGTTGTTGTTGTTGTTGCAGGAAATAAAATGGACGCGGTCTTTGTTTCCTGCTACTTTTTACGAAAATAAAAAACCTTGTCATTGCTAAAGGTTCGGTTGAGTGTATGCGTTGCATCATATATTACATACGTATAAATATTATATATATATATATATATATATATATATATATATATATATATATATATATATATATATATAACGCCCATTGAAACCGGACTGCTCTGACTAATCTATGCGTTTTCCTGAATATATTAACTAATGGACCTTTGGAATTCATTTTATTTTGCTGTGTAATTATTAATCTACTGTATATGATATTATCGACGACAACTCGCCACCGGCAAATTTTCGATTCCCCCCTCTTGAGGAACTCCTCAAGACCGAAATTGTTGATTAATCGCAGATACACAATTTCTTTTTAAATATCAGAGTAAGACCTCCCACCGTACCCCTATTTATTTTATTTTTCATACCGGCCCCAATAACTGGAATAATTCACTGGCCTATAAAACCGGTTTTTAGGCGAAAAATTGGCCCAAAAATGCGGTTTTTAGACGCGTGATCGGTCCAGAAATGCGGTTTTCAAGAGCGAAATCGGCCCGAAAATACTCTAAGCTCTTTAAGTCCAAACTTGAGAACGGACACTCGAGCGCAAATACTAAACAATATCCCGAACGCAATGCGTGAAACCGAAGAAACGTCCCGTGAGAAACCGGCTACCCGATAACTTTCTGGGAATCGCAGAAAATAAAATAAAAATTGCGGAAAATATTCAGCGAAAATGTGTCCCACCGCTTTCTTACCCGATAGAATTTCCCACGTAACGTTAACAGTCTCAAGTGGCCAGTGGGAAATTGCCGATTGTGAATTTCCGCAAAGCCTATTAATATTAAGACCGTGGATTATTTAAGAGGATTTCAAAAAAAAAATGAAAATATAGTTTAACATACAAGGTTTAAGGACTGTGCAGGTAGGTTTAAACTGAAAATGGCCAAAGAATGAGGTTTTCAGGCGCAAAATAAGCCCGAACATGCGGTTTTTAGGCCCAAAATCGACACAAAAATGCCGTTTTTAGGCGCAAAATCTGCGAAAATTTGCGGTTTTTAGGCGCAAAATCCGCCCAAAAATGCGGTTATTAGGCTCAAAATCTACCCAAAAATGCGGTTTTTAGGCGCGAAATTGGCCAGAAATCCGGTTTTTTGGTCCAAAATCGGCATAGAAATGCGGTTATAAGGTCCAAAATCGGTCCGAAAAACGGTTTTTACGTGCAAATCGGCCAGAAAATGCGGTTTTTAGACCCAAAAAATGGCATTTTTAGACGCAAAATTGGCATTTTTAGACGCAAAAATGGCATTTTTAGACGCAAAAATGGCATTTTTAGACGCAAAAATGGCATTTTTAGACGCAAAAATGGCATTTTTAGACGCAAAAATGGCATTTTTAGACGCAAAAATGGCATTTTTAGACGCAAAAATGGCATTATTACACGCAAAATGGCATTTTTAAACGCAAAAATGGCATTTTTAGACGCAGAAATGGCATTTTTAGACGCAAAATTGGCCTAAACATGTCATTTTTAGACGCAAAAATGGCATTTTTAGACGCAAAAATGGCAATTTTAGACCCAGAAATGGCATTTTTAGCCGCAAAATTGGCCTAAAAATGGCATTTTTAGACCCAAAAATGGCATTTTTAGACGAAAAAATGGCATTTTTAGACGCTAAAATGGCATTATTACACGCAAAATTGGCATTTTTAGACGCAAAAATGGCATTATTACACGCAAAATTGGCATTTTTAGACGCAAAAATGGCATTTTTATACGCAAAAATGGCATTTTTAGACGCAAAATTAGGAATTTTAGCGCACGCAAAAATTGGCGCTAGGCATTTTAGACGCAAAATGGCATTATTACACGAAAATGGCAGAAAAATGGCATTTTAGACGCTAAAATGGCATTTTAGACGCAAAATTGGCATTTTTAGACGCAAATTGGCCTAAAATGGCATTTTAGACGCAAAAATGGCATTTTAGACTGGCAGAAATGGGTAGGCATTTTTAGACGCAAATTGGCCTAATGGCATATTTTGAGATTTTTAGACGCAAAAATTATTACACGCAAAATTGCATTTTTAGATTTTAGACGCAAAATTAGGCCTAAAATGGGAAAAATTTTAGACGCCGCAATGGCCTAGACCCAGAAATGGCATTTTAGCCGAAATTGGCCTAAAAATGGCATTTTTAGACCCAAAAATGGCATTTTAGACGCAAAATGGCATTTTTAGGCATTTTTAGACGCAAAATGGCATTTTAGACGCAAAATAAAATGGCATTTTGAGCAAAATTATATTTTAGAAGATCCAATTTTGAAATGGCCATAGAAATGGCATTTTAGCCGCAAAATTGGCAAGACGCAAAATGGCATTTTTAGACCCAAAATGGCATTTTTAGACGCAAAATGGCATTTTAGACGCAAAAATAGCATTTTTAGACGCAAAATGGCATTTTTAGACGCAAAATGGCATTTTAGACGCAAAATTGGCATTTTTAGTGAATTGGCCTAAAATGGCATTTTTAGACGCAAAATGGCATTTTTAGACGCAAAATGGCATTTTTAGACGCAAAATGGCATTTTAGACGTAAAATTGGCCTAAAAATGTAGCATTTTTAGACCCAAAATAGCATTTTTAGACCCAAAATGGCATTTTAGACGCAAAATAGCATTTTTAGACGAAAAAATGGTATTTTTAAGACGCAAAATGGCATTTTTAGGACGCAAAATTAGCATTTTTAGACGCAAAATTGGTATTTTAATCTTGTGGTGGAATATGGGACCAATATGAGAAAATTTTCGATTTTCAAAATGTCGAAAATTTGGCCCATATTCCCACCACATTTACAAAAGTGAGTTACATTGCCCTAAGAGAGCTAAAAATCGAAAATTTCGATTTTTCAAAAAATGTCGTCAGAATTTGCCCGATATTCCCACCACAAGTGTACAAAAGTGAGTTACACTTGCCCCTAAAGGAGAGAGCTTTTCAAAAAATCGAAAATTTTCGATTTTCAAAAATGTCGTCAGAATTTGCCCATATTCCCACCACAAGTGTACAAAAGTGAGTTACCGCCTTGTAAGTGAGAGCTAAAAATCGAAAATTTTCGATTTTTCAAAAATGTCGTCAGAATTTGCCCATATTCCCACCACAAGTGTACAAAAGTGAGTTACACTTGTCTCTAAAGGAGCTAAAAAATCGAAAATTCGACTTTCAAAATGTCCCAATTTGCCCATTTTCTCCCATTCACAAGTGTACAAAAGTGAGTTACACTTGCCCCCTAAAGGAGAGCTAAAAAATCGAAAATTTTCGATTTTTCAAAATGTCGTCAGAATTTGCCCATATTCCCACCACAAGTGTACAAAAAGTGAGTTACACTTTGCCCCTAAAGGAGAGCTAAAAAATCGAAAATTTTCGATTTTTCAAAAATGTCGTCAGAATTTGCCCATATTCCCACCACAAGTGTACAAAAGTGAGTTACACTTGCCCCTGTGGAGAGCCAAAAATCGAAAA